>CM053615.1:1238223-1265714 GCA_028646535.1 Procyon lotor | reverse complement strand
GGTGGCCAGTTAGCTCGCTTCGGGAGAGGCGTGCTGTTAATTATCAAACATTGGTGTGGGGGGGACCCTAAATGTCTGTCAGCACATGAGCTTATGCTCTAGTTTGTGGAATAAAACGCAGTGACCGCTGATAGGAAGGCCTCCTCCCCCACCCCAGCCATGTGGTCGATTAGAAAAAGAAAGTTGCAGAATGATATTGGTGTTAACACACACACACACACACACACACACACACGCACAGGAGAGCTAAGGCTGGAGGAAAACACACCTTCCTCCCATCGAGGGTGGGCTGGGGCGGAGGGAGCTGGCCAAGGAGAGTGTTCGGGGTGCCCATCAAATCTGAATTCTTCCCTGAGGGACACGATACTGGAGCATGTCAGGCATTTAACATGTTAAAAAAAATGCTAGAAGGTTCTCCCAACTTGGAGGTCAGAGAAACCCACTTTAGAAATAGTACTTCTTCTGTGACCTGTGACCTATTACCCGCCCCCCTCAAGACTGCTGGAGCAGATTCCCAGGGCCAGGGGGACGGCCACATCCTTCCCGCCCACAGGCCAGGAGTGGGCACTACACGCGGGGTCCCCGTGGTGCGTCTGCATGAAACCCCCCATGTTTGTTCTATTCCCAAAGACCAAAATGGTAGCTTCAAAAACAGAATGGGACTTGAACCCTCGACCCCTACTCTCAACCAGTGCTGATGAAGACGCTCAGGAAGGCATAGAGCAATCAAATGATTCAAATCTTCTTGGCATTTAAGATGAGACTAACCACAGCATGCTCCCTCCGCCCGAGCAACACCCGAGGACCTTACAAAGGGGCCGCAGGAGGTCACTGCTCATTCCACAAAATGGACTTCAGGAGCCCCCAACCCCAAGATGCTCCAAGCACCAACGCAGCTCATGGCCATGGACGTGTGAGCCCTTTAACAGGTGCCCTCCCCGTGCGCATCACCTGCTCCGTGGCGCCCCCCAACAGCAACCTGCTCACACAACCTCCCTCCGTCCAGCACCTCGTGACTTAGGCACAGAAAGCTTCCCTGGGAGGGGGACTTAAAAATCACACAGCACACGCTTCAGGACCAAGGGATCCAGGCCAGGCATCTGAAAAAAAGCACTCTGGGCTCCCCACTCCCCAGAAAATACATATTCCCATCAACTGGGTAAGAAAACACAGTGCCAGGGTGCCTGGGTGGCTCAGTGGGTTAAAGCCTCTGCCTTCGGCTCAGGTCATGCTCTCGGGGTCCTGGGATCGAGCCCCGCATCGGGCTCTCTGCTCAGCGGGCTCAGCTCTCTGCTTCCCCCTCTCTCTCTGCCTGCCTCTCTGCCTGCTTGTGATCTCTCTCTCTATGTCAAATAAATAATAAAATCTTTAAAAAAAAAAAGAGCGGCGCCTGGGTGGCTCAGTCGTTAAGCGTCTGCCTTCGGCTCAGGTCATGATCCCAGGGTCCTGGGATCGAGCCCCACATCGGGCTCCTTGCTCGGCAGGAAGCCTGCTTCTCCCCTTACTGTTCCCTCTGCTTGTGTTCCCTCTCTCGCTGTGTTTCTCTCTGTCAAATAAATAAAATCTTAAAAAAAAAAAGAAAACACAGTGTCACAGCAAATATAGAGGTGACATTGAAACGTATAAAACGCAGGTGCCAAAACTAGAATCACTATATCATATGTAATATATGTATTATACACGATATATATGCACATGTTTATGTACATATGTTTATTATATTATATGCTTATTATGGTAAATACATGAGCACATTCACATATATGTGTATGTATACATAATAGATAATACCTAACAAATAAAAAGGTTTGAGGAAATGTTTTCAACAATGATTACCAAGGATTTATAATGGGTACGCTGTACCTGAATGCTGCTCATCAGAGGTATGCTAAGATCCCAAAGGATAGAGCAAAGTCCTGACAGGCACTTTGCAAAAATGTCTTGAATTTTGTGAAGCAATAGTGAAAGTAGTAGAAGAAATAGTGAAGAAAATAGTGAAGCAATTCCCCCGGACAGGCTTGCCTTATTAATATGCGGGCAAGGAGACGGGAGAAGCCATCAGACGTGGGCAAAGAGACGAAGGGTTCCAGAAAAAAAAGAAAATTGGAAGAGATCGCTCGCCCGGTGTATTTGGCGCAGTAGGAAAGCAAGTGGAGGGGTCGGTTTTGGGTCAGAGAGGTGGAGGGATGTCGTCATAGGGCCCAGAGCCTCCTGAGAAGACACAGGAGCAAGAGTCGACCCAGGAAAAACAACAAAAGGCCCCAAGAAATAAACTGGAACTATATTACACACCAGGCTCCGGCAATCCGTACCATCACGATCAATAGCAAATGGGCTTCTTAGCCCCGAATGCCGTCAGGATGACCGTGGGGTGGGCGGCAGGACAGCCGAGGTTGCTTTTCTCAGAGCAGGAAGCTCACAGACATTGTCTAATACAGACACATCAAAACAAGAACAAACGAGCGTATTATCAGGAAATAAGGGGGAGAATTCTACAAGAAGCAGCTTAAAAGATGAAAAGATTGCTTCGGGGAGCAGCCCCGGAGGGTGGGAAGGTATCACTATAAATTAGAATTTCATAAAAGCAAAACTCAGCTCTGGCCACACCAAAACATTTCCTCGGCCAGTCAGCAGAGGCAGATGGCTTTAAGAAATCATCAGACTGACCAGAAGGCAATGAAGATTTATCAGTTAAGGCAAACAGCTGTAGTGGGAAAGCAGGAGGTCACATGCTAGACATTTAAATGCTCTTTGTAGCCCCGCAGAGCATAGATAAACAAGCCAATATCTAAGTTGTGGGTTTTCCTAAAACTGGGCCCTGGGCCCGCGGGCATGCTCCCCCACTCCCCCACTCCCCCACTCCCGGTCTTGACCGTCCCTGGGCCTGGGCCTCACTTACCCTCCGGCCCCAGGCCCCCTCCTGCGCTCCAGCACAACCCTGAGAGGGGGCAGCGCCCCTCCAGCTGCGGGAGCCAGGACCCCAGTGTGAAAGGGAGGTAGCCCAGGACAGAGGATGCTGCCGACCAGATACCATCCATCATAAAAGCTGCTGGTCCACCCTCCTTCGTAACTGGGGAGTCGCCGACGTTTGTTCAATACCCACTGCCTCCTCCTACCAGCCTTTGGCGGCCTCCACAACCCCTGTCTGGTGGCTTCCAGAAATGGACAGATCAAGAGAGAGCCATTTTTGATTCCTTCAGCCCTACCGTGATACCACCTCAATGTTCTTTTCTGTACTGGAATCTTTGGCCTGCACCTCAGATTCCAATTTGACCACCCATAGGACCCGTAGGGCAAAACCGACATAATTGTTTTTAAAGGCAAACAATTTTCAAACGGAAACTATAAACTCATAGAAAATGTTCCCGCTAACAGGACACCCAAATGAATGAATGAACTTCTCCTTTCAAATCTGCTCAGTTTCGTCCTAGCCTCAGCCAAAAACAAAACAAAACAAAAAACTGCTTTTCTAAGTGAGAAAGAACCAGCCTGTTGAAACACAAGGCAGAGAGCAGGAGATGAGACGCGGTTAATTCAGGCAACTTAATTACAGTCTCTCAAGAAGATCTGCCTTTTCATTTCAATTGCTTTGAAAGAAAAAAATAAATAAATGTTCAGGGCAGGAACATAAAAAACTAACGCTCCCCCGCAAGGGCCCAAAGAGTCCAATGTTTCTCCAATTCTTCACACGGAAACCAATCCAGAAAGGGAAGAAAATGTTAAAACTTGCAAATGGGGCTCAGGGGGGAGAAGGAGTGAGGAGGAAGCAAAAATTAGCTGGGTTGTACAAAGGGCCCTGCATTCCTCAGCCCCAGATGAAGACACACTTTAAGCCAGGCTTGGAGAGAAGAGGAAAGAGTGCTTCCTCCAAAGACACACTGCAGCTCTGAAGAATGGCGGGACCCTCCCTGTGTTCTTGATCTCAAATCGCCGACCTCGGAACCCTTGCTGTTTTATCGGGAAGGGTGAGACATCCTATTCTCGCTGGGATCTGTGCTGTGGTTGGTATCCATGAAATTTCAGCAAAGTCTTGCTATTTCAGACTCCCCGAAAAGGGGCGACTGCCCTTTTCATCACAGAAGGTGTGAGCTACTGCAAAATAGAAATGCAATTTATTTCCGAAAGTAAACAGCCCCTAGGGGTCTTCAGGGGTCCTTAAGTCCTAATGGGCAAAAACTCAGAAACGGGGTTTTGAGGTGAGTTTTAGGGAACTCGGTTGGTGACAACATCTGCCCCAAACGGACACATAGCTATTTTTAGTCTGTTTACTCCACTGAGCGGGAGGAGTCACACTGTGGGTGCAGACACATGAACGGGGGGGATTATAGGAGCGTGCCCGGGGAGCAGTACCTTTCTAAATTCAGAGAGATGTTTTTCTCAGGGTTGAAATTTCGATTCTCGACTTAAATCCGAATTTGTGGAAAACCCACGATTCCAGAACATATCAGCATAAGGGTTTTGGAACATAATAATGGACATACTCTGGGCTGCGTAAGTGATAATACACTAAGAGGTCTTTGGTGTGAAAACAGAGAAATCCAAAAAAAGGAAAATAAAATAAAATAATAAAATAAAAACAGAGAGATCAGACCTGTGGTTAGAATATTAAATAGCATGCTAAAGTGAGTTATTTTTAAATATAGATCTAGCAATAAAATTATCTGTCAAAGTCACCCCTTGGGACAGGATTAAGACCTAAAGTACATACCTCGATTTTTACCCTAGCTTAAAACATCAAAAACATTCTAGCTATTAAGCCTATTTATAAAATCCTACATATGAAAGCACTTCACATAGAGAGAATCCAAATCCATTTCTATTTTATTGCAAAAGTTCTCTAAACACATCCAAACAAAAGTATAAGGAGATGGGACAAAATAGTTTCATAAAATATTTTTAACAGACAAGATTTCTCATATAAAACACCTAATACTCTACAAGTTTTCAACGTTTTATCTCAAGGATAAAAATATTCGTGCACTATATGGACTTTTTGGGGGGGGGACAGCAAGTCGATGAATTTAGTTGCTTTTAACTAAAATGCGGCCTTCCTGAACATCAATGGATTTGTTTTTACTAAAACAAAGACTTCAGACGCTAGAATCATTTGCATTTCTTCCAGGAATTCCAAGTCATCACAAGATGAACCTCTTTTTACTTAGAAAATTCAGATGTGGGGCATCTCCAGTCCCTAACTAGGGGCTGAGCGGCTTCCAGGGTTTAAGGAAAGGAAGGCCTGCTGGTCAAGGTTTTGCCGGGGATCAATGGAATCTTTGGTGATTCCGGCAAACTGATAAAAATAACCTGCGACACTGTTTCCAACGCAAGAAAAATTCAAACTGTAACTTCCCCAAAGACGCTCTTTCCAGTTTTGGAACATTGGAGGGAACCAAAAACCGAGCTCCCTTTGTACAGTTATGGAGGTGGGCTTAACGTTTTGGAGCAACTCCACATCGTGGAGCACACAAACGGGACTTAATTCCAACTTACAAGCCACTAAACTTGGCTCTCCAAGTCCCTTACTGCCCAATTAAGTTTACTTTACCACGAAAACGGGTCACAACGCACAATCCTGCTAAATTTTAATAGCTCGGAAGGTGTCGTGTTTGTATGCAACTTCTCTTTCTTTCTGTAGGGAAAGGCGTGGATGTATTAAGCCCTCTGCAGGCGCAGGAACATTTGCACCTTGAGTCACTCCGACAAACGCGATGGAATTTTCCAGGGGAACTATAAGATGGCCCAACGGCAACGTGGGCTTTCTGGCGCCCGGGGAGCCCGCGCTGCTCCGCTCCGGCGGCTTCCGCACCCCCCGCCCGGCCCCATGCGGCCCGCACCGGCCCGACCCTGGGACGCGCTCGGCACCGACCCGCTTTGATTCCAGAGTCAATCGGATCTTCCCTCCTTTGTCAAAGGCTGGAGGCCCTGAGCGCACCTGCCCGCCGGGGAGCCCGGCACAGACCCGGGCCCGGCCGCCTTCCCCCGCGCGAGGGTGCCCGCAGCCGGGCGGACGGCGCGCGCCGCACACCTACCTGTGCCAGGTGAGCCGAGGGCGGGGCGCGGGGCCGGGCCGCTCGGGACGCAGCGCGGGACCGCCGGCTCCTCCTCGCTCCTCCTCGCTCCTCCCGCCGCTGGAGTCGCCTCAGCCGCCCGGCGCAACGCGCTTCCTCATTTTGGGCAACTTCCTTAACGCGCCCTGGCTCGCTCCGCACTTCCTCCCGGTCGCCGCGCCCCGCGCCCCAGGCCCGCCCCCCGCCGGTGCCCCGAGTGCCCCCGCGCCCCGGACAGGCTCCGAGGGGCCCCCGCTCCGCACCCCCGGCCCGCCCCCCGCCGGTGCCCCGAGTGCCCCCGCGCCCAGGACAGACTCCGAGCGCCGCTAGCGCCCCCGCGCCCTGCCTCCCAGGCGCAGCAGGCCGGAGCAAGACAAGGGGCGCTGCCAACAACAGGAACCTCCGGCCACCTCGCCAGCCTGCCACCTGGTCCTCTGAAACACCGAGGACAGTAAGGAGCGCGCCCATTTCGCGGAGCCGAGGCTTGGGAAGAGAATTTGGCTTAGTGCGCGCGCGCCCTGTTTCCAATCACCAACCCAAGATGCTCCTGCTACCTGTGACCACAGGACCCTAGGCAATGCTGCAAGAGGCTCTAGGTGAACACCAGACTTCACCAGGCACCTTTGGATGGGCCTGGCTTCTCCAACGCCCTGTTTTCTGAGGGCTCTCTTTATGTAAAGGTTCATGACAGTCAGTTTAACTTGCTTCCTTCTACCCACAACCGGTCCTGGTGCCTGGAGGTAAATAAAGTAAGTTTAATATTTACTGTAGTTTTAAAAGATATTTTAAAAACACCTCCCTGGGCTCCTGTCCCCATCCCCTCCCTCCTTCTTCTGTTGAATAACCCTGTTTAAAATTTTCCCATAAAACAGTGCCGGCCCCTCAGAATCTTTGTGACAGCGGTTAGCGGTAGGTGTTTTAAAAGATTGTACCCTGAGCGCCCCCCCCCCCATCAAAGTAAAATCTACAGTGTTAGGTTATAATTGCCACAGAGAAATAGAAGGTGATGAGGAGTACAGACACTTCTGAGTCCCCTCTGTCTCTCCAACCTGGACTTGTCTTCCACTCATTTTTAACCCCAGTGAGAGAGTTTTCTTCTGCGTCTGTTTGTAAAGCATTGGGCTTAATTGTGCTTCAAACAGCCGATGAATAGCCAGGGTTCTCTAAACAGAGGCTGCAGAACACGGACACGGGAAGTTTCCAGACCGGACCATGTTGTTGGAAATGGACCAACAGGGCCTGGTTTGAGTCCTGTTGAAGAAGAAGCCGGGTGTGGAAGAAGGTGACGTGTTTCCCTAGGGGCACACGGCGTAGCGATGAGGTTCTAGATGCTTCTCACGCACGGCTGGTCTGCACTGCTGTGCGCCCTCTCGCCTCAGAGGCATTTGAAAGTTACTTTGCATGCTTACGATGATTGTGAAAAAAAGTGGTAAAATCGTCACACAAATACTTAGGGTAAAGACCTTTCTAAAAGACAACTTAAAAATAAAATATATATTTTTTAAGATTTTATTTATTTAAATCCCAGGGAGAGAGCGAGCGAGAGCACAAGCAGGAGGAGTGGCAGAGGGAGACGCAGACTCCCGGTCGAGCAGGGAGCCCGACGTGGGCTCCATCCAGGATCCTGAGGTCCTGACCGGAGCCGAAGGCAGACGCTTCACCAACCGAGCTCCCCAAGGGTCCCCAAAATAACATCTTAAAAAATAAGTAAAAGTCAACACGTTTCTGCCAGCCCTGCTTCCTTGTCCCTCTCCCGGCTTTCTTGTTAACCTTCACCTAGACTATCTTAGCTGTGACTATCTTCTGGGCCCTGGAGGGCCCAGGGAAACCCTGTACCCCGATGTTCTCAGGGACTCCCCACTCTGTCACATTTTAAAGTCTGTTCCTGCAGATTTTTTCTTTCTCTTCTTGAAGGGTGGTAAATACATCTGTTTTCCGGTGCTGCCCGGCTCCTGGCATCTGCAGTGTGTGTCTCTGCCGGTTCTCAGCCGTGGTGCCAGGCTGTTTCTGGGCTTGGCTGCTCTCCCCGCGAGCCACTCACCATCCCGGAGAAATTGTTGGCAGAGACTCAGTGAGACCGAGGAAGAGGACGTTTTGTTTCAGAGACGACTTGCCGTTGCATCCGTCGGAAGCCCAGGGCGAAACCAGTGTCTGGACAATGGAGGGTAACTTCTCAGCCTCTGGTTTTTTTAGACCACGTAGGTGATAGGAATTTGGTTGGAAATTTGGATGCACTTTTGGACAACTTGTGGCTGCAGTTTTTCAAGGATTCATTTCTTCTGTTTCTGCTCTCGGCTTCCTTTCCTTTTTCTTGTATCTCAGAGTCCATGCTTCTCGAATCCCGTGCCTTTCTCTTCCTCAGAAGTTTATTCCCTCGCTTTGGAGGGACACGCTCTCCGTTTGTTTCCCGAGATACAGAAGTGGGTATTTTAAAGAGCTTACATATCTATCCAGGAAGGTTCTACCCTCGAGTTCAGTGGTTTGGATTGTAAAGAGTTCTTGTTCAGAAATTATTTTTCTTTACATTTTTTTAACTCATCATTCTGTCGGTTTAAAGATTTTATTTATTTATTTATTTATTTGACGGGGGGAGAGAGAGAGAGAGAGAGAGAGATCACAAGTAGGCAGAGAGGCAGGCAGAGAGAGAGGGAGAAGCAGGCTCCCCACTGAGCAGAGAGCCCGATACGGGGCTCTATCCCAGGACCCTGAGCTCATGACCTGAGCCGAAAGCAGAGGCTCTAACCCACTGAGCCCCCAGGCGCCCCTATTGTGATTCTTTACCCCCCTGGCACAGTGACTGCTTCCCTGACCCAGCCTGGCCCTGGCCTGGCAGGGTTTTCCCAGAATTCCTTTCGCTCTGCTCCCCCGAGGGTGACATCTCCTTGATCCTTATGGCTGATCCTTTCCCTTTCGGGGTACAGTTCGAGGGCTTCATATTCCTTTTATGCCTAATTTCCTAGAGCCTTCGAGCATGGGGGGTGATGGGCTCAGCGGAGGGTGAGGTGAGCCAGCGGGGGTCCCCTGCGCACAGGACTCCGGGCTGGATTGCGGAGGGTCCGCTCCTCGCTGGCAGGAGGGCAAGGGAGGCGCCCACCCACTCCCTCGGGGGCGCCCTTGGGCGTCAGCTCAGTTCCCCAATCCCGGGGGGCCCGGTGTCCTCACCCCTGTGACAAAGCCGTGCCCGAGAGTGCTGACATTTCTCCTCCGCTCATCTCCACTGCCGCCAACCTCACCACCCAGAGCCCAAAACAGGGAAAACTAAGAACGTGCCCCTCAAGACCGGAGTGAGAACTGCCAGGATCCCGTGGGCTCCCAAGCTAGGGTTTCGGGGCGGCGGGCTGCGACCTCGCCATGACTCTCCCCGACTTCCGGTTTTCATATGAGCTAGCACCTTCCCAGCTGGTCTGGCTGAGTGCTTCCCCTTTTCTTGTTTGGTGACTCTTGGTAACTGTTGCATTTCTGTGTTCTGCCCCTCCCTTTTCTCCCGGGGAGACGGGGGGGGGGGGGGGCTCTTTTTTCTTTCCTCTAGGCAGCTGGGCCCTGAAGATCTCACCACCTTTATCCAGCATTTAGGGACCCACGTTTTTAAACCACAGATGTACAGAATGTGTTTAAGTTTCAACATGCAAACTCCACATTTTCGTCTCTTCCAGATTCAAAAACACAAGCGACGCCTGACCGATGGGTGAAGATGGTTCAGGCTGCAAATAAAAGACTCTTGAGCTCCAGCTACCAAAATAGCAGAATTTTATTGGTGCACAGAAGGGCCAGCAGCACAGGTAGGACTGCCTTGGGTGGACTTGAATACAAATCGTTTTAAGGTGAAAGAAAAATCACGCGACACAAACGTGACCATTTTAACTGTTGGAAGGAGGAGGAATCCCTTTCTAAAATGTAGTAACTCGACCCCATCTTGGCTCGGGAAGCAAGTTAATTTCGACCAACCAGCACTGCTGCATCTCGGGGGTTCCCACCTCCGGGCACATCTCGCTGTCATCAAAACTGCAACGGGATGTGGCAGGAGGAAAGCGCTCCTTCTGCTGGGCCTCCTTCCCTAATTCAACTGGGCTTCAAAAGTGACCTTTTAGCTGCAGATGATGGGCTTCCTTCCTTTTCTGTGGTCAGGGAGGTTTTGAGCCAAAAAAGAGAGGCGGGGAGGAAGGTAACCCAAGGACTAAGGATAGCTCTTGAACTTGGATGGCAGTGGGTTTTCACCCAGCACTGATGACACTGGCAGGGGCAAGAAAGCTCTGTCCCCACACTCTCCTAGGACACTCCCCTAGGCCTGTGTGGCTCCCTGTGCGCCTCTGACTTCTTACTTTTAGTGAAGTTCAAATCAACAAACCTTTACTGTGTGTGTGTTATTGCCGGGCATGACCTCAAGCCCTGGAGATTAACAAGGGTCGAATATCCCATCAGGTGACCGTGTATTTGCCTAAAAGGTCACTCTTCAAAAATATAATTGCTTAATTGGAATTCGGTTGCAATTCAGAGTTAAGAATAAAGGAACGTGATGAGCAATGTTCTGTGGTCTCAGGATAGTTTTGTAATGTGAAGCATCAAGTGTGTTGGTGTGCGGTCCTGTTAAACATTACTACCCTGGGAGTCCTAGTCGGCTTTACGTATACCCAGAAAAAAATATGCCTGGGAGCAAAGGGACAGAAATGATGTTTTCTGATTCAAAATATGTTTCATTTCCATGAATGGGATTTCCCGCTTGTCCGTGCATCTCTTCTATTAAAGGTTGGAAAACTTGACTAAATTGCATGTTCAGGTTTGATCCAGGGTGGAGGTCGCTACCTTGAAGCTCAGTTAAGAATGAAAAATTTTCAGGGACGCCTGGGGGACTCAGTGGGTTAAAGCCTCTGCCTTCAGCTCAGGTCATGATCTCGGGGTCCTGGGATCAAGCCCCACATCGGGCTCTCTGCTGAGAGGGGAGCCTGCTTCTCCCTCTCTCTGTCTGCCTCTCTGCCTACTTGTGATCTCTCTCTCTCTCTGTCAAATAAATAAATAAGTAAAATCCTTTAAAAAAAGAATGAAAACTTTTCATTCTCTTCATTTATACAAAGGGTCAACCGGTCCATGAAAAGACGCTCAGCATCACTCAGCATCCTGGAAATACAAATCAAAACCATCATGAGATGCCACCTCACACCTGTCAGAATGACTAGCATCAAAAGGACAAGAAACGACAAGTGTTGGCAAGGACGCAGAGAAAAGGGAGGCCTTGTGCACTGTTGGTGGGAACGCAAACTGGTACAGCCGCTGTGGGGGCCTGGAAGGAGGTTCACCAAAACATTACAGATAGAGCTCCCCTGTGATCTTGAAATTGCACATCCAGGCACTTAGCCAAAGAACACGCAAACGCTAACTCGAAAAGATATATGCACCCCTCTGTTTATTGCAGCACTATTTGCTGTAGAGATACAATAAGATACAGCGGAGAAAAATAGAGATACAACCTAACTGTCCTTTAGGGAATGATTGGAAACAGAATCCGTGAGATCTACCCACAGTGGAGTATTATTCGGCCGCAAAAAATAATGAAATCTTGCCATTCGCAGCAAGGTGGTTGGACCTCAAGGACATTACAGTAAGAGAAATGAATCAGACCGAGGAAGATGAATACCAAATTGTATCAACACTTGGGTCTATTTCTGACCCTGGATTCTCCAAGCAGACTCTCGAATTCAGTGTGGAGGAGATAAAGGAGGGAGACGGAGGGATGCTATCCTCCCGTTCACGGCTGTCGAGTAGAAAAGTGAGTCTGGAGACACATGGCGGGTCTCTAATGGTGGTCTGCTTGGAGTGTTGCATCTTTCCGACATTTCTGGTGACTTACATAAGGGCGGGCGTCTAAAAAGCAAGTACAGACCACTCTATACGCCATTGTCTTGGTACCGATGCATCTGGGCACACGTATATTTATTAAAAGTTTGTGAAACTGTAATCGGTGGCACGGAATGGATTTACGGTAGTTTACTTGGTAATCCAGAGGTCGATGGTAGTTGTCTTTCTGCATGACTGTTTTAACTAACTCTCCCCCTTTCGCTGTTCGTTAGCTGTGACAGAGACTCCCTGATAGGAACGACAGACGGGGACGAGCTTTCTGCTGAATCACGCAGATGCCATCCACACAGAACCCGAGCGCTTAGAGGCTGCTGTCTATCGTGCCTGCAGTTAAGGGGACCATAGACGGCAAGGGGCCGTGTCCACACACTCTCCGCTCTAACCCTCTGTGCTTGAGAAGGTACGTTTTGGGATGTGGCTAGACCTGGGGGGCTTTTGAAGGGATAGTGCCTGTGGTCACAGTAGAGGATGGACAGCTTCGAGCAGCGGGAGGCATGCCGGGCATCCGTACCCGGCGTCCTTGCCCTCCACCTGGGAGCAGCCCGGACATCCGCCTTGGCCCCCTGGAAGCTACGCATTCGCCTTCCATGCTCCACATCCTCCCTATACATCAGAGGCTGCACCCTACACATCAGAGGCTGCACAGAGGGCTGAAAACATGCAGAGCATTAGGGATCGGGACAAGGGATGACGGTTCTCTTGGGACAGAATGGTCCTGTGCTATCCAGCCCGTCTCAGCATCCTTGCTGTCCATGGGGGGGGCGGGGGGATCACAGCGGAGAAGCAGCGAGGAGAGCTCTGAAGGTCCTTCCTGGGTGCGCTGCTGCTGAGGGGGGCTGGCCGGAGACGCAGGGGCACGCAGGCGGGGAGCAGCTGGCCCTGGGCCTTGGGTGAGGGGGCATCCAGCAAGCACCCTGAGACCCCTAGCAGCGCCTGACACAGGAGGCTGTGGGTCCTCCAGCCCCAGAGCCCGGGGAGCTCCGGGCCTCAACAGAGGTCCTTGATCAGCATCTGTGGGAGCCTCACGCTCTCTGCACAGACCCCACAAACCCACAGCCTTCCTGCCCGGAACTCAGAGGCCCCGGGCAGAAGGAGGCCTGCCCCGCGAAATGGCCCTGCAGACCTAGGCACGTTTGGTCATCTCCCGGGAAGGGTTTTAGCAGGGACTTGTTTTTCTTTTCCTTCGAGATAGTTTTATAAGACATACATTTACGGATGGCGTCCACAGGCATCAGGGACTGGCAATCTGGAGCTACAGGCCGACTCTGGCCAGCAGCCTCCCGTGTCCGGCCTCCCACGGTAAGAACGGCATGTGTGTTTGTGAAGAGTTGTTTAAAAACACACACACAGGAACATGGACAGAGGAGACCAGGCTCCGGGGCGTCTATGCGGCCCTCAGAGCCTCCCGTTTTTACTCTCAGGCTCTGTGCACGGCAAGCATGCTGACCTCTGAGTAGCAGATCTATAGTGTTGGAGGGGCTGATGCCTTACACGGAGTCCACGGTGGGGGAGGAGGGGGGACCCTGCACCGTCCGTGTCACCGGAACGGAGGCTCCGGTTTGACAAGAGCATTCAAGTCACTTGGAACCAAGCAGCTATTCTGAGCCGGCTTGGGGGACAGGTCCCAGGCCAGGAGAAGAAACACGGGTCTCACGATCCTCAGAGCCCACCGGGGCTGCCAGTGGTCAGACACCTGCCATCCCCAGCCACCCCCTGCCAGCCCCCACCTTCAGAAGACAGAGATTCTATCTGGGCCTGCGTTAAATCTTCTGTTAAACATGAGATACTCACCACAGGCTGGTCCACTCTCCCTCTTTCCTGTAGAATTATGAAAGGAAGCAAATAGAAATGTAAGAGGGCAACAGAAAGTTCTGTTTTCCTTCCCTGGAGGGGCTGCTATAGAAACTTCTTAAAAAGATGGTTCTGGGGCCCTCGGGGACTCAGTCTTTAAGCGTCTGCCTTCAGCTCAGGTCATGATCCCGGGGTCCTGGGATCGAGTCCCGTATCGGGCTCCCTGCTTGGCAGGGAGTCTCTCCCCCTGCTCCTCCCCCCTGCTCGTGCTCTCTCTCTCTCAAATAAATAAATTTTTTTTTAAAAAGGATAGTTCTGTTCAAAAAATTATGGTACATATGTACTTACATAGCAGAATCAGGTTCAAACTTTTTTTGTTTCAATGTGTGATGCTCGCTTTAAGTTCTTCTTACCTTATATTAAGATTTTAAGTGTTTTGAGCTTTTTCATTTTATCTCACGGTTGACAATGAGGAAGTTTGTTCATTTGTGTGACCTTTGACGATCTTGGCTGGGGGTCCTGATTTATGTATACATTAAGGGATTAAACATGTATTATTACTCAGTACAGAAAATAAATTTGATTCAGAAATCTATAAATAAATGGAAATCTGTCCTTTGTTCTTTTAAAAAGGTTTTATTTTTAAGTTATCTCTGCACCCAACGTGGGGCTCAAACTCAGAACCCCAAGATTAAGAGTTGGTCGTATGTTCTACCGACTGAGTCAGCCAGGCGCCCTTCTGTCCTTTATTTTTAATAAACTTTTGTTTTTGGAATAATTTCATTTACAGAGAAGTTGCAGAGATGGTTCGGACCGAGGCGTGCCTCCCTCTCCCGGCTTCCCCGATGTTTGCTGGCGTCTCGTGACCACGGTGCACGGTCTGCTCGGTGCTGTGACCTGGCCCAAGGGCTTTGTTCATTCGTCACCGGCTTTTCCAGAATGTTCTCCTTTCGGTCTCCTGGCCCGACCCAGACCCCACACCGACTCAGCGTCCCTCCTTGTTTACACTGTATGACTGACAGTCTTTCTCATCACCTTCGTCTTTGGGTTTCGAAGCAGTCACACTGACCTTCTGCCCTTGAAGCCCTTCCAGAGCTAATTTTCTCTGATTCTAATACAGGAAAAAAAAAAGTGAGAGAAGGAGACAGAAAATTCCCCTGCCTACATTTATGCCACCAAGGATCGCTAGACAGATGTCTGTCCACACTGGCAGAAGGAAACCCTCAGTTGTCTTTCTTGGGGATGCAAAAACTCCCATCACTGCAAGGTTCTTCCTGAATTCCTAATTAAATCCCTTCTGTGACTGTCTAACTGAGCAGAAATGGCAGAGTTTACCATCGTAAAGATGAACAAAGTAACCGCAGGTTTGGTTAGACCGTCCCGAGGACCGGAGACCTGGTGACGAGCTCAGTGGCCATGGGAGGCGAGAACGAGGACCACAGGCAGGCACCTCCAGGCTGCAGCGGGAGAGAGCCGGCTGCTGACCTCCGGGGCACCCCTTCTTCCCACCCTGTGAGCAGGGGTGAGGCCCTGCGGCCAGCTGCGTCTCTGCTTCCAATCAGCCTCGGGCCGTGAGCAAACCTTGTTTAGTTGCAGATGCCTGGAAATCGAAGTCAGGAGCCTGCGCCCTAAGACCTTGCCAAAAATGCCCCCAAAAAAGACTTCTCAGAAAAAGCGGCCGTTACTGCACAGGGACACACCCATCAGCTTCCTTGTGCCCCGAGCCTGCACGGTGTGCACGTGCTTTTATATGTGAAATCATTTCCCTTTTTCTATCAGTGGAGGAAGCTGGGTTTGGAGAAGATGCTCGGGTTCCAGATAGCATCACTCTGTCCATGACCTTGGGGACAGCACGTCGGAAGCACCCACAGCCCAGCAGGGTCCAGGGAAATGCCAGTGTGCCAGGCCGGGGAGCGGGCTCAGCCCCACCGCTGCCTTCACACCGCGCTCCCCTCCTGGGGAGCCCTGGGCTTAGCCGGGGACCCCTTGCCCCAGTCTGCTCTGGGAGGTTCGCTCCCTATGCAGAGACACGGGGGAGTTCAGCGTATTCCTCCCAAAGGGGCTGCGTCGAGCATCTGAGAAGCCCTCGGATTGGTTCCATTTTCGGGAACTCCAATTTTTGTACAGTTCTTTCCTCCACTGATCAACACTTTCATTTCCTGAGACGTCTCTCGTCTGGTGTCCGAGCTGCCTCCTGGGGCTCAGACCGAACCCTCCACGGGGAGGACACGGGATCGCGGAGGGGGCGTCCCCCGTGCTGTTGGCTGGGCGCTCGCGCCCACAATCCCTTCATCTCTTTCTCATCAGCCGTCCTGGCTGCTCTTTCATTTCGGATTTTATTGACTTGTTTTCTCTCCTTTTTTCTTAGTCTAGCTAAAGGTTTGTTGATGTTGTTAATTTTTTCCCCCCATTCTCTATTTTGTCTGTTTCATTCCCTCCTTTCCACTAACTTTGGGCTCACCGAGTGCCCCACGCGGTGATGGGCACATGGCGGGTGTGCAACCCAGACCCCACCCAGATGCTCCCTCCACACTTGCCAGTGGAACCCCAGAAACCGGAGGGTCTCTCCTGCAAGCGGAGTGGCCTGAGGACACAGCCCCCCATCTCCCGGCTCATGGAGAAAGTGTGCCCGAAGAAGGAGGGACGGGGCCACCAAATAGGGGGGAGAGAGAAGAACGCAGCTGGGGGAGCAGAGTAAGAATGAGGGGGGGGTCACAGCATCCAACCCGGGGTCTTACAGCTGCGCCCGAGCCCGCCTCCACCCGCTGCTGCAGCCGTGGGAGCCCGCACGTCCTCCTCCCTCCCACTCTAACCCTCCCTGCTCCTCCCCAGTCCTCCCTCCCTCCCTCCCGATTCTTGAACTTAATTTAAATAAAAAGCATACATTTGTATACTCTTGTGTGTCTGGCTTCGTTTCACCTGTGTCAGGTTCTTAAAATTCACCCATGTCGCTATTCCATTTATTTTTATCAAATATATATTTCTTTGTCCGCTGTTTATTTATTTATCCATTTATTTTGTTTCTTATTTGTTCATTTTTATCTGAGTTGTGACCAGCTTTTGGCTATTCTGAATAAAGCTGCCACACACATTCCTGTACGAGTCTTTTATTGTGGACTTAAATTTTTCTTCATCTTGGGTGAATTTCTAGGATCTGGAGTGAAATTGCCAAATCATAGAGTCTGTCGCACTTTAAGGGAAACTTCTGGCAGAATTTCAAAGTCGACGTTCTTGACTGAGAGAGTTTCCTTATTACGTCAGGAGTAACTTCTCCCGTCTTGGCAGCTATTTTGAGTTGAAAGGGTTTTAAAATATTAGTAAACTCCAGAACATTATCTCACAAACAGTAGTCACGACGTGCTATTCTCTAGGTATTAACTGATTTACTCTTAAAATAAGGTTGGGGTGCTGTCGCCTCCATTTCACAGTAGGGGAAACTGAGGCACGGGTTGGTGAGGAACTTGCCCCAGGTCGGACAGCTGGGAAGTCCTAGAACCATACAGTCTGGCTCCTGACGCCAGAGGCTGGCTGTCCCTTGGACCTCACGCCTGAGGTTGCTGTCGCCATAACTCCCTCCTGCTTGTCCTTCCGAAAGCAGCAGGTGCTCCCCGACACCTTCTCGTGGGGGAGGGGAGGCAATGACCGCTGGGTGCATTTCTAGGGCACGATCGTAACTTCCTGCACGACCGAAGTGTCAGTCAGCCCGAACTACATCCCCGTAGGTGAGATCTCTCTTTTATTTCCTCAAGACAAGTGAGGAGGAAAGCCTGATTTCATTCCTCAAAACAAGTTTAAAATCGCATGTTTACTCAGTGGCGATCTCCACAGCTTTCCATAAAATATATTTCCTTTGCCTCAAGAGACAGGAAACTTTCCATTTTCCACGCGGCTGAGTAAATCTATTTACCCCTCGTAATTTCAAGTGTATATTCTTTCCTCTTCTCCAGCATCAGTATTTTATTTTAAAAAACCCAGAAATCAGCATGCATGTTTTCATCTCCACCGACGCGCGGACGGGACCGTGCGCTACGGTCCACCTGCGGGCAGCTACGGTTCCCTTAGTGTCAGGGACTTGATGCTTACTGTCTCTACTTCTCACAACCATTTTGCAAGATCAAGAACGATCCTTCTCGTGATCGGAGGAGAAGCGTGAGGTGGGAAAGATGAAATGTGGCGCAAGGTGGCCCAGCTGGGATTATTTCTGGAATTCCAATCCCAGCCGTGAGTGGTGGTGATTCAGTGGGAGCCCGACGGCCCAGGTGTCGCTGTGCCCGTGGGGTCTACTTGAACCCACAACCCTAGTGTTGGGACGATGCCCGGATGGCCCCGGACGGCCCCGGTGGGCACATAGGCGGGTTGGGGACACGAGGCTTAAGTCAGCACGGGCCCTCGGCCGTGTCACTTGTTTACGGCGGGACTGTTCACTTGGCACGGTCTTCTGAGTGTGTCCCGCTCGTGGTTTCAGACCGCCCTGGCGGTGTAACAAACCACAGGAAAGGGGAACCAGTCCGCCCACCAGGTGTGCGAGGGTGTGGCGGGAGGCCATCTGGAACCCCATCCCCACGAGTGCCAAGAACGTTTCCTTGGCAAGTGGTGTTAATATCGTGGGTAAATGAATATAAAGCGAATCAGTGAACTTCTGGACGTCTCAGGAGGTCCCATCAGCTGACGGTCCTCGCTCTGGGACCCCACTGCCCCGACCCAAGTGGGCGTGGCGCATGGGAACATCTCCCCGCTTGAGAACCGTGCTAACCTCACACAGGTCTCTGCAGGGCGGGGCCTACGATGCCCGCGCCCCAGCGCCCTGCCCTGCCAGGGAGAGGCAACATTGCCCGGGCAGGCGGACGGGGCTGCTCAGACACAGGGTCAAGGTCAGGCATCCGCTGAGGCAGCAACTAGGGAGAGCGGAGGACTGGAGACCAGGGGAAGGTGGAGGTTCTGGGCTGCACTCTCTGTCCTCTGTCCCTAAGCAGACAGATGACCTTGGGACCTCCGAGTTGGCGCCCTTCTAAGGAGGAGGTTGGGGGAAGGACAACCAACGGTGGCTGAGAAACACTCTGCCGACCAAAGACTCTCCATACATCTTCTTCTGGAACCCTGGGGTACCCTTACGGATTAACCCATTTCCAAGGATACAGGCTGAGACGTCCAGCCTGTGACCAACGTGCCCGAGACTGGCGCACCCGGCCCCCAGCTGTCCTTGCAGCCCCTACAGTCCCACCGGGTCAAACGCACCACTGACCGCCTACGTTTGCGTCTCCAGAGGGAGAGACTTGGCAACTGCGCCAGCCTCCCTCTGCTCTCCTGTGTGCTCTTCCTCAGCTTGGGGGAAGAATTTCCCCGCCCGCCTGGCCCCTGCCGTCCAGCAGAGAGCAGGGCGGCTCACACCTGCGGGAATCCGACCACCTGCAGCAAAACCGCCTCCGCTGGAAAGGGCCGGCTCCGCAGAGGATCCGCAGGCACCGCGGGAGCACCGTTCCTTGGAAGGCGTGAGAAAGACATTCAAAAACCCCAAACTCCAGAGCTTTGTTCTCTGAGTGTCGCGGGAGAAGCGAGGAGGGTCTCGTGCCTCCCTGGCCTCCGTTGGTGGGAGCCGCTCACGGGGCTGGACAGAGGCACGGTGGCCTGTGCCGGAGGGGCCGGGCCGGGCGACAGAGCGCAGCGCAGCGTCGGGTGCGGTCCTGTCCCGGAACCCGGCGGAAGAACGCGCGCGTGTCACAGGCTGTTTGCACAACCTTCCTTCTCTGTAGGTTATTTTCGTGTCTATCTACAAGCTGCTGGGACTCAGAACTGAAGCTCCGATGATCCTAATAAAGTAGGAGGGGGCTCTTCGGGTGCCCGGTGGCCTGGGCGGCCCGCTGGCCGGCCTCACGCGCGTGCCCGCATGTTCACACGCACGTGCACACCTCCGCGCACGCACACGCCCCTGGCTCTCTGCAGAGGAGCCCGGGGCCGAACCTCGTTTCCTTGGCGCACCCACGCTATCAGGGGCGTCAGGCCCACGTTCCGGCGGGGGCAGGGGAGGCGCAGGGACGCCAGGCCGCTTGCTGGAGGCCACGGGGCCCCTGGGGGCGCAGGGCAGGGGCTGCTCCCAGACGGTCGTCCCCTTGCTCGCGCTGCCCTGCGTGTCAGCAACAGCCAGTCGTCGGTGGCTTGCATTATCCAGGACACCTCCGGAAGGGACGGAATTTACCGAAATCTGCCCTTGGTGGGCTCCGGAAGCTCCCCTAAACGTAATGTCGCGGGAGCAGCGGATGAGCCCCCAGCGCGGCCGTCCGGCCGGTGGGCTCTGCCGGCCGGTGGGCTCTGCCCCGATCCTGCCTGCGTTTCCTCCTTGCCCAGAATCACTCCGGAACCTCGGGAGGCCTCTCTGCCCACGGCCGCGGGGACACGGGACTTCGCGGGCTGGCAGTCGCCCCCGCGGCCGGGCGGCCTGGGGAGTACAGGCCTCTCCCCTCGGCCCCGCTGGGGTGGGGGGCTGCCCTGGCGGGAGGGGCGGGGCTCCAGGGCCGCACAGATGCCAGCCTGGCCGTGCCCTCCCCTGCTGCCCTCTGGTCCCTTCCCTTCCTGGTCGCGCCCCTGCTGGGTGCGCTGCACCTGCCGGCCGGGCCTTCCTGGGGCCTCGCCTCTGGGTGTGCTCCTGGGGGCAGGAGGCTGGCGAACAGTGGGTGTCCCTCTGGAACGGGGGCTTGGCACCTCTTGGAGGGAACACTCCTGCCTGGATGCAGAGCAGGAAGTGTGTTCCCGCGAGCACCGCTCTTGAGCCCCGGCCGGGCGCCTTATTCCTGGTGAGGGCTCACTCCTGGGTCCTGAGCCGTGGTCCCTGCGGTGACGGGGTTGGCGGTCTCCGGTGTGCTGGGCGTCGTCACAGGCACTGGGCTCACATTACCGACCGTGCGTGAGAAGCAGGTGCTGCGGCCGCACCCTCAGGCCACTGTGCGAGGCCAGGATGGTGCAAGGTCCCCCCCACTGGCCCCACCACCGCTGCCAACCAATGCACAACAGCAAAAAGCAGAAGAGGTTCCCGAGGTCCTGTGGTTCAAGCCTGACCTCCCACAAACACCCCCAGAGATGCCTTTTCCGAACTTCTTTCTCCAGGGAGACATCTGTGCCTCGAAGCTTTAAAAAAAGGGGAATCAGTGCATACAATGGTCAACCATTGTTGGGGGTAAAGCCTCAGGGCTGCTTCCCTGGGGGCGGGGCTCCTGTGCACCCCGGGCTACAAGGCATGAAGGTGTGAGGGACAGCTGCTGTCACAAGGCTCACGCCTCGCCTTTCGTTTCGAGAAAACAGAGCAGGCCTGCTCAAATGTCGGCTTAGCAGTCGACTAGAAGGGAAATTCGGAGAGAAGGAGGAAAAAAGGTCCAAAGTCTCCAAGGGAAGGATGCTGTTGTGACCACCCTGTCCCTGTGGAGGAGCCCAGATCAGGGCCCTCTTTGTCCCACACGCGTGCTGGGGAGACAGGGAGGAGGCTGGGACACGCTGGCTTCCCCGCACATAGGGAGCTGGGCACGGGGCGTGGAGGACAGGCTCTCGGAGGCTGGAGAAGGCCGATGTGACGTCTCCTCCCTCTGCTGCTTTACTGGCTCTGGATGGTGGGGACACCTGGACCCTCCGTGAGGAGGGGGCTCTGCCGGACCCCGCGTGTCAGGCCCCTCCCAGCATCATCGGACCGCCCTCCGCTCTGGAGTCCGGCCTCTGGAGAGGGCCCCCCAGCCGCGGGGCCGGTGTCTTGTTTTCCTCCTCCCTCTGCATCTCATCTTTCCATCCTTTGTCTGGCTCATTCTTCCTGCTTTGCTCTGATTCAACATTTGCCTTTCGTCTCCTTACTCTCTGTCTCCGGACTCCCAGGCCTCTGGACATTTCTCTCTGAAATACCCATCCTTCCTGACCGTTCCTGCCTCTGGGTCATGCCCTGAAATGACTGGGCATCCCCGCCCTGACCGAGAGACACGGAGCCCCCCACACCTCGCGGGGAGCACTGTCTACTCAACCTAAGTACCCCGATAAAACGACGACCCCCGAGAGCGGCTAGGGACGCCCACACCACCCATCTCCCCTCCATTCCCCACATTCTGGGCTCTAAACTCAGGCAGGGGCTCAGCGCTGTCCATTACGCTTTTGTATTCAAAATACCTGGGGAAAGGTCCTTTAATTCCTTGAGGCAACTACATTTCGTGTAAGAAGCTGTTTCTGGGCTTGTCCCCCCTGAAGTCTGCAGAGTCCCCGTGTTAAGTGAGTGTGGAAAGCGGCCCTTTCAGACTGCTCGGTATTTCTAGAACCATCCACACTGTCCTGGTCAGAGCAAGGCTGCCACCCTCCCCCCTACGAGGCAACACGTTCCCATTTCAGGGGAGTAAACACCTCTTCTCAGTCCACTGGACTATTTGAATAACAAAGACCAGGGTGAGCCGGTGGTTCCCAGGATTGGCTGAGGACTTCTCACCAGGCAGTTCTCCGAATACAATGGTAACCCTGGGAGGGGGTGGCGTTCAGGGGTGGCCCTGGGGGGGAAACAGGTCCCGCAGAAGCATGGGGTGCCTTGAAGCAAACTCCTGTTTGGTTTTTGGCAGGAAGAGGAAGCCTGGGACGTTGAGACTTGTGCCTCTAAACTGCTTTTTTCATTCTGCTTTTTTCAAGCTTAGTTTTTAAAAAAAAGACACCGCGATCACCCCAACAGCAGCGCGTGCGTGTGTTGGAACTCGGAAGCTAAATTGACAGCAGGGTCCCTGTTCCCATCCCATCAGGTCTGTCGGGGTGCGTGTCCCCCACTTGACCAGCTGGTTCCAGACTGGCTGGTTAGACGTCACATTTCTGGGGCGGGGAGGGTTTCAGCTGCCCCAGGCGTGAGTGACCGTATTCTGGTCCCAGGGTTCGCTTTTTACTAACCCCCCCTTTTGATCAGAGTTCCCGCTTACCTGAGAGGTGTGATCAAAATTAAGGCACTGGCGCCCCGACCGCTTTGCTCCGAGAGAAGGCCCTGCCCTGGGGGACTCCTGTGACTGTCCCAAGCAGGGTAATTCCCAATGTCCGGGGTGCCCCCAGACCCAAACCGACCACAATCATGCCAAAGAGAGACCTTGCTGAAGGGGCCCCTTTTAAAGCCAGGGTTCTGCTCATATTCTTATTTCTACTTCTAACCAGGGAAGCAAGGCCAAAGGAAGCGATCCCGAGTCATGAATGCCTCCCGTAGGTGTTTTCCTAACTCAGCGCCGTGTGCCAAGGGAATCGGCCTGTGAGCTGTCTTACTGCACCCGTCTGGTCATCGGCTCGGCCAGACAAGGGAAGGGGCATCGCCGGCCGAGTGCCCGCCTTGCAGGGGTTGCAAGTGCGAGGAGGAGAGGCTGGCCTCCTGCAAGACAGACCTTGCCAACCTCGTCCACTAGGTGGCGCTGGTAACGGCCGGATGGGAGTTTCCCGAGGACGCATCCAGGAGGCTGAAAGGTGAGGTCACCCCCTCAGCAGGGGTTCCCGGGGGATCATCTTTCCAGGGCGGCATCCACATAAAGGGGAGAACGAGAAGAGGAGAGCATGTCAAGCTGGACCCCGTGTCTTGAGGGCCGCCATCTACCTCGCTGTCGGCTCCCTGTCTTCCTCGTCCACTGGACCTGAAGGTCTCCGTCTTCTGTGGACGGCAGGGCGAGCCTCCTTCTGCTGTCGGGGTCAAGGCTGCATCCCCGAAGTCTGGCGGACCTGGCAGAGTGCCCTCAAGGACACCTGGGCAGTCTTTGCTCTCCCCAGCTCGGCTGTGCC
Source organism: Procyon lotor (assembly GCA_028646535.1). Classification (NCBI taxonomy): domain Eukaryota; kingdom Metazoa; phylum Chordata; class Mammalia; order Carnivora; family Procyonidae; genus Procyon; species Procyon lotor. Next base: position 1,242,273 of record CM053615.1, on the reverse strand, counting down.
ATCTGGCAGTGATCGGGTGTGTGCACCCTAGACTCTACCTGCCACATTCCCTCCCGCGGTTTCTCTGAAGAGGAGACGCATTTGCAGGGAGCTTCTGGGAAAACATCCGAGTATCTGCAAATGACAAAAGACCTAGAGATGGCCACGGTCCGAGTTCGGATGGGAGTTCACAGACAAGGACATGCGGTCACATGGGAGGACACGCATTGGGAGGTACCAGCTAGAATGACAAGGGTTGGCATTCTATGGGGACGTCCCGGATTTCCAGAAATTTTGCATGGTTTCTGGAACATCTATCCAGACACAATATAAAGAAGGCTTAGTATTATTTTACTTGAGCGTGCTTTCTGTATAATTTAACGTATCAAATAAGCCTACCTTGTTGAATAGCTCCCTTTTTATAAGGAGCCAAAACAAATCTTTGAGCTGTTGCAGGAAATCCCTGGAAAAGCTCAAAGGTAAAGGTCAAGAAGACTTTATTTAGAAGTTGAGTTTTGGATGGTCTGTCAAAAATATCAATAAGGTTTTTTTTTTTTTTAAGATTTTACTTTTATTGACAGAGATCACAAGTAGGCAGAGAGGCAGGCAGAGAGAGAGGAGGAAGCAGGCTCCCCGCTGAGCAGAGAACCCGATGCGGGGCTCCATCCCAGGACCCTGAGATCATGACCTGAGCCACAGGCAGAGGCTCTGACCCACTGAGCCCCCAGGTGCCCCATAAAGAAAATATCAATAAGGTTTTAAAAACACTCGATCAAACAGGCTCATAAGTCACCCTTTGATTAAGGATGAAGGGAAACTGATCTCAGGTATAAAACCATTGTTCAAAAGCTGTGATTTTTTTTTTTTTCTTAACCAGCCTCCAAACTACTGGTAAAATTAATCATTTTCATGCTGAAAGAACCCAATTTGTTGAAAGTAAGAATTACATCAGTTAATTGATGTCATTGGAGTATTTTCAAATCAAATGATGATGCTAAAAAAATTACAGTATGAAATCACCTGGGATAATTTGTGTGTGTGTGTGTGTGTGTGCGCGCGCGTGCACACGCATGCATTTCATTCTAAAGACTTCTACACACGCACACCGTGCATGGCCCTTCTTCAGTAAATTATCTTTCCATGTCCCCTTTAGAAGTTACCAGTAAATTATTTTACACGCGGGATGTAAAAAGCCTTTCTAAATAGCTTATTCCTTGTGGTTACACGGCTACACTAAGATTTATAATTAACTCAATTCAAATATTTGTTCTATTAAATCCGTCAACTTCAACGTCTTAAAGAAAAGAAAATCCTCCCTCTGCTCAAGGTAATGAGACAGGGTGTAACACTTTGGTCATCTGGGCGGAGACGCATCTTCCAAGATGCCCAGAGTAATTAGATGACAGCCGTCACTCGGGTCATTTTTGTTAAGGAAGCAAAGTCGGTCTGTTTTTTTCAGATGACGCTTGGGACTCAGAACTTCAGCGACACGAATCTGGAAGTTTGGTAAATTCCCTCAAGTCTCAAGACTCCTTCCCTCGATCATGGAGCAGCTGAGGGGCAGGGCAGGCGAAAATGTGTGGTTCTTCCCCACCGTTTTCCAGACTGAATACGGTTTATGCAGAGCGTGTGTAAGCTGGACACACACAGTGCGCGTGTGTGTGTGCGTGCGTGTGTGCGCACACACGCGTGCAGGTGCCTCTGATCAGACGTGGACCTCTGGAGTCTGTCCAGCAACCTCTGGAAATGCGTGCCGATGCAGGCGATGATCACAGCAGAGCTCATTTTGGCCCAGCAGCCAAGGGGTCGCACAAAAATGCTCCTGGGCCCGGGGCCTCTGCAAACCTGGCCTCCCCTGGCCCCCGGGCCGGCCGCGGCCTGCTCTCTCCTTAACGCTCCAGCACCAGCGCCATCAGTCCCCATGGTCAGCCCCCACGGTGCCCCCAGGCCGGCCCACGCACCACACCACACCCCCCGGGGACACCGGCTCGAACCCCCAGCGAACCCTGAGTCTCCGATTTGGGAGGCGCGTGCAGGGCCCGAGAACGGGCCTTCCTGCCACAGCCCCAGGGGAGGCTGGCGCTGACTGTGTGCGCCCCACGCCCAGACCCGGGGTCCCCGCCACGGAGGGGCCCGTGGATGTGCCCTGGGCAGACGAGAGGTGGCTCCTCCATCAGACCCTGCAGGGAAGAAGCCCTCAAACCCCATGCCCGCTCCCGCCACGCTGAGGATTCCCTCCCGGCCTCCCGGGCCTGGGCTGGGGCCCCGAGAGCCCTCCCAGCAGGGGCGAGGTGACCTCCCAGAGCCCAGGCAGGAATTCGGGGAGCTTTCTCCAGGGCCCGGCTCCCAGCTGCCACCTCCCCGTAGAACTTCTCCCAGGAACACCGGGGAACTTGGGGCTAAACCCAAAGTCCGAGGCCGCCCCATTCTCGCTTTGCCCGCGGCATCCCGAGAACCGGAGTCTGGAGCCCACATCCCAGCCGACCTGGGCTGCATCCCTCGTCCTGCTCTTGAGAAGCAGAAACTCGAACAGATGACGGCCAGCGGGATGGAGCTCCCGCTGACCTCCCTGCTCCGTGGCCCGGGGACAGCCCGGGGACATCCTCCGGCCAGGATGCGTGGGCGCAGCGCCCTCCCTGCGGGTGACCCTCTGCTGACCTTGTGCCACTCACATAGCTGTAGAATGGGTGCGGTGCCCGGGCTCGTGGTGAGGACGAGTGACGGGGCCCCACCGGACACGAGGCTGGTGCGGAGACGCCCATGGCCCCTGCAGAGTCGGCCGTGTCCGCCCAACAGTCTGGGGCCAGCAGGTGCGGTTCTGGGGGGAGCCTCGCGTGGCCCCGACCAGCTCAGCTGTCCCGCTGACCCCGAGCTCCCCATCCTGCCTGCGTCCTTGCCTTCCTCCGCCCCCACACCGGCTGCGGGAGCCTCCTTTCTCTGGACCTTTGTCCGCCTCTCCGGTTTCTCCAGGGGTCTCAGCACCCCACCCAAGTCTGCCCCACGTGACCCAAACGCCCAGCGAGGTCCCAGCCCCTCCGCGGTTGTCACATACCCGCAACGTCGGTGCCATCAGGCGTCTCCGATCCCCCCACGCCCAGGCCTGAGCCCCTCTTCTTTCCTCCGATTCCCCATCCCCCCACCATGCCCATTCACCCAAAGACGCCACACGGACCTTTGGGGGCCAACCGGATTTAGGGCTCCTCAGTGGGTCCCATCGGCACAGGCTACAAAATGCACCCTGAGCATTCCACCTCCCCTTCTCTGCAGCCGCACCCCTGCTCCTGCCCCCAGCATCTCTCTTCTCTTGGTCCTGCAGGACTCCCCTGCCCGCCGTCACATTCACAGCCCTCTAATCCATTATTTACTCAGCACTCTGGGTAACCTTTGAAAATGCACGCAGAAACCCTCCTCATTGCAGTGCATGCAGCTTGCGTTTAGGTCCTGTGCCTTCCCTCCCTACCCCTGGTGGATCTCCAGGGACGAAGCCCGGCTCCACCAGGAGCCTGCTGCATGACCTTGGGCAAACGGCTTAACCTCTCTGAGCCTCAGCGTTTCCACTCGTAGAACGGGGATGATTTTGTGACGATCACACAAGGTAACGTCAGTAAGAGCTCAGCAGCAGAGTGGAGCGAGTCCTCCGTGGGGCCTCCCTGCTCCGTATGCCCTGCGGAACAAAGAGGGACAGAGGGACGCAGAGACTGCCTCAGGCACTCCCGGTGCTGTGATGTGGACGGGGTCTCCACCTACCCTAGGCTTCTCCTGTTTTATGTTTTAAAAGCAAACAAAAGGGTGCCTGGGTGGCTCAGTCGGTTAAGTGTCTGCCTTTGGCTCAGGTCATGATCTAAGGGGAGCCTGCTTCTCCCCCTGTCCCTTCCCCTGCTTGTGCTCTTGCTCTCTCTCTTAAAAAGAAATAAATAAAATCTAAAAAAAATAAATGCAAACAGAATTACAAGTGCTCAAGCTTCTTTGGCAGAATAAGTGAATCAACATGGTCAAAGCACATTAGACAATGAGGGTCTCAAGGGGGATACCGGTATGCGCGGATTCTTTGGCCCATCCACACCGCCCTGC
>CM053615.1:1220184-1237723 GCA_028646535.1 Procyon lotor | reverse complement strand
GAGGCCCTGCTTGCAGCCGTAAACCATCTGGCTGTTCCCACCTGCGCCTGTGTGTCCTCACCTCCCCTTCCTCACCTCCCACCTCCCAGATCAGAGATTCCTATTGCAGCACGAAGCCTCCTTTATATTACATCCCGACCTCTTTCCCCCCCCAGGGCTTACAAGAAACTCCAAATTCAGGCCTCCAGGCTTGGCTGTTTATAGCTTTTTATTGTTCAAAATCCTTTTTTTTTCGTCTCAAAACTTGAATTTTGAGAAGATTGTTCCGTTAGGAACTCCAGACAATCAACTTCTGAATTTAAAGTGCATCAAAGACCCCTTCTTTTCCAAGTATTGGCCAGTCCCTTGAAGGTGACCATCCTTAGGGTCAACAGATTGGGGCCAACAGAAGGCACATTATTTGATTGGGTTTCAGTTGAAAAATCTTTGGAAGACGCTTCATTACCCCAACAAGTTTTACCAGGAGCCACACGTCCCAAATTCTAGAGTTTCACACGCTGTCCAACAACGTGTAGCTGCAATTGTGAGAAGAAATCCTTCATGCTGATGAACGGGAAGGGGCCCGGCGGGCAGGACGCAGCTTTGCCCCGAGCCCTGAGCCACCCGGTGATGGCACTGTCACCGCAGGCGGGGAGAACCAAAAAGCCCAGGTCCACCAGGGAGCACGAATCGGTGCGGGGGGGAATTTGCCCCGACCAGGGGTCATCATCCCTGACACAAGGTTGTCAGACCCCCTGCGCTGCGCCCGGCGGGGGCGGGGAGAGAAACTTCTCCATAAAAAGCGTGCGTGTGGAGGGTTGTTCTCAGTCTGCACCCAGCATGTGTAGTGCTCATGCACTCCGCTTTTGGGGTCAGAAGGAAATAAGACTTCCAGAGTGACCCTTGATCATTAATCAGGGAAAGCCTCCCCAAGCCTCTGTGTTTGGACGCCTTCCCCAAATTAGACGGCGGTCTCCCCTGGTAGGTGTGAGGAGCCCGAGAGTGATCGCTGCACACAGACGACGAGGTGGGGGATGGCTGGCAGTGGCAGGGGCTCAGGTCTATTGAAACGAAATTTTGAAATTGAAATTTTCTGGGGCCGAAGAGCTACTTACTAAGAACCAGGTGAACTGAAGACCTGCTTCTTCTGCTGCGAGTTTGGGGACCGTATGAAAATTATCCCGTTTCTCTGAACTTGTCCTCTCTTTATAAAATCCTGTACCTGCTATTTATCTGGACCACACTGAGCAAATTAGTGTCCTCTTGCCGCGTAAGACGTCATTTCACTCCTCACAGGCCTTGTAGTTTTTCCTTCTATTTCATTCCTACTAGAATCAGGGACACTTCTGACAGTAAATCAACGTGAACTTGAGAACAGTGAGGGAAGCTGTTCTATGTTAGGAGAAATTTGAATTATCGAAGAATTTTCTAGAAATAGGGGGAGGACGATACAGAGAGCGGTTGTTAAGAAAGATACAAGTTATGGCGTTAGTTCAAAAATCCTTTTAACGTGTAGCTGTGTCTAAAAATAGAATGAACGCCCCCCCCCCTCCCGCGTCCGGTGTAAGGTCCAGGGCTCCCCAACTCAAGACAGACTGTCCTAACGTTTGCACACAACGGGCCAGAGTATGAACAGAGGCCCACAAGGCCTATCTTTGTACTTAAATATTTAAAAGAAATAAATCAAGCTGACAAACTTAAATAAAACATATCCCGGCCTCCTACCTTGAAAAATAAATCCCTGTACGCTTCTAGAAGCGCCATTAGAGTGTGAAATTCTTTGGGGTTCCACTCGGTGGATTTTTGGCTCGGGGGTGTCATGGGCCCCCACTCGTGCCCGTGTTCCTCCCTGCACCCTCCCCCCCGCCGAGAGTGCTGTCCTGGGGCTGGGCTCCCCCGGACATGCCGGCCCCCTCATCCAAACTCTCCTCAGATGCCCTCAAGAAGCTGCTACTGAAGGACCAGGGCCGCCTGTCCAAGTTTTCATAGAGGACCCTCGTGCTCAGAAGAAGGGGCTCCAATGATTAACTGACCTTCTGAGGCCTCTTCTAGCTTGGCCTTTTTACGAGACCATTATTTGCAAATGTACAAAATGTGAGCTTAAAAAAAATGTGAACTAAGGGATAAATGGGTATTTAAAAACGAAACGAGTTCCATTTTCAATTTGCAGTTCAGAGGACTCTTGTTACAAAGTCCTGTGTCCTACATACAAGACAGGAAGTGAAACAAGTCCTAGCCAAGTGGCCACACCTCCTGAATGCACAGGGGCCCGAATCCCATCAGATGTGAGGGACGGGGGCAAACATCTAAAATACATACTAATATTGATCTTAAAAAAGGAAATAGAAAAATCATCATAAGTAGATCCGAGTTTCCCCAGGACACTTCTGGGTTTTACCTCCTAGCCTATTATTAATATCATTCCTTTTCAGCCTCCGAAATGTCCCAGTTTGATGATAAATTATGTACTCACCTTACTCATGGGCAGCAAGTGACCCCTTCTAGCTACCTCCTCACCGCAGCGAAGGCACATGCCAACCAGAAATAAAGATTCGCATATAATCCAGGGATTGTTTTCAAAGAGAACGTTGCTGGGATCAGCCTATAGGGTCTGCCCCCTCGCCCTAAATAAGGCTTCTCAGGCCTAGGGAAGTTACCCAAGGCCTGAGGGGTTCAGGTAGCGGATCCTCAAAGGGCCCCCAGCCTCCTAACTCCAGGGACCCCCAGGAGAGTGGGGTGCCGCCGACCGTCGGGAACCCGGGGTTGCCGAGTGAGGCCTGCACGCGTGGAAGCCGGCAGGGACCAGGCCAGGAGGAGAAGGCACACATGAGTGGGGTCTAGTCCCCGGCCCGGCCAGAGCGGCGCGGGCTCTCGGTCTCCAGGACTAGCGGGACCCCAGCAGGCATCTCCATGGAATCTGGCCGTGTTTTGAGCCCCACCTACAACTCACCCGGAAACCATCTGGGAAAGAGCAGGTATCTCGATATGAATCCACATTTCCCTCCCAGACCCAGAAGCATCTTCCACTTACTCTTGCTAATCTCGCACGCAAACCGAAGGTTTCATTTCCGAGAGCCCAGATTCACGCAGATTCTTGGCCGGGCCCTGTTGGTGGTAGCGTGGGCCCATTTAGAGTTAATTCTTATCTGTGGTGTAAGTTAAGGTTCAGACTTCATTCTTCTGCATTTGGATGTCTAGTTTTTCCAACACCACTTATTGCAAAGACTCTCATTTCCCCACCGCACGATCTTGGCACCTTGTTTAAAATCGTTTGACCGCATCTGTGAGCTCTATCCCATTCTCTTAGCCTGTGTGTCTACCTTTACGACAACACTATGCTCTTTGGACTATGGTAGCTTTGGAGGAAGTTTTGCAATTAAGATACGTGAGAAAAAGAACAACCCTGTTCTTTTTTTCCTAGATTGTTCTGGCAAGGGGACCTTGAGACCCATACAAATTTTAAGATTGATTTCTGTATCTGTAAAAACATTGCTTGGATCTTGAAAAGAACGGCAATGAGCCAGTGGATTCCTTTGGGTCAGTATCAACATCTGACGATATTCATTCATCCGACCGTGACAATTTCATTTATTTGCGTCTTTTAAAATTTCTGTCAGCAATGTTTCATACTTCTCAGTGCATAAAATTTGCCTCCTTGGTTACGTTTTTTTCATAAATATTTTGTTCTTTCATATGCTATTGTGAACGGAATGGTCTTCCTTAATTTTCCTTTGTGGACGTTTCATCGTTAGTGTATAAAAATGCAACTGAATTTTTTAAAACTGAAATATAGAAAATGCAAATTTGCACATTGATTTTGGATCCTGAACTTTGCAGAATTCATTTTATTCATTCACGCACTCATTCATTCATTTATTATATTCTTTGTAAATAAGCTCCATTCCCAACGTGGGGTGCGGTTTGAACTCATGATCCTGAGACCAAGAGTAGCACGTTGTACTGACCAAGCCAGCCGGCACCTTGGTTCAATTCATTCATTAAATCTAACAGCTTGTGCGTGTGTGTGTGTGTGTGTGTGTGTGTGTGTGTAATCTTTAGTTTTGCTTTGTTTTTTACATGTAAGATCATATTTTCCATGAAAAGAAATAATTTTACTTCTCCCTTTCAAATTTGTATTTGGTTTCTTCTTCTTGCCTGATTGCTCTGGGTAGGTAGGAAGAAGTCACCAAAGTTGGTCCCCTTTTCCTGATCTTAGAGGAAAATCCTCCAGTCTCTCCCCCATTAAGTACGACGTTAGCTGTGGCCTTTCCGTATATGGCCTCTGTTGTGTTGAATTATCAGGGGAATGCTGGCCTCATAGAATTTTAATTGGTCTCTGGGTTTATTTGACTTAAATTGGTTTTGCTTCTTATATTTATATATTCATGCACTTCCCCAAATTTTTGGAACTCTAAGTCATTATTTCTTCAGCTAATCTCTCGGCCCCTTTCTTTCCTTACTCCACCTGGGACTTCTCTCGTGAATATATTAACCCGCTTAATGGTGCTTCCTGGCTCCCACAGGCTCTGTTCACTTTCCATTTTTTCCTTTTTACTCCTCAGTCTTGTTAACTTACAAGGACATTCTTTCTGGTTCTTTCTCTTGTCTGTTTGAGCCTGTAGTTGGAGCTCTGTCATGAGCTTTCAATTTTGTGATTGTATTTTTCAGGTCCAGAATTTGTTTAGTTCTTTGTATAATTTTGATCTCTTTGCTGATATTCTTACTTTGTTCATAGGTTGTTTCTGTGATTTCCTTTAATTCCTTGTCCACGTAGCGCTTTAGTTCTGTGAGTATTACAAGGCGGTAGTTTAAAAGTCTTCGTCTAGTAACTCTGAAGCCTTGTTTCTTCAGAGTCTACGTCTGGAGATTCATTTTAGCTCTCTAAATGGGCCATATTTTCCTATTTCTTTTATGCTTTGCGAACTTTTGTTGAAAAGTGAGCATTTAAAAAAAAAATCAACAAACCACAACAGCTCTCTCCCATTCTTTGCAGACTGGCTACGTGCAGTGTAAGGCCTTTACTAATTAGCAGTGTAAGGCCTTTACTAATTAGCCGGCCATGGGCTTAACACCTTCTCAGGCCTTTTCTGGGCCCGTGTCCTTCCTGGGACCCTGCCGGTGCTTTGTCCTGAGTCCCCCCATGCCTGACTGCTTTCAAATGCCTCAATTTCCCTGCAAGTTTACCCCAGCTTTTCCCCAAGACCATAGACGTTCTACGGTGTCCCTCTGCCTCTGAGCTCAGCTCCCAGGCACTCGTGCATCTGTAGCCTCCCTGCAGTTTCCAGGTGCCGTGACCTCTGCCATGACCCAGCATCCTCAGACCTGATGCATGAACTCCGTTGCTGTGGAGGATGAAATTTTCCTTCTACCTTTCTATGTTCTGCAGCTGGTCTGAGCGTTACATGGGAAGAAGCCAGATTCGTGGAGGAAACAAAACAAAACAAAACAAAGCAAAACAGTTTTCACAAAAATACGAAACTTGACGTGGAAGCCAGATGACTGAGACTTCTACATCTGAGATCAGGGAAGGCAAGGGTTTGGAGCTTCCAGGTGGGAGTAAGGAGAGGGAAGTTATGGGAACGTGAGGGCAGACAATGTATGGTAAATAAATGTTGGCTTTTTATGCCGACAAGATTCTCCCAGGAAAAATAATCATCTCTGAGAATAGCTCTCTCCTTGGTGCAGGCTCCTTTTCTAATTGGAATTTTCCTTATAGATTTCCTTTGCAAGAAGGGGAAATTTGGACCGTATTGTAAGGAGGTAAAGGGCAGGTAAAGATTTTTTCTTGAGTTTTTAAGTTCTTGATTGCCTTCAGTTCAAAATAATCCCTATGCCGGAGTGGCCTGTTTTGGGGTGCTCTGAAATGTTATTTTGTTCCAAGTGTGGCTGTGTCTTGATCTGGCATTCGCTTGGTTGCCACAGACCCTTGGCTGGTTTTTAGAGTTCTCACGGAGATATTTCACTCTGTCTGTTGTCATTTACTTGGTGTTTCTGAGGGGACGAGGGTCTGGGGCTCCCCGGTTTGCCGTCCTGCTTGTCTTTTGACTCACGTATACTCTTGATTGGTTTAGAATGTGGGTGGGGAGGAGGGAGCCTTTCTGCACTTGCCCACTCAGGTCTGTTGGGCCCTGACACCCTGGGACGGGGATGAATGAGGCGTTCCTGTCGCCTGCCTTCATGTAGCTCACAGGCTAAGTGGCAGGTGAAACAAACAGGAATATAGACAGCTAATAAACACAAAGTGAGGGCTCCTTCTGCTCTAGGCTATGGAGGAAGCAGGGTCTGGGGGGCCGGGTGATGGGAGGTGCTGTAGTTTACCGGGGCTGCCGTAACCAAGTACTCTAGACGGAGGGACCAAGAAACGAGAAATTTGTTGCCTCCCAGCTCCGGAGGCTAGAATTCTGGAAACTGGAAGGCAGAGGTCTGGAGGCTTCATGCTGTCGGCAGGACCAGGCTCCCTTTGAAACCTTGTGGAGAACCCTGCCTTGCCTCGTCTGGCTTCTGGCATTTGCTGGCAATTCTTGGCATCCGTGACTTGTCCACGTGTCACTCCTGTCCCTGGCTCCATTGTCCCACAGCTGTTTCCTCCCCGTGTACCCTCCTCTCCTCAGAAGAGCACGAGTCAAACAGAAGTAAATGCCTACCCTACTCCAGTATGACCTCGTCTTAACTTAATTATCTCTGCAACGAACCCATTTCCAGGTAAGGTCACATCTTGAGTTATTAGTGGCTAGTATGTCACTTGTATTATTGGGGGTCACAATCCAATGCTTAACAGGTGCTGCGAGCTTAAATCGGGGGCCAGGAAGGCCTCCGTGGAGAATGCATTTAGCTGTGCATTTGAGTGGAAAGGCCTTGGCGTGATGAGCTCACAGAGCCGATGAACGCACGTGCCGCAGCCTTGATGGGAGCAAGGCCTTGCGGCATTCGGGGAATTGAAAGGAGGCCAGTTAGGCCTGCCCCTGAGAGCAGAGGAAGAGGGGAGGGAGAGGAAGCTGGAGGCAACATCAGATCTAAAGGGTGCAGGTCCAGGGTCCCCGCTGCGCTCCTCCTGGCTGCTGGTGGAGCAGAGGGGAAAGCGTGACCAGCGATGAGCGGGTGGCTCAGTCTCACCAGGGCTGTCTTCAATGTTCTCAGTTCTTCAGGGAGGACAAGAGTGAGAAGGGACGGTAAACCCGTTTCTCTACAGTTCTGGGGGTAGAAAAGGGAGCGGTGACGGCGTGGGAAAGACGGCAACTACAAGGAAGGTGCTCCTGACTCAGGGCAGATGGTGGCCTCCCAAGGAGGAGGTAGGGCTGTGTGCGGCGGAAGGGGGCAGGCGGGAAACCAATTCCCTGTCATCCTGCAAGTCACCACGATGCCCGGGGGGAGGGCAGGATGTGGGAGAGAAGGAAGTCACGGGGGACGAGGAGACCAGCGACGTAAGAGAGCAGAGAGTGGGGTGACCGGGTGACCCCGGGTCCACACAGAGAGGGAGCCCCCTGGACCCAGAGGATGACAGGTGACCCAAAGGGCGGCAAGACGAAGGGTACAGGCTGGTACAATCCAAAGGGAGGGGGGATCCTGCAGGTCCGAAGCTCTGGCTCAGGGGAGACGGCTCTGAGATTAAGGGGCTAAAGGAGCACGGAAGGAGACACCGTCTCTGCTTGAGATGCGACAGGACATGCGGGGACAGGTCTGCAAGCAGCTCTTCATGACGCCAAAAGGGTGGCTGGCTTCTACGGAGAAGTTCGGAATGCACAGAAGCTTGACAGGTAAGACGCAGGTGTCCCGAAGGGCACAGGGATGGCTCGGGGAGGAGGGAGAGCAGGGGTCTGGACGGGCTGTATCCAGGGACAGGCAGAGCAGGTTAAGAGCACAGAGCCGCATTTCATGGCTATCCGCGTGCGCTCACTGATATTTCAGGAGACCGAGGAAACGAGGTCAACCTTAGATAAGGCAGGGATGAGAAACGCTCGAGATTACAGCGAACAGATGTCAGCTTTGGCCTCGGTGTAGGCCTGGGAGGCCGAAAAGATTAAGAACAGATAGCAAGCATGGTGCCTGGGCCTTGTCGCAGCAGCGCTGGGGGAGGGAGGGAGAACAGAGGTAAAGCCTCCTTAGACTTAAAAGCACCCAGGACAGTTGGGTAGAGCCTGAAGGGATGACGAAAAGTAGAGAATGAAGGTGAAAACCAAGGGAATAAGGAAGGAGCCTCACCCTCTGTAAGAAGACCTGCCTTTGAGATTCTTCACTCACGGCAAGTGGATGCCATCTCTGGACATCATCCCTGTCTACTGAGGTGCTGTTGCAGTACGCAACGCTAGCCACCGTCCAGGACTGACCCTGGCGCCCCCATGTCCAGCGTCTTGCTGTCGAAGGCTCTCAGCTGACTCCCTTCCTGGGAATGGCCTCAGAAAGGGCCTGGGGAGAGGACAGCCTGTGATGGCTAATCCCAGGGCAGTTCTGGGTGTGGGACATCTCTGAAGGGCCAACCCAATGTCGGAGCTCTTATTTCGGGGCCAGTGAACTCGTGGACAAAAATCAAAAGAAAACTACCTTTTCTTCTTGCCTTTTGTGGGACGACTTTATTTTCTGGGGCCCAGGCATCCCTTTTTCCGAGTAGATGTACAAGGCTTTTTACGCTGAGGGGCTAAGGACTTAGTGTGGAAGGTCTGGCACGCCCAGAGATTAGGCTCCATGGGAGGAAGATGGGGCGAGAGTTTGGACTGAAGAGGGCCGGGTCTGCACGTGGACATCCTGACCGAGGGCACAGTCGCTGGGAGACAGGGTGTCCTCTGGGTGGTGGTGTCCTGCAGCCCACCCTTATGTGGTAAACCCTTAGAAGGGACAGCTGCACGGCCGGGGCCTGAGGGCTGTGACCCTGGGAGACCCCCTGCAGGACTAGAAACATCCAGGGGCAGAGTGCGCTGTCCTTCTAGCACATGCCATCCAGGCGGTGCCCTTTCTACAATTTTTAAGGAGATCGGTTGAGGTGGCGCTTGTTCAAAATATGATTGACGAGCATGCGTGAGCGCAGCGGCTCTCAAACTCTACCAGGGCATCAGGATCCCTGGCTTGTTTGGTAAACACGTGCCCCCTCCTTCAGTCTCCAAGCCCGGATGTGGGTGGGGCTGAAACGCGCAGGCCTGTTAACTTCCCAGCCGCTGCCCACCCTGCCCAGATAGACCAGTGCCTCCGAGGACACAGGAGGGCAGGGAGGCATGGAGACACAGAGGGAACACAGTCCAAAGGTGGGTCATTTCACTGTATGTGCCCTTGCCCAGCAGCCAGCCAGGGTGTCTCCCGCCTTATCCACCTGGCTCACCCCGATGTTGGGCTTTGGCTCCGCCTCTCCCTCGATGGCGTCTGGCTACCCCGTGGACCTGTGACATCAGGTCCTGAACAGGAGCTGCCAGCGCTCTGGGGAGCCACGCTGGCCTGGGGGAGAAGCAAGGGGTGTGTGTCCCCTTGGGCAGGTTGTGTAATGCACAAAGGTGACCAGAAGAGGGCGAGAGTGAGGTTGGGGTTCAGCAGGTGCCCTGCACTCACTGCGCTGGGAACCAGGAGGGGCTTGCACCTGCTCTAGGCAGGTTCTTTGCACAAAGGATCTTCTGCCCCGTGAGTCCTGCTTTGGTTCGGGGGCAAGGGGAGACTGTGTCCCCCCAGAGAGAGGTCCTTTTTTTGATTTGCATAGAGGCTAAGTTTGCTAAGTCCTAGGTGGAGAGTGCAAAGTGGGACCATAGCTGAAGAAGCTCTTTTTACAGCCCCTCCAAAGGTCCTGGGGGCCCACGTGTGATTCGGGGAGAAGGACAAGGCTTCCTGTACCTGAGGGATACAAGATTGACTAACCTGGTTTCAGCTTGCTTTAGTAAATAGAAGCACGCAAGTTTCTCTTACCTGAACGCATCACCGTCTGTTATCAGTCTCTGCACTACCTGGGTGGCCGAGCCCGGTGGGTCCCTGCCCCACTGTAGCACGACCAGGGGAACCTGTTAGAATTGCATGCTTTGGAACCCCAGCCCGGCCGAGTCAGAAAAGCCGGGGTGCGGCTCAGCTGGCCGTGTGCAACATGCCAAGGGTTTGAGACACTGGCCTGGAGCCGCTCATGTCCACAGGCTTAGAAATCTCACGGGGGAGCTTACGAAAGCAATCTGCTCCTTCTGGCCAGTGAAAAGTCAGGGCTCGCGGAGTGACAGGGGCGCAAAGACATCATCTGAAGCGTGCCGCTCCCGTTTAGATGAGGTTCTGGGGCCCTGGCGGCGCATTCTCAGAACAAATGATGATTGTAGGAGGCAAAGTGCAGATCCCCCTGCAGTGTGCAATTTGTGGAATCCACTGGCTCCATTCCGCAGTTCCAGGGTCGCGCTCCTTGCAGCCCTGGGCTAAGAGGGGCTCCCTGCCTTCCATACTTACGCCCTTTCCTACTTAGTCCTCAACTTCGTTTCACCATTTAACCTGGTAGCCTATGCTTCACGTCCTGGAAAACAACATCTTGATTTGTTAGTGTGTGAGGTCCTGTCAGATTCCAGAAACCCACCATCAGCCTCCCTGCGCCCTCCCCTGGGATAGCTTTGTACTGAAGAGGAGATCCTACTGAAATGGCCACCCCGCCTCCCTGCATCATTAAAATAGGGGTACATTTGCCCGTAGCAGCCTTCAATGGCTCCCTCTCCCCATATTCCAATGGCCTTAGCTTCTAGGTCAAGACTAGGGTGAACTAGTGGGAAAAATACATTTTCTTGATTGTAATTAGCCTGCTCAGTAAGATTTTAAAAACACGTATTTCCTGTGAATAACGGCAGGAACATACTTTGGAAATGAACATCAAAGGACAGGGCAAACTGAAATTATAAAGCCATCCAAGACAGGTTTAAACAGGTAAATGGGCAAATTTAAAGAACAACCAAACACTGCCCATGGGTCTTGGAAAAATGGGTATTAAAAAAAGAGTGAGTTAGAATAGGGCAAAGAAGTATTCCTCAAACCTGTCGTTTACGTTGCATAGTCCATCAGTGTTATAGGCAGGCATTTAAAACACGTTGGCACAGAACTGTTAGCCATAAATCTTATTTCTTGCTGATTCACCTGTTTGCGATCAATGCTTCTCAGAGACAATGGTTTATCCATGTCAGAAAATAAACCTGGTTATTTCCTCCAAACGCTAACGTGAAACTACTCATTAGAAAGGCAGTTCCAGCCCCAGATGGCCAGTGGTGATTTTGTCACAGGGGTCTATTAGGTGAGAACGTATTAACCTGCCCGTGTGAGTGGCTCTCGGCACGGCCCGATTTCACCTGCCTTCTCAATGGGTAGGTTTCTAATTTAGCATCCGGACCCTGCAAGAGCAGCTCAGGCGGTTAGCAGCGCTTATGGCCGGTGATGCGAAGGATCGGAAACAAAGGAATCCGGGGCTCTTTCAGTGGAGGGGTTCTACTTCATTGAATTCTCAGAAAATTCCAGCCCAGGCCCTCGATCCCAGGAGCGTGCAGTAGGTGGCACCTAGAAGCTCTGCGGAGGGAGCAGGCGCCATTTGAGCCAAAGCAGTAGCGGCTGCAGCAGCTGGCGCGGCTCAGAAGTCGGCGGTGGGAGCGGGAGCGAGAGGAAGGTCGGGGGACCGCAGGGCTGGGCGCGGGGCGCAGGTGCGCGGGGGCGCGGGGCGCAGGTGCGCGGGGGCGCGGGGCGCAGGTGCGGGCTGGGCGTGGGGCGCAGGTGCGGGGAGCGCGCGGGGCGCGGGGGCGCGGGGGCGCGGGGGCGCGGGGCGCAGAGGCGGGGGGCCCGCGGGGCTCGGGGCGCGGGGGCGCGGGGCGCACGGCGGGCGAGCCGCTGACGGCGGCGTCACGGCGGCGGCGCCGGGGAGCGCGCGCCCCGCCTGTCTCGGGAGGAGCCCGGCGCGGCACAGCGTGCGCCGCCCTGTCCTGCGCGAGGCGAGCTCGGGAGAGGCTCCGGGAGAGGCTCCGGGCGGAGTTGCGCGTCCCTCCGGTAAGGATCCCGCTCGCTGCGCGGGGGCTTCGCCGCGTCCGCGTGGGGCGCCGACGGCCGGGGCGTCCTGGGCGGCGAGGCCCGGGGAAGGGCTTGCCTCCGTCCCGGGGGGCCCGTCGCCGTCCCGGGGGTCCGTCGCCATCCCGGGGGGCCCGTCCGCAGTCGGGCTCGTGGACTCGGCCCGGGGGGAGGGGGGGCGCGTTTCTGCTCCCCCGTCCGCGAGCGCGTGCGTCTGGGTCCCCTCGTCTGTAACGTGCTCTTGCCGAAGGGAGACCCGTCTCTTACGCGTTCCCCGGGATTCCTTCCAAAACAGGGGTTCGCGTTTCAGAAAAGCCTGCGGGGCAGGTGCGCCTGCCGTGGAAGTTGATGGAGCGGGTTGGAGGCGTCCTCCGCCGTGGGGTCCGAGGGCACGAAAAGGCAGGGCACGTTGGGACCTCCGTTGGCTCAGCGTGTTTTCCCTCCGCCCCGCAGCCCTGACTGAGGCTCCGTATTTTCATTCTCCTTTTACAGAATGTGCCTCACGAGCTCTGCATGTGTCCCCTGGGGTAAGGGCAGGCGTAGGGGAGCTGCCCCCGAACCCCTTTTGCAGCTGTAAGGACGTGGCTTCCCCACGATGACAAGGACCCCTTGGAGCTCCCGGCTCCCTGCAGAGCGCCGCTGGCTTCTCTCCCTGGCTTCCCGCCCCGAGTCTCCATCCATCCGGCCAGAAACACGCTGGTTTTCTCCTTTAAAACCAGTTCCCGTTCTTGGGGGTTTGGGGGACTTTTAAACTTGAGGCTCGGTGCACCCCCGTTCCCTCCATTGGCCGCAGAAATACAGCGGCGCGGGGGGAATTCAGCCCTTCCCGCGACCCAGCTGGCCTTCCGCGGGGATTTATTCTACATCTCTGCCCCTATTGACTTCCCAACCACCCCTCTCCAAGCGAGAAGCTAGTCTTAGCATAGGGGACCTTTCCTGCTTTGAACTAAAAACCTATAAAATATTCTTTTTAAGGACGGTTTTCTAGGTAACAGTAAAAAGCCAGAGCATTTCACATTCCGGATCAGTCCAAATGCACTTCTCCCGCGGCATTTGGGTTGGAAGGGGTGGAGTGGGAGGGAGAGAAAGGGGAGGGTAAAATTAGAAAAAATGTAACAAATATGTAGGGGGATAATACTGTTTTTGGGGCGGTCATTGCCCGAATTTGGGAGTTGTCAACAGTTCTTGTGTCTGGAGAAGCAGGAGCCCGCATTCGTGTGGGCTGAGGCACTGGAGGACCCACGGTTCATCGCATGGAAACAGGAGGGACAGGGCTGGGAAAGCTTTGCATCTCCTTTAGCGCATGGTGGCTGGGTTGGTAAGCGGGCGATCATCCCCGGTGGTGAGCGCAGGGAGGGGGCTGGGAGATGTGATTGTACCCCGGGTGCCTACTGTGCCTGCCCCCTCCCGAGCTGCTTCTGCAGACGGCCATTCAACACGCACGGTTATTGCAGAAACCTCCAGAATCTTTTCTTGTTACAGCTTTAATAGTTGTTCCTCTCTAAGGAGAGACTCAGAAAAGACGCAAATTGAATTCCGAGTTGTGGGAGTGCCTTTGCGCTTGCGGCTGGCAATCTGGCGTTCTCCGCAGTCAGGGAGTGCTGTCCCCACTCGCCTACCTGCACATCTTACTGAAAAATTAGAACCTTTGAGAAATAACCAGCGTTCTTTGTTAAAAAGAGAGTGCATCTGTGACAGGGAACACACATTCGTTCTTCTAATTTTGTTGCCGTAGTTGATATGTGATTAGCCTATTGATTTGGACAGAGTCGTCATTTCTCACAACACCCCCCCCCCCAAGATAAATGCAGTGGATTTTTGCACTAAAAAAATTCTTTGTTATAAAGAGGAGCATTTGGTTTTCTGGGGTGAGGAGATTGCCTGCAGACTGTTTTAAGTTAGAAAGGGCTCAGTGGGGACCTGTAAGTTTCAATTCAGATAATCACTGGGTCCCATTCTCACCTACAAGGTGGGTTAGATATCTATCGATCAATCGATCAGTCGATCTAGTATGGGTACTTACAATGAGCACGTGTCTCTTTGAAGACATGACTGATTTCTAGGACACTGATTTGGGTTATGATGTATCTAAGAAAATACCTACTCTTAATCAAAAGGGAAGGCTAATGCTGTTTTATGAGTTAAATTTACACACACATATGCAAGTAGGGATTAACCTGGAGTCCTTTAATTGACTTCAAGTTGGACTTTAGTTTTCGCTTTATTATGAGTCTTGCAAGTTTCTCTCCCTTCACCACATAAGGACTCTTCAGAGTGCTGGGAGCAGGTGCTGTCCTAGCCTGCCTTGCTTTGCTCTCACCCTTTGCAAATTCGGGGAAGAAAGATCCCTTACAGCTCTGTCCTTAGTGCAGTGAAGTGTTTTCCTATAAATCAGCAATGTCGAAAATAAATAAAGTGTGTGAGCCACATGCATAAATTAAAATGTCCGAGGAATCACATTAGAAAAGTAAAAACAAACAGGGGTAAATAATTTAAAAAACACATTTTCTTTAACCTTACAGTCTTTCAAAAATGACATCTTAAAGATGTAATTGATACAAAATACTGATAGATATTTTACAAGGTTTTGGTTTGGTTTTTTTTCATGCTAAGACTTACACTTCGGGAATATCTCAATTTGGATTAAGCTACATTTAAAAGGTCAATGGCCCATGTAGCTAGTGGTTATTGTATTGACCAGCAGTGCTATGGAATGTTAACTTTCTGACAAAGCAATTTAAAAGCTGAAAGGTTAGGAGCCATTAAGCTGTTATATTGGACCAATTAAACAGTATCAAAAATAAATATACAGATAATCTCCTATTGCTATAAGACCAGTGTCCTACCCTTTCCTACCATTAGGTAGTTGTGAGATCTTGAAACCTATTTTTGCTTCTTTTTCAGCAAAACAGGAGAATTGGGCTAAATAAAGGGTTGAGTCAAATACCTGGTTCTCTGAGATTTAACCAGTAGATAGACTTGTGGCTTCAACCCACTTGCAGCCGAGGGAGCTGTTGTAACAGAAACAAAGGAAGCCTTTGCAGGGGTGGGTGTCGCCATTTTGCACAAGTGCTGTTGGCTCCTGGCCAATCCCCGATGGCAGCAACCGAGTCCCCATGTTCCACTGGAGATCATTCGATTTTCATATTTAAATTCCTTTACTGGGCAGGAAACAGCAAATCCATTGTCAAATCAATAAACGGCAAGTGAGCACGCATTTACTGCATGATTGAATATGCTTCACGGATCCTTTCAAATTATCCTTGGCTGGTATGGGTATGTATTTTTGATGTCTCTCTCCATTTTAACGCCATTAAGTGAAGTTCGGTGAAACGCAATGCTTTGTAATCGACTGACCCATGAATGCTGACTTGAAGCCCAGGGATGAGTGACCTTAATGAAAAGAGGTCAGTTTCTTCCCCCCCCCCCCCCCGCCCCCGGATGGCCTCGGTGATTGGTGATCAATGAGCAATGGAGGGGGCCAGGGGGCATTTCTATCCCACGGCTGGCTGGCTCAGAACCAGGATAGGTTTAAAGAGAGCAGCATCTTGTAGGAAAGGAGTTTGTGCCGCGTTATTCTAAAGTGAATTGACGTCTGGGAAGTGTTTTCCTGAAGTAAGAGAATACAGAGACTGTCCATTAGGGCTCCCCAGCTCTCCTCCCTTCACCTCTGCAGCTGGGGTCCAGAGGGGTCCATGGGCTCATGAGAGCTCAGACAGAGGAGCCCTCGTACGGGGCTGCTTTCCTTCCTGTGTGATCGTCACCCTCCCATTGCCTTATTGGAGCACGCCTGTGACTCTCAGTGTGGACTCCATCTTCAGCCGATACTGGGCAAGGGGGGAATAATCCGTATCTACGTCTCTGCGTCCAGAACGAAGCCAGCAGCTCGCCCAGCTCTACCCCCACGAAAGCCGGCTCCGTGGGGTTCTCCTTTCTGTATGAACTTGGATGTGTCTTCCTAACTGAGCTAGGCAGCCGTCAACCCCGCCTGTCAGCGCACATGCATATGTAACACCGGTGGGCTGCCCCCCACCCCACTTGGGAGCTGTCCCTGACATTACAATCGTCTCCTGACACTGGGGGTACGACACACCAGTTTATCCTTCTGTCCTTCTCACTCATCAGCCATCACTTGAGAACTGTCCCTCTCGAACGAGATACCATGGTCTTCACACCTGAGGGATGACAACGTTGGTTCCTTACCACGCATGCTAAGTAGGTCGGTACCTACCCTCCTGTTCCAGCAGGTTCTCCGTCAGATCGCGGCTCTTGGCAAGCAACTATTTCTGGCGATTGAGTCTGAAAACATACACAGCCGTCCGTGAGTAGCTGCCCAGCACGGCTGTTGCATTTTTAAAGTAAATACGAGGCCATTCTGAGGTGTGTGTCCCTATAAACAGCGCCCTTCCTCACCATTCTAGCGCCCCCTGTTGCCCACTGGGGTTGGCTTGGGCGCCGTCCTGGGGGAGGGAGGCTCGGGTCCCCATCTGGAGGTCGAGGCTACGCGCACCTGAATCAGAGGGGGTTTGGAGATGCAGCCCGTGCAGACCTCTCCGCACCTGCCGGAGGGTCTGGAGTCCCGGCGGCTTTGGTCGTGGCTGTTCCCCGATCGGCATCACCACGGTTCTGCTGCCTCTCCTGGTCGGCGTGGCCGAGCCCTCGGTCTGACTCGCACCTTGTTTCTGGAGCGCCTCCTGGTCTCGGGCCTCGGCCCTTTCCAGCTCACCTGGGAGACACACTCTCCAGCTAATCGTAAAAAATTGATTTTTTTTTTCTTTCTATCTTGCTCTTTAGCTGGGCCTGCAGGGGCTCCCTGTCCTGATTCTGGTCAAATCCGTGTTCCTCCTTTTGCCAACTCTTTCCTTCTGTTCCTCGACTGAGCTCATCTCCCCACGGCAGTCCCTTCCTCTGTGCCTGGATTGATGCTGTTTTGGGTCTGCAAGCAGGTCCCCTGCCTGACGTTTTTGTGGCTCTGGTCTCTTCGTCTCTGTAAGGCTTCTGGGGGTCCCGGTGCTGAGCACGAGCCTGCGGAGGACAGGTGATGCTCAGGACCGTCCAGGGTCACCTGTCCGTGGATGCCACACACGCTGGCAGTCGCGGACGTCCGTGGCACGTTTTGCTGACGTGCTTGGAAACTGTAGAGAGGGTACAAATCAGTATCGATCAGTGGTTCACGGCTCCCGACTCCACGCCCTTGCCTTGGCTCATCCCATCAGCTGCTGACCTCTGATGTTCTTCCTTCACCAAGGATGTCGGCCCCACGGTGCTCCCAGATGTCACCCGGGAGACCTGTCTTTCCCTCCTCTCCTCCAGAGATCTTCGACGGCCCTGCTCCCCCTGGCTTCCTTCTGTGCAGCCGCTCCGATGCCCCGATGCTCCTTGTGATGCTTTGCAGACCCACGTTCAGGGCTGGAGTCCCCTGCTGCTTGCTCGTGGGTCTTGCAGACCGTCTTGTCCACACCGGGCTTCAGTCCCCGTCAGCGGTGTCTCCCGTCTCCTGTGGTCCCGGGGCCCCAGCGGGTGCTGGACACATCATCCACCTGCCCACGCGCCGTGAGCCTCGACCGGCCCCAACATACTC
>CM053615.1:1199235-1219684 GCA_028646535.1 Procyon lotor | reverse complement strand
TCTGCATGTGGGCACGTATCTCCCCCCCTCTCTCCCACTGCATGTGGACATCCTATCTCTACCTATTGAGACACCAGTGCCTAAAATTTCAAAAGAGAAAAAATACGTAAAATAAGAAACATTTTCAAATTGCCTTTAGAGAGTGGATCAAAATTTTAAAATCCCCAATTTGGTGCTTTTAACTGAACCCGATCACGTTATGAGAAGAAACTAAAGAAATACGGCCACGAGTGGCTCTCTGAGGCTGCTGTGCATCGGGAAAGCCTCAGGTCCCTCCTGATCGCCTCTCCTTACCTCTCCAGGGGCGCAAGGAAGGAAATGGGATCCCAGGCAAACCACAGACCGGGGGCAGTGACAGCGTAAACAGTGCTAGGGGCGAAGTGGCTGAGAAACGATGACCCACACCCCAGGGGGCGCGAGGACACCTCCCAGAGAGACGGAGGCCTGAAACCCGAGGGCCCCCAGAACAGTGGGATTGCTCAGCCCGGGGGGAGCCGGGTGGGGCTCAAAGCGGCACAAATGTATCCCCGTGCTACTCTGGCGGTCAGAAGCCCGAGGTGAGTTTCCCGGGCTCAGATTCAGCGGGGCTCGTGTTTCTCCCGGAGGCCGAGCGGAGCACCCATTTCTGGGCCTCGTCGAGCTAGAAGAGGCCTCCTGAGACCTCTCCTCTCCTCACGACCGCCTTCTGCTTCTGCGGCCACGCTGCAGATTAATTAATCTCCTGCCTCCCTCTCATGTTGTGATTATGCTGAGCCCACCCGGATAATCCAGAATGATCTCCTCCTCTTAAGACCTTGAGCCTAACCCCGTCTGCCAAGGCCCTCCTGCCGTATAAGGTAACATCCACGCGGGCCAGACATGAGGATGTGGGAATACTGGGCATGGGTGTTATTCGGGAAAGATCCAAGGAGGAGACCCGATCCCCGTGGTGCGAGGTGCTGGGCATTCGAGCAGCCCGGCCCCCGCGCACCTGGGGCACCGCAAGACACACCAACGCGGCAACGACCGCCAGGCAGGAAGAAGCTCCCGTCTTCCCCGTTCGCTAGAAGAGGAGCCGGGGGCGCCCCCCACGGAGCCACATGGGGGGCCGGTCAGGAAGCAGAGGCGGGACGTGGGCAGCAGGCTTCTCGCGGTTTCTGCAGGAGAGATCATCCCTGGGACAGAGCCGGCGGGGTCGCTCTCCTGGACAGAGGGTGAGCGCACCCCCTGCTCGAGGATGACAGTCTTCGTGGCAGGTGTCAGCTTTGCGACGGCGAGCCGCGGTGGCAGGGACGACCCTCCAGAGACACCTTCTTTCCCTTCCCTTTGATGAAGGGACCGTGACGCCGGGGACCCTTCTGTATTGTATCTGGCATAACTCTCACTGTTACACAGAAATCATTTCCGCTACAACATAAGGAAAGGACTTTAGGGAAGAAACGCAGAGAAACCCAGAAAGCCTAAACAATTTAACGGTGTTTTTCTTCTCCAAATCTTTTTTTTTTTTCTTTTTCTTCTGATTCTAGGTGCTTTTATATCCCCTTTTAGCCCTTACAGAGGAAAAGAAGTTTCTCAAATCACTCTGGGTTTCACGTCAGTAATGTCATATATGTTCATGGTAAAAATATATTCATTTTTTAATGGAACCATAACTGACATAGGACATGGTGTAAGTTTAAGGTATAAAACATGTCGATCTGATACATTTATATATTGTAATGGGATTCCTGCGTTAGCAGTAGCAAACACCTGTAGCACTCCCCCTATATGCTCATGTTTAAATGCTACAAGAAGGGGAAGCCGAGAGGAGAGTTTAATCAATAAATCTTATCAGTTACCCAGAATGTGCTAGTTCCTGGGTCCATGATTGCTGAGATTTGTGCTCTTTCCGCCCCATTAGAAACTCCTTGGAGAGGCCAGTGGGGAAACGGCCCTTCTGCCAGGTCCCAGGGATTTGTCAGCCAAGGACCAGATTCTGAGAGTATGAAGAAATATGGGGCACCTGAGCTCTCATAAAGACGAGCTGAAATGTAGTCAGCTGTCCAATGGGATTTGGGGCATGAACTTCCGAAAGAAGGGACGACATCCTTTATCACTCCAGGACGGGAAACCCTGTGATCCTTCAGGGAACTTACTTATGTGTCTATTTTCAGCATGCGTCACTGTGGGGGGTGAGGAATGGACAAGCGATGGCAGGTTTTGTACCAGGCTAAGAGCTGAATTTTGGAGCAGCTGCTCCTTGGGCCAAGAGGAGAGGTTCTTCCCCTGGGTGTGACTGCACTCAGAGCCCCGGGCATGAGCTGGACTAGCACAGATGGGGACGGGGAGGCAGCTTCCAGAAGCCTTTGGAAGAGCAGTTCACGGTTTAGGAACTGACGGCAGGGCAGGAAGCAGGAAGCAGGTCTAGGGGTTGGAGATCGCGCCCTGAGTTCAGCTTTGGACAAGGAGACCATCAGGTCCCTGTGGTGAAGGCTGACGCCAGCACGGGGGACAGGGGAGGGTCTCCATTGTGGTTTACTTGTGTTGATGCTGTTTTAACTGGAAAGTACAGAGAGCCGCATGTACAGTAGAAAGTTCCAGTCCTCATCCCGTCTGGTGTGACGGTTTATGCTGGGTCAGCCGCCCTGCCCAGGTATTTGTCTCAGCTCAAACATGACCCTGGATGTTTCTGTGGGTGCTTTGGATGAAATTCACACTTAAATCCATGGACTTCGGGTGAAGCAGATTACTCTCCCTAACGTGGTGGGCCTTGTCTAATCACTTGAGGGTCTTAACGGGACAAACCATTGTTCTACCTGACATCCCCCAAGCAAACAGTCTTTGGACTGGAGCTTCAACCCTTCCCCACCTGCAGCCCACCTCGTCAGATTCCAAACTCGCCAAACCTCTATGGCGCGTGAGCCAATGCCTATGACAAGTCTCTCTCTCTGTCTCTCTCTGTGTCTCTTTCTCTCTGTCTCTCCCTCTCCTCCCCACTCAGGATAAGTTGCTGCTGTTTCTCTGGAGAACTCGGACTGACACGTCAGGACGAGTTGTCTTCTCACGGCTGGTATATGTGGTTACAGGTTTGCCCGATGCGCGTGCAATCACACACAAGCTTTCCCAGCAGGAGGTCACGAAGGAAACGAAATTGCTTCCTTGCAGAGAGAGCCTCCCCCCACTGCGGGGGCCACTGGGGGCCGTAAGCAATGTTCCATCATTTCTCTTCCAGCTTGCTGGGCACTAGTATTGTTCTACTTTGGGATTTTTGCTACCGGTCTTTGGCCACATCCTCACTCAGCTGACGGCTTTTTCTCCATGAGGTGCACAGTTTTTTGTGTTCTAAGAATATGAACACTGGCCAGG
Source organism: Procyon lotor (assembly GCA_028646535.1). NCBI lineage: Eukaryota > Metazoa > Chordata > Mammalia > Carnivora > Procyonidae > Procyon > Procyon lotor. The sequence continues at coordinate 1,216,360 of CM053615.1, read as the reverse complement.
TCATGTACCTCAAATCTTGGCCCTTGAGTGGCTTCAACCGTCTTTCGTCATGTGCGGAGGTGCGTATGAATGTCACGCCCTCCGGTTTATGAATCGCTTTTTCCTTCATGGTTTCATGCTTTGGATGGCTACCGTATTGTAAGAATTTTTAAAATTTTTTCCCTTTTATAAATTTACTTTCGTAGTTCAGTCTTTGAAGTACGGTTTTCTCCAACATGATTGTAGCCAACTCCTCACTAGAGTTTCCAGGGCCTCACTAGTTTCTTTTTGAATCTCCGAAATTGAGTTCGTTAAGACAACACCAATTTAAGCTATTCCTTCCCCTTCTGAACACCAGCCCATCTTTCCGTGGCTTCACCTTTTTCCTTTATTTACATTGTCCCCTTCTTGGAAGATCCAAGTACTGAAGCTCTTTCTGTCCGGTTTCCCAGACGAGAGGGACCAAAGAAGCTTATTTTGCTGAATAAAGAACCGCGTACAATGAGTGCGCCCCGAAGTCATGGCTGACGGCCCCCCGAGTGAGCCCTCTCACTGCTGACACCCCTCCCCTCGCCGGCAGAGAGCCTCCGCGCCCCAAGCCTAGAGCTCGTGTCTTACTCATTTCATCAGCATCGAGGGAGACAAAGTCTTGGTTGACGACCCTCCACGAGCCCCCACACTGGGGGTTCAGGCAGCCACGGGGCAGGAACGTGCAGAGATTTCCAGGACCCAGAAGTTGGGTCTGGTTTCAGAGACAAAGACAGGGCTCAGGGAAATCCCAGGTCTGACAAAAAGAAGGCATAATTTGCATTTCCCTGAGGACTGATGAGTTTGAGTATTATGGGGGATATCTTCTTAAAACCTTCCTTTACCTTTTTCAGCTGACACAGGCAAAATTGACATCTTTCGTGTACGGTTGTATGCGTTTTCAAGCACCAGCCCAGTCAGGATCCAGAAGGGTCCCAGCGTGCCAAGTGGCCCAACATACCCTCCTTTGTCGTCACAGCTGCCCCTCACTCCTGACCCCTGACCACCCCCTCCCCCCGTCTGTCTTCTGTAGATAAAGTGCAGTCTTTTCCATATGCCATGTGTCTCGCTATCGGTAATCCGTTGTTTTTCTCTGACTGCCTTCGAGACTTGCCTAGAACACAATCTGAGATGCATTTTGATGAGCGTTTCCTCCGTCCATGTGCGGAGCTTCCGAACCCCCTAAGTGTACGTCCTCTGACCAAGGGCCCACGTTGCCCGTTTCCCACCCTCTGCTTCCTCTTGAGCTACTTCAGTGCATGCGCCCCTTCCTGCAGACCCTGACCTCCGCGGGCCCTCGGGCCTGAGCCAGCCCTCCACCGTGGATACACCCCCCTCAGCTCCCCTGTCTCCTGGGGACCCGCAGGCCGAGGCAGACCTCGTCCCCCCAGGCCGGGCTCATTTCCCCTGGCTGGTCCAGCTGCCCCTCCAAACACTCTCCTTATTTGTCCCTGCCTCCTCCGCACCCCAGAAAAGAAAAACCTTCTTCTGTAGGATTTGGAGACATCGTGGATTTCTGAGACCGCATTCTCCCCGGTGCAATCATCTTGCTTTCTAATTAGAGCCTCTCCTTATGTAAGTCCAGACTTATTTTAATTTGACACTTTTGATAAATTTGGGAGTTTTCTGTTACTATTTCTTCAATTTTTTTTTTCCTGCACGGCACTCTCCCTTCTCCCCGTCTGGAGCTCGGGGGTGCTGAGCGCTGGGTCTCTTGGTGCTGCTCTTGGGGGGGGGGGAGCTCTCTGTTCAGCGCTCTTTTTAAATCGTGATTCTCTCTTTTGCACCAACTGGCTTATTTCCGTCTGCACGCTTACTGACTTCCCTCTGTCCTCTCCAGTCTGCTGCCCTTCAGCCCATCCCTGGGATTTTTAATTTTGGCTATCATATTTTTTCAGCTGTAAATTTTCCAATTGTTTCTTCTTTATAGTTGTTTCTACCCCCTTCGGTTTTCCAGCTTTCTCCTCCCTTCGAAACTGTCTGCGATTTCATCTGGGACTATGGGTAGTGCCGCTATTTCGAGGTCTTTGGTCTGGAACTATTTGCGGTGCGCTCAGGGGGACCCCCCATCTGCACACCCCCTGCCTCTGTTTCTGTGGCCCCAGACTAGGACCTTTGTCTCTTCACCGTGCAATCACTGTGGCCATTTGCACCCTGGGCCAAGTAACGGGAGGACATGGGGGCAGTGGTGGGCAGCAAGGGGGTGGCCCTGCCCTCCTCAGGTCTCCCCTCTGTCACCCACAGAAACCAGTTCCCCGGGGGGCTGGAGCCGCAGGGAAGGGACCACAGAGGAACCCGGAATTTCCTCGCTCTCTCGGGCCTTTAGAAGGGCTGTTTCCACTCTTCTTCCTTCCGTGTTCAAGAGGCAGGATGACACAGATCGATTGTAGACGTTTTCTTGGACAAAATAAATACATTGTTCATTCCGGGAACTTACATTTTCAGGACTTCAGCAACCGTTGACCCTTTGACGTTCTGAAACCCTGTTGAACAGCGTGAAAATCATCCGTGATCATGATTTGCGTTGCTTGAACCCTGATCCAAATGCTTGAAGAGAGAAAATGATTTTTTTGCACGTTAGCACAGGGTGCAAACTTGGGATATGCCATCGTGTCACATAAATGGGCACCCCTGAAGGCTCGTGCCTCCTGCTACCTTAGTTGGTGTCACGAGCACGGGAGGGACCACGGACGCGTGTGCGTGCACTGAAAATACATAGATACAAAGCTGTCCTCTTCCCTCCTCGTCACTGAGTGACATGGCATGTCTGTGATTATACTAACAGTGGGCCACGCAAGTCTTGGGCCATTCATGAGTAACAATAAATGTATGAGAGGGGGGGTGTCGGGGTCTGTGCCCATCCAGTACACACTGTGGGTTCTAGTCCATCTTTGAGCTCCGTCGAGTGACTCTGGAAGGACAGGAAATTGATAGGCTCACTCTGGTCTGCTGGGACTTGGAACCTATTGACCTTCCCCAACTGACTTGTGACCACTCACTTGTCCGGATTCCCAGACAGCTGCTGTGCGCTCTGCCCAGGATTTTGGTCAAGTTCCATGGGAAAGATCAGTGGAGGGGGCTTACCCCCTCTTTCCTGGAATCAGCCCCGATTTCATTCTTTGAAATGTCTCTTCAAGTCTTTGGCCTAGTTTTCCCTTTGGATGATCTTCCTCACCCAATCTCTCCTTTTCACTTAAAAATAGCTTTATAATTGGAAACTTCACTTTAACTGCTAATGGTTCTTTAAACAGCTCATGTCCTGTGTCAGATTAACAGAGGAGGGATCTTCTCAGAGTTTTGTCCTTCTGGTCCTGAGCATCTTCTACCTTTACAGGAATTATTATTATTTTATTATTTTTAAAAGATTTTATTTATTTGTATATTTGACAGAGAGAGAGAGATCACAAGCAGGCAGAGAGGCAGGCAGAGAGAGGGGGGGTAGCAGGCTCCCTGCCGAGCAGAGAGCCCGATGCGGGGCTCGATCCCAGGACCCTGAGATCATGACCTGAGCTGAAGGCAGAGGCTTTAACCCACTGAGCCCCCCAGGCGCTCCTAGGGGAATTATCTTTAATATACATCCCGTTTTCAAAAAAGAAAGTCTGATGTCCTCTAATATGAAAGCAGAGAAGTGAGAATTCCCTCGGAAGAAGATTCGGGATAATGGTCGCAGGAAACTGGCTTTTTCCACCCAAGCCTTATCCCCTGGTTCCTGACAGTTTCCATCCAGGGAGCCTGGAAACACGGAGACGACCATCTGAGGCTGTTTCTACAATTGTACCAAAATACGTTGCATCAAAACATTATGAAATTCAGGGTTATGCACTTTTGCAAACATATATGGATACATAGGTAGACAGAAGAAACAAACACTACCATTGGAAAAAAATTCATTTAAAATAGCCCTGACCTCGCATAGGAAGACGACATAAATTCTAGTGTCCGCCCGTTAGTGCTATTGGTGGGAAAAAAATGGATTTAGATTTACTTGTCTGATATTTCTGAGTTTCTTGTGTCTTCTTTGCAGATATTAGACATATTAACAAATGGACATGCTCCTTATCCAACCTCTTCTCCAGTAGCTTCCATAATATCTTTTCCACATCATTGTTCAGGGAAACTGTGGGTAAGCATTTCCCGCTTTCAAAAGATTAAAATTGTTGCAGTCTTATCAGAAGGATATTAGAATTTTAAAACCATTGATTTTTGTTCACGTGTGCAATGTTCTTCACGAAGGGAGGTAATACATTGAGATAGTAAGCATGTCTAGCGCGGGGTTTTATTGGTAATATCCAGCAGTATTCCGTCCAAACACACATGGTTTTTACAACAATAAGTACCATGTAATTAGAGCTTATTATTGGCTGTGATGTCAGTACTCGATGGTAGTTACTTGAGAGCATTTTAATTCCGGCCAAAATTGTGGACGTTTCCTTTCTAATCTGCTGACAGTGGACATAGCAATTACGATGTGGGAGAGAATTCTCCACCTGGCAACCACGGTTGCCATGGCGATGACCGCGTGGGCAAGAAGGGCCCGTGACTCACTGTGCTTTCTCTCGGCTTCCCCAGCTCCGAGGGGGAAGAACGTGCATGGGGCTGAGGACTGCCCCTCAGGCTCCTTTGATGTTTCTGAACTGCCAGCTGGTGGGGGAAGGTGGACAGTGTGGACGCACCTTGTTAAAGCGGCTTCTCCCCATGAGAGGATGGGTCATCTGTTTTGCTAAGCCACGATCTGCACCAAGACAAAAGAACTCTGATTTTGCATCATAAAAACAACAGGATCCCTATGGTATGGGATCTGAGGCATAATTAATACCATGTTGTCCTTGATACGATTTAAACAGATGTCCACTCTGTGTTCTGTGCCCATTTCCGCTACGGCGGCGATCGTAGAATCAAAGAAAAATGCTATCGATACATTTCAAAACTACTTTCAATCCCTAGCTGTGAGTTAAGTATTTTTTAAAATCCTATCAACCCAGGGATGTCCAGGTGGTTTGAAGTTAGGAATCCGTGCCGGAATCCCTCATCCAGGAGCTCAGAGACCTTCAGAAGATGACTTGACTTCTCCGTGGTTTCATTCTCTCATACGTAAAGGGGAAGAAAATAGGGGAAATGAGGACTGAATGTGAAGGTGTGTTAGTGGACTTCAGACCGTTCCCGGCAGGGTAATCGGTAAGTGAGGGTTTGCAGTCATTGTCATTAGCTGTCCCAGTCCTGTGGAAGAGGGCCAGTGTTTTCCTAGGCTCCCTGAGGAGTGACCCCCCTTGGACACCCTGGTCTTCTGTCTCATCCCCCCTTTAGAGTCTTAAGTGAGATGCAGGCAGAGACGGCTGGACGCCAGTTTCTCACTTAGATGGACCTAATCTGTCCAAGTCACAAGCTGTTTCTTTAACGATGAGAGGGAGTAACATGAGTAGGTATCTCTTCTCGTGACTGGAACTTTCTTTCTGGGGGACCTTCCCAAGGGCTACCTTGGACAGGTCCATTGGTCTTTGGCTGAGTGGTCCTCCTTCCCAGATTAATCAGAGCTAACACCGAGATCATTCAGTGCTCCGTCTGCTGGTTCTGGAAGCAAACTATTTACTGGATCTTCTCAGAAAAATCTCTTGTTAAAAGTTGATATGTGGGGCACCTCGGTGGCTCAGTGGGTTAAAGCCTCTGCTTTCAGCTCAGGTCATGATCTCAGGGTCCTGGGATCGAGCCCCATATCGGGCTCTCTGCTCAGCGGGGAGCCTGCTTCCCCCCCTCTCTCTCTGCCTGTCTCTCTGCCTGCTTGTGATCTCTGTCAAATAAATAAAACCTTAAAAAAAAAAGTTGATATGTAATCGATTTGTCTTATTGACACCATATATACATTATCAGAACAAGCCATAGAGATTCAGAGATCTCTATACAGAATCATGTGAAAGACTTTTGTGGTCGGTCGTGATAGGTTGTTTTGTTTTATTTTTTCTGGACCTATTTTAGAATTTAAGGTGCTGGATTTTATTTTTCCTCTTGCATTACAGTTCGAGATTGTCAAGGACTTTCTGAGTCATACCAGTGTAGTTAGTCATTGCATGATGTTAATGACCCCAGGGAATTTATCATTATGTTGTGATAAAACTCAGAGAAGAGGAAGCATCTAGATTGCATACTGAAGGACAAAGGTAAGAGTATATGTACGTGGCAAAGAGGACAAAGCAGCCACCAGGGGCAGGTGGGGAAATTTAGGAAGGCACATCCATAAAGCTGGCAAGGGGGTACTAAGCCAATGGCGCTAATCCTCACTGATCCCCAAAAAAGTTGAATTCGTCAAAGACTGACCACTCTTAAATAGGGAAACGAAAGCTCTGTGTTTCTTTATTCCCTCCTGTTTCTTCATTAGGCTGATGATCTATTGCGGATCTGTGTGCAGCCACCTCATAAGGACAACCAGTGTTCCACGATCTTAAGTCCTTTCCAATCCCTTTTCCCCGCCCTCCCTGCCCCCGCTCCGGGCATGTGTGACTTTAAGAGGCATCCGGTTTCCTAGGTTTGAAGTGCCCCCTCCAATATGTGTGCTCTCTACAAAACATTTTACTTTGATTACAGGTGCATTTAAAATTTTGTCCATTTGGTGGGTGGCTTTTTCCTTTTATTATTCTGCTTTAAATATGTAGCCTATTACTCAGTATATCTCTAATTCAAGGGGTCTCGAAGGGTTTGCTCTCCACGTCTTTACACTCTTAAAAATGAAGATTCCAAAGAGCTTCTTTTTACTGTTGTATTACATAGGCATCCATATTAGAAACTGAAAGGGAGAGCCTTAAAAACTATTAATTTATTTGAAATGACAATAAAAACTCATTACACTTTAACATGTATATTTTGTGATACATAATACATTTTTATAAAAGGTATAAAAGTATCAGGTATAAAAAGGTATTTAAAACCATATTTTAAAAAAAATCAGGGATAAGCAGGAATGGCATTGTTTTCCACTTTTTTTGTTGTTTTTCATTTTTGCAAGTATCTCTAAAGATGGTTGGACTCTTACATGTATTTGAGCATTCAGTTGGCTGCCATATGTTGTTTTATTTGAAGTATATGAAGAAATTTTGGTCTCAACTACAGCTGTGGCTGGAAAAGGGAGGAATTTTTGAATAGCCTTGTCCGCTCATTGTGGCTATTCTTGGTTGGTACCCTAAGGAAACCTGACAAGTCATAGTTCCTTCAAGGTGCATTGAGAGGTAGAATCTGAAACCATGCTAAATAACTTCTTGTGCTCATTTACGTAAGATCCACGGGTCTGTCTGACACTGTGAATGGATTGTTTGCGAATGTCTGACGCCTACCATCTCTCATTGGCCACTTTGAAGCTATCGATTCCCTGACGAAGGCAGATCTTCCAAGTGTGGACCCACTTACTTCTGTGACATCCAAAGTACACCCGTTGGGATCTCACCACACACACCATCAGGAAAGTCTGTGAAGTATTGGGAAGCTGTGGGAATCCTGAAATTCTAATTTTCTTTCTTTTTTTAAATATTTCATTTATTTATTTGACATAGAGACAGAGCACAAGCAGGCGGAGCAGCAGGCAGTGGGAGAGGGAGAAGCAGGCTCCCTGCTGAGCAAGGAGCCCGATGTGGGGCTCGATCCCAGGACTCTGCGACCATGACCTGAGCCGAAGGCAGTTGCTTAACCAACTGAGCCACCCAGGTGCCCCCGAAATTCTAATTTTCGTTGGAAAGTTCAGATCTTATCATTGGACACACATCATGTCGGTTATGTTCCCTGAATTGACAGGTTCACATTGTTCACTTGGAAGGAAATGTCTGTCCAAATCCAGGTCTGATGACTGTGGCTTGTCTCTCTGTGGCTCTATCAAGCAGCGGGTGTTCCATGAAAAACGTGCTGTTTCTGCACCAGTGATTTCCTTGAGACGAGATCCTTCTCCGGGTGGGTCCCAGAGAGTTCTCCAGGTGTGTCCCATTTCCTCACACGGGATATTAAAGAAGTGCACCTACAGACTGAGATTTCACAAGATGGATGCTTCTTACTGTTTGTGGCTGCCTTACCCCCACTTGGCTTTGTACCATCATTGCAATTCCCAACGCAGTGAAAAAACCCAGTGGCCATCTTGGACTTACTATGATAATGGCCTTGGCCTCATGAATTCTCTGAAAGAGGGGGCATCTTTGGGGTCCTCAGACCACACGTGAGAACTGGTGATTTAGCTAATGATCTCCACCTGCTCAATACCATGAATGCCTTGAGTACCTGGTTAAACCCATCCGCTTGCACAGTTGTGACGTTATAAGATAAAAGCACTGAGACTTGAGAGAGGAAATCATCGTAGTGCTGGGATATAGACGGACAATTCAATTTGATATTTAAAGTTTAATTTTTTAACACAATAACTAAATGGAATTTCAATAAACAGATACACAAATTCAACCGTATGAGTTAACAATGACATCTTTAGATAAAAAAAACAAAAAACTAGGATGTCACAGAATGACTAGAAAAAATTGCAAGGATTCAATTTCATTGTTCCAGAATAATTATAAATAGGACAAGAAAGGACTTCCACCCCCACTTATCTACGATCATATTCTTACTGCAGTCAAGGTAAAGGGCTCAAAAGAATGCTTTAATGGGGCTCCTGGGTGGCTCAGTGGATTAAGCATCTGCCTTTGGGTCGGGTCATGATCTTGGAGTCTTGTGGGATCGAGCCCCACGATGGGCTCCCTACTCAGCAGAGGGTCTACTTTGCCCTCTCCCTCAACCCATCTCGCCCTCCCCCCATCTCTCCCTCCACCCCTACATGTGCGTGTGTGCATGTGTGCGCGCTCTCTCATTGACAAATAAATAAAAGCTTTTTTTTTTTAAAAAAAGAATGCTTTGATGCTCTCCTTTATCTGTATAAGATGGTATAATGTTATGTTTGGTGAATTATATTTTTAAAACACCTATATCATTAGCCTTCCCGTTATTGAAAAGTTTTCCATTAAATTCCTAAAGAAAACGTAGCTTTTGATGGCAGCTACAACTTTCATCGAAGTCCCCCAGGCAGAATCAGAGAAGTGAGGCTATGGCCGTTATCTGGCCAAAGGTCTTACCTAGTTATACTGGTGTTAAAATTCCCCGGGGCAACTCTCTCCTTTCTCCTTCCTGGAACCTGTTGTACAGAAGAGGGGTTATCTGTTTTTTTTGTTTTGTTTTTTTTTTTAAAGATTTTATTTATTTGACAGCGAGAAACACAGCGAGAGAGGGAACACAAGCAGAGGGAATGGTAGCGGGAGAAGCAGGCTTCCTGCTGAGCAGGGAGCCCGATGTGGGGCTTGATCCGAGGACTCCCGGATCATGACCTGGGCCGAAGGCAGACGCTTAACGACTGAGCCACCCAGGTGCCCCGGGTTATCTGTTTTTATCTCGCTAGGGTTTTGTCTGATTTGTAGATATTTTCAAAGAAACAGTTGTAGGTCTTGATAGTTTTTTCTATCACGTGATTCTTTAGTCCATTTATCTCTTCCTTTTTTCTTATTTTATGGTATTTATAAAAATTTACCAAAACGTGTATATTTGCCCATAATTTTTTTTGCTGAATCCTTGGTCTTTAAAAATTAAAAAAAAAATTTTTTTTTTAATTGTTTAATTTGGGTCCTCTTCCGACCTGAAGGCCTTGCATTTCTTTCTGCGGATTACTTTAGCTACTCTCAGCGTTCTTGAACTGTCACGCTTCCTTTCATTGGATGGTTGGCATTTCGTAAGGCTCTTTTGTGAGTTTCCACCCACAGGGTATGTGATCACATGGCTTCAGTTTTCACACACACACAAGTACACACACAGAAATTCAGTGCCGGCGGTTCTGTGCCTTATTGAAGACAGACATACCTGCCTCGAGGTCATGAAGATGAGCTCTATTTTAACAGCTCCACAGTTTGTGGTGACTTCTTTCATGCCCTTAATCCACCTGCAATCGATTTTCTGTGAACCCAACTCTTTTCAGGTCTGAGTCACTGCATTTCTCCCCCGATGGAGAGGGTTGTCCCAGCACCATTAAATGAAAAGGCTGTGCAGTTCCCACTTTACCAACAGGAATAGTGGGAAATACCATTGTGGGGAGCCTCTGTCTTCCTAAAACTTACTTTGGTTGGTCTATTTGACTCTCCCAGTGCAAGGGCTGCACATCGTGAATTACTCCAGCTTTATGATAAACTTCGGGATCTTTTAGAATAGATCCTCCCAGTATGTCTTCATCCAGCGTATTTTGACTGTTCTTGGCCATTCGTATTTCCATTTATAAATTTTAAAAACTGGCTCGCCAAATTCCATGCAAAAACCAGGGGTTTTCATTGGCCCCACACTTTCGTGGAAAGTGATGTATGTAATATAGCGAGTGTTCTAGCCCATGAACTTATCCCTTCTGTATTTCATCTCTTGCTAATCCTCAGCATGGTTAGAATTCTCAGCGTGGTAGGTCTTGTCTGTGACTTCTTAGATAAATTCCTAGATATTTGGTTTTGTGGCACTATTACAAAATCTATCGTTTTTTTAATATTATTTTTTAGTTCTTTGTTGTCGGCATATAACAATACGGTTGGGTCTTGTACATTGAGCTTGTGTCTAGTAACATTAAGAAGCTGCTTTTTTGGTTAATTCCCATGATTTATCTGTAGACTACTTGAAAGTAACTGCGTGTCAAATGATGTCATCTGCTAATAAGCATTGGTTTTTCCTTCCACTCTCATCCCTGCACCTTTTATTTATTTATTTGTGTCTTACCCAACTGGCTAGCTTCTCCTGATAATGCAATTCAATAATCAAAAGCAGTGTATATATTTTTTCCAAGTTCTGGATGTCAAAGGAAATTTTAACTGATATATTTTTTTTAAATTCAGCCCATCTACAAAGATTTCTATTTCCTGAATTCCAAACACGAAAATTTTAACTTCCCATGTCTTTCGTCGATGAATTTTCTGAGACGTAATGCCCTCTAAAATAAGAGCAGATGCGGACATAACCCTCATAGACCGCCACGTCCGGTCCATTTGACTTCGCACCACTCAATCGAAGGCGCGGGCAGCCGTGGGATGCCCACTCCCAGAAAGCATGGCATTTAAGCCCTCCTAGAACCAAGTATTTCCACCACGTTGTTTCTCAGAGTCAACCATCGGTACGCCCCGGCATGACCCATAGGAAAAAGGCACTCTTCATGACTCAAAGTTTCAGCACACTCAGCAGCTTTACGGCTGGAGCTCTCAATTCATCGCTCTGAAGAAACTTTTCGTAGACACCAGCACTGTTCGTAAATTGGCCAAGAAATCCTGGTGATGACGGCATGACGCACAGAGGACCGCCGCTGCCACCTTGGTGATACTTTGTCTACAAAAACGCGGTTCACTCGGAATGATGCCTCCACCTACGCCCGGCTTGAGACTCTTGCATTTACGATGAGAGCTTGGAGGACCCATCTGACACTGTGGCTCTGAGCTATACATCCCAGATGAGGGGTTCCTCCAGATGAGCGGTGCAGAATGTGGTACTGGCGGTCAGCTGAGCCGTGGCTTGAAACCTTCCAACTCTTCTGCAGCCACTCATATGAGATATCAACCTGCGAAGGTTCCCTTTGATGGGACTAAGTCCCCATGTCCTTGTTGTGGGTCAGTGTCGTGATACATGGGGTATTCAGGGCGAGCTCACTCAGGAGATGGTTAGAATTAGGAGACTGAGTTGTATATGTAAAACAAAAGAGAAAGGATAGTTATGTTTATCGAGGTCTAACTGGACTTCTTCCATGCAAAATGCTGCGGGCAAGTGGACAGAAGTGAAGGTATTGTATTTGTATTTGTCAGCACTCCCCTCCAACCCCCCAGAGTGACTCAGCCGTGAGAAATGTATTTTTTTATGCCATCAGGTGACGGACATCTTGGCAACATTTTCCCGACTATTCAACAAGGTCACCGTGAAGGTGATTTCTAGCTGCGTTGTTATTCACAAGTCCTCGGGTTCCCACCGCCGTGTATGGTTTAAACAATGGCCTTTTAGGAGGGAACTTGCTCTCTGTTTAAGTGTTTTGGCTCGGGGTCATGTGAAAAGTCACGTTGGCAGGACGCTGTTTTGTGAGGTAGCTTTGTGAGGGATTTACTGATTCCATGATTTTGTTCCGTTTTTGCATTTGTTAAATTTTCGACAGTGATGAAGACCTGATCATTTGAAGACACGTTTATTCTTTGAAGAGATAATATTATTTATTTTTTATGTTATTCAGGACAACACAAGCTATACTTAGAACATAAATTACAAAAAACAAAACAAAACCAAAAAATAAAATCATGGTCCCATCGCTGGGAAAGATAATAGAAAGGGAACAGATGATGAAGAAAAAGAAGAGACAAACTCATTTTTCTTTCATATAAGAGCAAATGCATATTTTCTTTGAATGTTGCAAATTCCCTTTATTTTTTTGGATGTTGTAAGCAAGAAATATTTCCCTAATACATGCATAGGCTTTGTAGATGATAGGTATATTTAAATGAGTCAGAGCCTCGGGTCAAGATTGCTTTACTTTGGAAAACCACAGACATTCAAAGCTCTTGAAATCAACAGGAGATTCAGCATGATCACAGTGCAGAGCAAAAATAAATTTTCCCGGCTGAGCTGACATTTACAGAAGATTTCCCTCACGGCTGCAACAGAAATTGGCTGAGCCCAGTGCCAGAATCCGGCGCGAGCGCCTCGGGCCCTTTCCTGGTTTCTAGTCTGAAATTCTCTTCTAAACACCGCCCCCCTCTCGCTTTTCACCCCTCACTTATGCAGGTGTCAGTAAAAGAAAAATTGGGAGTGAAAATAAGAATAATGGTAGAGACTTACTGAATGTTCGATACATGTGTTTGAGGGTGAAATCGCATGTATCCAATGATGAATAAACCTCGTCCTTACTGGGCTGCTGAACTCGTTAGAAAACACGTGGTAGGTAATGTTTGTAAAGATGAGTCTACCTGGGTATTCCGAGCATACGGAGAGTCTCTCTCTCCCCATCAAACTGGATCCCTTTCCCTGAGCTCCCCCAAGGACTTCTGCATTTTGGATGGGGTGGGGTGGGGCGGTTGGTTCTGGGACCGCCCACACAGATCCTCTCCCTGAACCGGATCCCTCTGCATTCCTCTCTGAGTCCTGCCTCCGTCATCAGCCTGACCTGGTGCTTCCCGTTCTCGTTGCCTCATCTGCCGCCTCGCTGACCCCTGGAGCCCGTCCCTTTGGGGGCTCTGCCTTTCCCCACGCGTGTTTCTCGTGCGCACACTCACTAGGACCCCATCGCCCGAGGAGGCCAAAGGCCGGAGACATAATTTATGATCAAAACGGCAGAGTCCCCTGTTGAGGTTAATTTTTTCCAACGGCTTCCCTTGTAGATCATAACCATGTACTTCCCAGGGATTTGTAAGCTACGGCCTTTACGAGGCCGGTGTTCGACTGCACGGAATTTTCTGGTGCAGAAACCTCCGTTCTACCCTACAGACTGCGTATTATTTCTTCTGTTCATACGGCTGGCTGTCACAAATGTCACTGTCTAAATCACGGCGACCTGTACCACTGACATCTTGGGATAAAAATGTACAGGGCAGAGATTCGTCTTGGGGATCTTCAAGTAAGCGCAGACCTGTTCGGCCCGTCGTCTGCTCTGGGTCTTCCGGTGGGGGGGCCAACATAGATTCAAGGTAACTTGTTGGGCTCATCCTATTTTGATTATTGTCTGCTTCCTTTGCCGACAGAACAAGCAGCTATCACATGCTGGACATCAACACGATGCCAACACATCTAGAAAGGTGACGTCTGTCACTCGAGTCAACACAATAGGTACATTCACAGTTCCCAGATTAACTAGAATCTTCTTCCGATATCCTGAAACCTCCAGTCTCACAGTAAAGCCTCACGGGCTGCCGACGAGGCAGCTTCTGGGGTAGGATCTTTATCTCTGGAATTTCTTACCCTCCTTGCATTAAATTCCTATGAATTCTGGGGCCGGCTGGAAATTGCATGAATGTCAAGGCTCCATCAAAGAGAGAATGGGTAGAGTAATAGTTCAGTAACTCGACAGATGTCAGACGCTCCATCTCATTTTTTGTGAGGTCCCACACAACTTCCTATCTTCATGTACAGGCAGGAAATGAAAAGCGTGATTTATAAGAAACTTGACTACTTGCAGCTTTTAAAAATTGTCAAAGAGGATGAGACAGGGAGACAGAAATCTTTCCCATACCCAAGAGAATATATAAAGTACAGATTCACAGTTGCTTCTTTCTGTTACATTTTGACTTTCGGCACTCAAAATATGCTTTTTTTTGATGCTTATGTATGAAGGCGGGAATCTGGAAACCCAGTTTCCGGACACTTAGATTGTTCTCGACAGGTGCTTTGGTCCACCTTTATAACCGAAATCATAAACACAGATAGGTTGTGACAATCAGCTTGGTAATAAAAAGAACAACCGACATTTGTGAACAAAGTGTGTGTCGGGCACTGTGCGTGTGCTCAGAGTGAACCCTTGAGAAAAGTGCATTTTTCATTCCCATATTTTTTTAAAAAGATTTTATTTATTTATTTGACAGAGAGACACACAGTGAGGGAGGGAACACAAGCAGGGGGAGTGGGAGAGGGAGAAGCAGGCTCCCCGCTGAGCAGAGGGCCCCATGCGGGGCTCGATCCCAAGACCCTGGGATCATGACCTGAGCCCCCCAGGCGCCCCTCATTCCCAGTTTTATAGGAGAAAATTGCTGTCTGGTGGGGTTGGGGAAGTGCCTGCAGGTCATGAAGCCGGAAGTGGCCAGGCTACAAAGACGGTGGTCTCATCTCTGGAGCAGGGACAAAATGAGGAAGCGAGTTTTGCATCCTTTGTTTGTCCCCCGGACCCTACCCTCAGTGTCTCTATCTTTCCCCGAGCCCCTTCCTTCCCGCAGGGACACGCAGGGATGCCGAGTCCATTAGCACCTTGAAGGCCATAACCCATCCTGCCAGACCAGTCTCCCACGGGGCCCTCTCTTTCTCTGGGCGCTGGTACCGGGCCCCCTCTGGTCCCTTCTGGCCTGGCTATAAGTTGGGGTTCAGCCCCACCCCACCCAATTTGGTGCCGTTTCTTTCTTGCCAGTAGACCCACAGAGCCTCCCCCAATCATGTTGGCAAAATCGAGAGGAAGGGACAGATTTTCCATTCCACACATAACCAGTGTCCCCGTTATCGACACACTGAACAGGAGGGAACATAGGTTTGTATTTTTTTTTTTAACCAAAGATGAGCCTCCATTGATAAGTCATCATCTCCCCAAGTCTTCCTTTGCATCAGGATCACTGTTGGCGTTGCACGTTCCGGGTGTTTGGACACGTGTATGACCCGTATCTGTCCTGATAGCATGTGCCGTATTTTGATTGCTCGAAAAGTCCTCCGTGTTGCTCATCTGCCTCTCATACCTTCACGGTTCCTTACTGTCATTGTCTCCATTGGTCTTGCCGCTTGTGGAATGCAATACAGTTGGTATCACCTGGTAGGATGGCATCCTTCCCTGTGTGATATGCATTAAGGTTTCTCCTTGTCTTCTTAGAGCTCGGTAGCGCATTAATAGTAGTTTAGGGCTAAACAACACTCCACCGTCTAAAGGTACTGCAGGTTATTTATCTACTGAAATACTATTTATTTACCTACTGAAGGACATAATGTTAGCTTCCAGATGTTGGCCATTATAAATAAAACTGTTGGAAATACCTAAGTGAGGTTTGCGTGGAAATAAGTCTTCAACTTCTTTGGGTGAATCGTAAGGAGTGCGACAGCCATCCTCTGGGACGGCTACGGTTCCTTTTGTAAACCACCAAACTGTCTTCTGGAATGGTTGAGTGACCTCCTTCTTGCTCCATTTCCTAACCAACATTTGGTGGTGTCCCTGTTCCAGATGTTGGCCATTCTGATGGACGTGTGGCCGTATCTCACTGCTGTTTGAATTTCCGTCCCTGATGATGTAAGATGTGGACCATCTTTTCCTAGGGGCATTTGTCATCTGTGTATCTTCTTTGGTGAGGGGTCTGTTGAGGTCTTCGGCCCATTATGACGTTGGGTGGCCTGTTTTCTTACTGTTGAGTTTTAAGAGTTCTTTGCATATTGTGGTTAATAGCCCTTTGTCAGATATGTCTTTTGCAAATATTTATTCCCAGACTTTAGAGACATTATCTGAACATTTTTAAGGTTAAAAAAAAACACAGCAAATAAAATGACAGTTGAGTTCTCTGGAGTATTTTAGATGACTCAATCCGCGATGGCCTGTTATTACTAAAAATAAACAAATTCATTTGGGGAAATGTGTTTTTCTCTGATCTCCTGATACCTTCCCTGAGCTGTTGACAATGTTAAACACATTTTAAAATTCACATCTGTATTTGTAACAGAATTAGGAACCTAAGAGCACATTCCACCACATACAGTAGTTGAGACAGCGTTTTATCTAGCTTCCAGGGAATGCCACTACAATGGGAATACGATCTGGGGGGTGAGGGGTGGGATTGGCACTGGGGAGCCATGCATTTAAAAAATGGCAGGACATAAGGACATCTGCTTTCAGTGGAGAAGATGTGAACATAAAACTAGATCAAATGCTTAAGCATTTGCTCCAGGTCACATGGGAGATATATCAGTGGTATCTAAAGAATGTGCAAGTTTTGCCCAAAATATGCAAGGGAAATTGGGTTCTACTCTCCATTTCTTGGTCTACCTCACAGAATCATCACAACACTAGACTTGCCTCTGGTTAAGATTAATTCAACATTTATCCCATGGCGCGTCGGTCAAGGTCATAGTCATAACAAAATTCAGAACATATAATGAATGGCTCAGATATTATAAAAACCTACTTCTCAATCAATTACTTAGTCGGCGCTCTTGACTGGTGGGTGGACCCTCTCTAGGTGGTCCTTCAGGGACCCAGGCTCCTTCCACCGGCGGCACTGCTGTGTTCAGGGAGTGGTTCTCAAGGTCACACTCCACACTGTCTCCATCCCGGCTAGTTGGAAGGGAAGAGGCACGGAGAGTTCTTCCTGGCAAGCGTTAGGGGGCGGGACCTGCGAGGAGCACACTGCACTCCCACTCCCATTCCCACTGTGTTCCACTG
>CM053615.1:1182020-1198735 GCA_028646535.1 Procyon lotor | reverse complement strand
AGACAGGAGCATCTTCTGCAAACAATAGGCAGTGATAACGTGCTCCTGAATTGCTTCTTGTTTGAGCTGTTGTACCTCCTGTTGTACCCAACTCAGGGCTGGCCAGCACCTGGCATCCTGGTCCCCGTGTCTCCCCTGCACCCAGACCGTGCACCGTGCTGTTGGTGTTTTTGGCAGGGGCGGGGTCCCAGGCCAGGCTGCTGTCTCCTCCCTGCCTTTCCCAGTCACTTGATTTGCCCCCAGAAACGTCTGAAGAACGGTTGTGTTTTATAAGGATACTTGGGAACTTAACTTGTCCCTGTGCCCTTGTGATCATTCTATGCTGGTTTTTGAGGACCGCGTCTTGCCTTCTAGGTGTGCGGGTTGTTATTCCTCGGGTTCAGGAAAACTCTGGTCTGTTACAGCTTGGCGTGCACGACCTCCTCCCTCTGACGTGGCCGCTCCGCGGGGTCGCCTGTGGTCTCCGTTTTGGATGTGCCTGCCGTCCACCCATCAGCCCCACCTCCAGCTGCGTCCGTCTGTCTGCCTTTTCCCTTCTGCATCCATGGGCAAGGACTTGAACCTTTTCTGTTCCCAGGTAACTGGGCTTTACAGCAAATCTATTCTATCCCTTGCCGTTCCATTTGTGAGTTTACACCGAGAATGCTTTGAGATGACATTCTGATTTGAGCTGCCCCTTTTCTTCTGGAATAGATCTTTACGTGCGCAATTTCGTATTAGATTTCTACCTTCTTCCTTTTCTTTATTCTTTTTTTTTCCCTCTAAACAATTGTTGAACCAGGGGACCTGGGTGGCTCAGTGGGTTAAAGCCTCTGCCTTTGGCTTGGGTCATGATCTCAGGGTCCTGGGATAGAGCCTCCATCAGGCTCTCTGCTCAGCGGGGAGCCTGCTTCCCCCTCCCTCTGCCTGCCTCTCTGCCTGCTTGTGATCTCTCTCTCTGTCAAATAAATAAATAAAATCTTTAAAAAAAATAATCATTGAACTAGTCTTTTATTTATGTTGTACTATATTTGTATAAATATCAACCTATTTTTTTTTCTGTACTGTTTGTGTTTAAAGCAGGCAGTTGTCTGGGTCATTTATCTGTCTTGATGCAGCGCGGATGTGTTTTCTTCGATATGTTCCCCATTGGCTCTGGGAGCCGGTCCTGCGTCTCATGGAGCCCTAGGGCCTCACGGAGGGGTCCTGGGCTCCCGGTCGGTTTCCTGCATTGGGAGTCTGGTGTGAACAGCTGGGATGGGTCGGCTTTCCAATTTCCTTCAACCTGTCGGGGTTCAGGATGACCCTCGGTGCTCTCTCCTGGTCCAGCATCCTTTGCCTTCTAAGAGGTCCTTGTCCTCGGCTCTGGCTGTCTTTGGGGACAGAGAGGCCGCCGGCTTCTTTCTCCACTCAGTTCTGCTTCTGCACAGCAGGTGCTCAGGCCCATCCAGAAAGAAGGCTGAGAAGCCATGGGGAAGCAGGTTTGGGGGCCCCAGGGGATCCACAAGGTGGAGAGGTTTTGCTTGGTTCTTTCCTGGCCCCCTCCCCCTTTTTTCCGCAGACTTAGATGGTTTTCCTATATACTTTGTCTTGGGTGCATTGCTACTTTCTTTTGGAGTCAGTTACCTCTGCTTGGCCTTCGCACCCTGGGCTGGAGAAGGTGCTCAGGCTTCCACGGTCCTTCGCCTGCGAGTTCTGATAACGTTTGCAGCCCAGGGTTGTATGGCCAGCGAGGTCGCGGTATCCTACACAGTGCACACACGGCTAATGCACGCTAGAGATTCCTACAAGCCACGCACACTAACACGAATGCCTCCTCCCCTCCTCCCCATAAATCTTCCTTCTGGCTTCGCATCTGTCGCTCATTCATTTACAATCAGCAGCCAGTTTCCCAGCTGCCCCTGTGAAGAGGTATTGTTTCTTCCCCTTTGTTTCAGAAACACAATTGTTGAAGGTTTGGGAGAGATACCCGCAGAGGCTCCCAAGCCCCGCTGCTGCCCTGCGGCAGGTCGCCCCCTGGTCCACCGAGGTCCCCATGTAGACCGTCGCCAAAGGCCATAGTCACAGATGCGCAAGTAGATTTTAAAATACAAAAGTGAAAAATAGAGCTGGAGAGAGAGCAGAGAGGCTTTTCTTTTGGGAAGGTCGTTAAATCTGGAAACTGCTGAGTGGCCATGTTGGTTTTTCCTCCTGCGGGCGAAGTACAACAAAGCAGTTGTTTCTTGGGTGCCCACCCAACCCTCTATTTAACGATTTAACGCTGTGCTCACACCGGACGGGGTGGCGCTTGGTCCGCCCCGTGCGGCGGCCACACAGGCAGGTTCACACCGGATCCTGGTCGGCGGAGCATCTCCTGTCCCCGGCTGCTTCTCCCCCTCATTGGATCCTTCCACCAACAATCTGGGCTGATGAAGAATAAAGCTGAGAAGTAGCAGAGCTCCGATTCGATTCCGGGGGTGCGGCCGTGCCTCGCAGTTTCTCATGAATCCTTTCCTGGGTGGTCCCCGGCATCTTCCTTCAGGGCCCGGCCTCCAATGATGAGTTATCACAATCCTGTAGACAGCCGTGGGTCTGGGCCTCGGTTCTGAGCAGGTTACTAGGTTAGTCCTTGACAATACTTGCAGATGAATTGTGTTCATTTTTAATACAACGTATTTACATCTGAGACCTCTTAACGAACGATTTTGCCGGACGCTGGACGTGCTGAATTTTCAGACAAACTCCGGAAAGCCCATTTGCTGTGTTGTTTGTAAAACCCACGTCTACGACACAAGGCAAGTGACGCAGGCGGACTTCACACCTGCTACGTCTAGGTAGGCGAGTTAGGATCTGTGAGGGCAGAAGGTTCCCGGGTGGGGATGTGACTGGCAGGGAGGGGCCGGGCCACAGAACAGAAGCCGCTCGGCACGCACTACATATACCAGGTACGTGTGACCCCGAATATACTCGGGGAAGTACACCCGCCACTCTCGTTGGTGACACCCGTTCTGTCCCCAGGTGTCCTTTGCAAAGAGCACCAGTAAAATCCAGAGCTGCTCCCTGGCCCGCATGGCGTTCTTGTCCCTGCATCTCACCAGCGGGGCGAGTGTGTGCATTGGCTCCAAGAGCCTCCCATCTGTTAGGTCCTTGGCTCAAAGCTCGGCTCTGGTCCCTGCTACCACACCATGTGGCCGGGAAGGCTGATGCTGGAGACAGATGGGGCTGGGGGGGAGGGAACATATGGTTCTCGGCAAACCCAGGATACAGCAAGTGTGGGCCCCCCAGAGTGGCTTGCCCTGCCCCCCTCACTCCCCTTGCACCTCACTGTATGATTCCCATCGATCGGATAACCATGTGCTGGGAACACTCTAGTTTGGTCTGGGTGCCTTCCGCTTTGTGATCCCAGCAGAGGCTGTCCCATTACACAGGGGTTGCTGTGCTTAGAGGCTGCGGAGGGCATTCCCACCCATGGAACGTCCTGCCGGGCGACCCGAGCGTGCTCCCTGCCCTTCTCAAGCCACAGCAGTTCTGCATCTGCTGAGCCTCTGGGAATCAGTGACTGCTGGACATAATCTCTCTCTCTCCCTGCACACAGACACTATGTGTTTCTTCCAAAAAATATTTATTGAGCTTGCCATATGTAGGAGGCACTGTGCTGGTTTCTGGA
This sequence comes from Procyon lotor, assembly GCA_028646535.1. NCBI lineage: Eukaryota > Metazoa > Chordata > Mammalia > Carnivora > Procyonidae > Procyon > Procyon lotor. The sequence continues at coordinate 1,195,110 of CM053615.1, read as the reverse complement.
AACAAACACGACACATTTCCCAGAGCTTGTGGTCAAATGGTGGAGAAAAACAAGACCTTCCCGTGGTGCTTGAGAGAAACTCCAACCCGCTGTGATAATGCAGCTCTGCCCCCCTAGACTTGGGCTCCCTTGTCCCACATGCACCTGCTGCCCCACCCCCCATACCAGCCTCTTCTTCCCGAGGCCCCCAACTGCTTCCTGCCCAGGGTCCTGCTCTGCGATGCTGGACCTGGGATGCTCCCGTGGCCTGCTCTCAACCCTTTTGGTTGGAGGTGGGGGGGTGATTGAATGCCTCCCCTCCAGGGGTCACTTCCTGACCATTGCAGACGGGACAGCCCAGCTGGGTCTTTCCTTTCTCTGTGTGCTCACCTGTCGTTCTTCACGGAAACAGGATTATCCCAAATGATGGTGCCGCTTCACCTGATAACTTGTTTCTGTCTGCTCTGCAATGCTCATTACTTCTTGTTGGTCAGGTAACCCAGGGTCTTGCTTACTGGGGCCCCTCCACCGGGACACGTGGAGTCTGCTCAGGAAGTGAGTACATGAATGAGTGAACAAGGATGTCCCTTGGAAATGCACGTGGCTGCAAACTCCAGAACACAGTCACCGAGATGGAAACGGATGTGGTTGAATCCTCCATGTAATAACAGCTCAGAAAGCCATTTGTGCAGTGCACGCCTCAGGCGCCGAGCCATGTGATTTCGTTCAGCTTTTCTCTCCGTCTCAGTGTGCATAGTTGTCCCTGTTTCTGGATGACAGAGCACTGCAGAGGTCAGGACCATGACCTTCCCAGCTCTCTGGGCTGAACTCAGCACGACCATCCCCCTCAGGGACTCTGAGACATTCGCAGCCCTGAATGGAGATCTATTCGAATGGAAGACAGTAGGACAAAGGCAAGGAAAGAGTTTATTCCTGAACCTTTGATGTGTTGAACCAGCATAAGGTATGGGATTATATTTGTAATTATAAAATATCTAGTCTTTTTACATCTATTTTCCGGAACTGGTTCTCCTCCTGCCTTTGACAAAAACTTGAGCAGGCCCATGAATTTGCTCTTTCTCAGGTTCCAGGCCCTCTGATCAATAATTAAGCTGTCAGTAACAGGCGCCCAAACATTGAACTCCTGCAGCTCACCAGACGGTCCGAGTTCCGGGGGGAGGCTGGGCCCCTTCTGTCTCTGCTGGTTCAGAGCCTCTGCTTCCCCTTGGGGTGGGGAGAAGTGACGGCTGTGGGCAGAGCCGTCCTTAACTGGTCCTGTGGCGATCTGGCCCCGGGCTCCCTGCGTCCCCGCAGAGGTTTCAAACTCACTTCATCTCTAAAGAATGTCTTTAATGTCTTCAAAGTGGCCTGTTTGCCACAGAACAAAACATCCCAGGGTCAGATGGCTTAAGCTTACCACAATTATACGTGATCTCACGGCTCTGTGGGCCAGGAATTCAGGCCATCCTCCGTGTGGCAGCGTGGACTGGGGTTCTCCCTCCCAGGTGACCTCAGCCCCCCCAGCTGCACTCAGACATGCACCGTAAGACAACCTTAGCAGGAGAGGCAAACCCAAGCCCTAGCTTGGGCGGCAAAAGGGGAGACCTCAGCTCGGATCTGAATTCTTCCCTCCATCCCTCTTCTCTCCTCCACCCTCTGGCCACCTTTGCAGGTGCAAGCGTGGGGAAAGGTCGTTTGGAATGTGTCACTTTTGCAGCCCTCTGTGCTGCCCCCGCAGTAAAATACTGCCTCGCTTGCCTTCAACCCTCAGCAAAGCAGATAGGAAGCTTCTTGTTCAGCGTCTATTAATGTGTTTTAAATGATGTGCACGATCGCTTCAGTAAAGTTGGCAAGAAAAACGTATTGCCTTGGTCTGCACTGATGGTTGGGTTGACGCGGGGACATCTGAGCTCTGTCACTCTCCTTCTAACTTCCCCAGCTGGCTCTTCGCACACAGGACGGGTGGACGGGGTGCACAGTCCACAGGGAAACACCCCAGTGTGAGTTTCTGACGCAGCCCGTGCGGCCTGCTCTGCCTGATTGTATTATGAAGCCCTGAAGCGTGAGCCAAGATCCCTCTGATGGCTTCACGCCCCGTCTCCCCTTCCTCACACGCAGACCTGGAAAGGTACTGTGTGCCTCGTAAGGATTCCATAAGCTATACACACGGTACGATGTGCTCCACACCCTCTCCTCAAGGTGACAACAATAACGAGCAGGAAAAGGATCGGCCCTAACTTCTCACCCACCGTCGATGAGAAACTGCTGTTAAAATCTCTCTCTGACCATCGTCTTGCTTCCAGCGCTGTGATCCATCATCCCACCGTATCTCACGTGAGACCTCGTTGTCAGCGCGATCGCGTCGCAGAATTGATTGGTGTTTTAGGTTGAGTTGCCCCATCTGTCAGTCAAACTCCTTTCATTTATGTTTTGACTTTGTCGTTTTGACAGCAAAGAGCTTGTGTAGGAAGTGGCATTGAGGGAAAGGATGCCACTTGTGAATATTAAGTTAGCGAAATGTAGTCCAGCCTGCTCCATTTTCTAAACCTCACAGCCAACCTCCCCCAAAATCGGATTCTGCAGTGTTGGGGTGACCTGTCATTGGTGCACACGGTATACGGACACGAGGAAGCAATCGAGACTCATGCACTTAAAACAGCACTGATCTTGCCTCCAGGGGTTTTGCGTCCGTCCAGGAGAGTATGCGGGACTCACGAGATGTGAGATCACCTTGCAGTATGGATATAACCTGCCCAAGTCACAGAGTGAAATAGCTAGCGGGAGTGGGTCTCAGCATCCTTCCCTCCGAGGCGAGATTGGGTGCCAAAAGATCTGTAAGATCGCATTATGAGCCATTTGATTATTTACCATTTTTCATTCACCTCTCTGTCTCCTCATTCAGCCAACAGTGATGGACACAGCATGGCCTCGTGGCCAAGTCTGGGCGCTGAAATAGACAGACGTGATCCTTATCCCAGCTCCTCCGTCTGCAGCTGTGTAGCTGGGGCAGGGGATAGTTTCCATTCTGAGCCTCAGTTTCCCCATCTGTGAAGTGGGGGGGGGGACTTAATTACCTCCTGCTGAGAGGATTGTGTGATATCAGTGGTTCCCATATGAGGCTGTACCACCTCTTCTATGAAATTTGGAAACTTACTTAGAGAGCAAGGAGTGGGTTTCCAGATACCCCACGACACTTGGAAACTTCAATATCTACAACATACACTTCTGGACCCCCAGAAAACAGTGCCGTGTCCCAGATTACTCTTGAATATCCCAGTGCAAATGATGGAGCAGGAAAACTTGAAGGGGGTGGAAAGCCTCACTTTGTGTGTAGGCACAAGGTTTTTGCACAGTCGTGGTATGCACCAACCTTTCCAGAAAAGGATCTGGCACAAATCAAGGGAAGAGGGCACTTTGCTTTGTTTGGTACTTTACGAAAAGTTGTTCCTGGTTTTAGAAAAGCATGCTGCCATCAAGAATTTTCTCCTGGTTTCACCTGGGTGGCTCAGTTGGTTAAGCACTGCCTTTGGCTCAGGTCATGATTTCAGGGTCCTGGGATTGAGTTCTGAATCGAGCTCTCTGCTCAGCTGGGAGCCTGCTTCCTTCTCTGCCTGCTGCTCCCCCTGCTTGTGCTCTATCACTCTCTCTGATAAATAAATAAAACCTAAAAAAAAAAAAAGTGTTTTCCCCTGGTTTGAATCACCAGTAAAGAACACTTCATCAGTCTACAATTGTAGTGATTCTAAGGAAATATACAGCCCTTATGTAAAAATGTTAGATATAAAGACATAATGCCAAAGAATGTTCACTTAGATATTTCATATTGATTTTTTTCCCTAATACTTACTCTGCAAAAGTAGAGTAAAACCCTAAGTCAGGCAAATATTTTCCCCAAAATGCACCAATAGAGTTGTCAAAAATAACATTACACTTTCAGGACATAAAGCGATGATTTGAAAAACCTAACTGCGACACGGGAGCATGGAAAGCATCTTTGAACAGAAGGAAAAAGATTTCATTGCTCCCTAGTTTAACCACAAAATAATTTAAAATATGGCAACCCACACGATATTAGCCAAAACTTGTTTCGTCAGCAGTATGAGTGGTTGCTAACATAAGAGTGGGAATTCAAAAGAAGTGATTTTCCACCAAGCGCTTATCAGTGAACAGACGTGCCCCATGTGGTGACAAAAGCACAAATGTGCTTTTGCATTAGCTGACTTTGCGAGGGATGAAGAGTTTGAAGAGGGAACGTTATGTTCAAAATTGCTAACAATGGCTGTAAGGAAATTTCCGATACCTGCGCCTCTCAGAATTTATGGGAACAGCCCGTTGCTCTCTGTGACGGCTGCAGCCGCAGGAGCGGGGGGCCCCGGGAAATGGGGTGGGAGCCGCCGAAGGGCTTCGACCATCTACACACACCACCTGGGTGTGTCAGGACACGTCTGCCCATGTCCTGCAGCACCCCAGTGCCGAGACTGCTGTGAAAGGTCAGGATGTGGAGTGCTCCAGGGACACGCGGACCTCAGAGGGTCCCACGAGCTGTGGGCCGCGGTGCAGGCATATGCGCCTGTCTCATTCTGTACAGCAAAGGAGGCGCCCTCAGAGGAAGATGCTGCTTAAAGACAAAGATCCCGTTCATTTCCAGACGTTACGGAGCAATGTGCAAATTTCATTTTTGAAAAACTGTACGTTGAAGAAGATATGCAGCGTGCTTCAGACATCTTTAAAAAGGTGAGATGAGTTCTTCCTTTGCTATAAGGAAATGAGATCAATTTTATTATGATGCAGGGGATAATCACGGCATTTATTAATAAGTACAGATTAGTTTTTAAAAATATATAAAGATTTTATTTATTTATTTGTCAGAGAGAGAGAGAGAGAGAGAGAGAGAGAGAGAAAGAAGAAGCAGAGGGAGGGGCAGAGGGAGAAGCCAACTCCCCGCTGAGCAGGGAGCCCCATGTGGGGCTCGATCCCAGGACCCCGGGAACCAGGACCTGAACCAAAGGCAGACGCTTAACCAACTGAGCCATGCAGACACCCCAATAAGTATAGATTATTTAAACATAATCTTGGTCACTAATAATTACAGATGGATACATGAAAATGTCCTGTTTTGGAAACATATTGCTTGTAGTTACATATTCTCTAAAGTATAGAAAGAACGGCTTTAAAAATCTTTATCCACTTACTGTACCAGACCAGGTTACTAATCCATTTAAAACGAACACGGTAGACATTTGCAGGGAGTTAAATAAGTTAAAAATAAAGTGACTTCTAGCCCCAAATATCTTTTCATTGGTGTAGTTAGAAAAGATTGTATATTTAGGGTTTTCCCACCCACCCACTTGGAATGAAACGAAATTACTTATTTAGCCCCATTTCTGACTCCGTATCGTGCTAAAAATGGTTTTAGGGCAGCCGGGTGGCTGCTAAAAAAAGCAGGGAGCCAAGTGCACTGTCTGTGAGACGGCTCTTTGAGATGCCCTCTGACAGTTGGGGAGGCAGCTGTGGACGGGAGCAGAGGGGAGCGTGCTAAGCCCAGGGTCCCCAGCGGTGCTCATCGGACAGCTGTCTTCTCAGATGGGTGCCCCCTGCCTATGTCACCCATACGGCACGCGTGCACACACTTCTGTGTAGCGTGATGAGAGGACCCCGTCTCGTGGAAAGCCCGTAGTGAAGCGATTTGGGGGTTCTGTGTCATCAGGCTGTAACTGTCTCAGCTTATCGCCCCACTTCACGAACGGTACCCTGTCTCCCCTTTACTGCACACAATCTGCCCGGTACTTCTCCTCGCATCAGACTTTATTTGAATCTCTAGCTTTCCCTCTGCATTTTCATTACCCCACGCCCCCTGCGAGAATGGCCCCTGAGTGTCTTTCTTCTCTCGAAGCCAGATTTGTTCATCAAAAGTAAGTGCTAGCATTTGTCCACTTAATTATGTCCTCCAGACACGGGCAGCTGTGTCTGAGCACGTGCCTTTGAAATACATGCCGTGCGATTGTGACTTAGGGTCCATTTCTAGCTCCCTGGTAGCTCAGCTCCCGAGTCATCGCATGAACTTGACATCGCACTGTTGGGTATTAGCAAACCCATGCGGTGCAACCAAATGCGATGATGGTGCCACATCGATTGTTTCGGCCATTGTGTGGGTGCAGAATTAGAGAGCCCCAGGACCACCCTCAGGTTCACCAATTTACCGGGAGGACTCCCAGAACTCTGTGAAAGCTATCATACTCGTCAGGATAGGGTTTTGTTGTTTTGTTTTTATGGTTTGGTTTTGTTTTACGACAAAAACATCCAGATTGGCCTCAGTGGCTGGAAGAGGCCCGTGGGGGAGGGTCTGGGAGGCCCCTGCACGTGCAGCTCCCAGTGGTCCTCTCCTCGGAGCAGTCACTGTCCCCGCGGCGCTCTGTGGCAAGGTGTGTGGAGACCTACCGGCCGGCGAGGCTCGCCTGCACATTGGGGTGCAGGGTTCTGACCCCATGGGACCCGGCCACCGAGAGTGCCCGACGACCCACATGGTCTTTTCAGCACAAGGCATTCTGTTAACATCTGGTGTGGCTCCAAGCCTCCAGGTAAACAGAGACGCTCTCATCCCGCAGGACTTTCCGGGGGCTCAGAGCTGACATCCCAGGACCCCAGGGCAAAGTCCAGACCGCTGTTCAAGCAGGATGTCTCCCCACCTCACAACAGGATGTGGGTATTTCATGTCAGGGTGACAGGAAAGGCCACATCATGCATCTCTCTGCATCGTGTGAAGACGGCAGTGGCCCGATGGTTCTGAGAAGCATCAGGTGCGGGGCTTCGGTTGGCCTGGAGCTGATGAGACGCTGGGATGGCCATCCCCTTCCGATTACCCGTAACACGCGAGTCCTCCCTTACACCATGACCGAATCTCCTCCACTCTCATCTCAGCCTCTCAAAATAAGGACGGGAAGACGAGATGCTTTCTTCCGTGGCGCGGAACTAGCTCACACCACAGCATCAGAGAGACTCCAAACGGTCCGCTGAGACACGGGATGAGCCCCGACTGGTGTGTAGGTAGGTACTGGCTCGGCTCACGGTCGACTCTTTCCCTCAACCTGCAGAAATAGCCGTCCATGCATTCGCCTAAGTCCTTGAAGCCTTCCCTTTGCGGAGTCATGAGCAAATTGTTTTCTGGGCAGACGTCTAAAGTTTCAGAGTGACAGCAGGAGCAACAACATTTTTTTTTAAACAGATGATCCTTAGGTGGGCAACTTCAGTCCCACTTTATGTATTTATTTTTTTAAGGGATCTCTACATCCAGGGTGGGGCTCGAACTCACAACCCTGAGATCAGGAGTCACGTCGAGTGCTCCACAGACTGAGCCAGCCAGGTGCCCCCAGCAGGAACGGCTTTAAGACTGTTAGCGATAACTCTTAGACAAGTTGGAATAAATCGGATGCTGTGAGCTATTCACCCAAGCCTATTGAATCTGTGGCAACTTGTTTCTGCTACGACAGAAAACATGAAATTGGTCTAACGCCACCAAATCTTAGCAATAATAGAGTTTCTACAACATCCAAAGAGATTAAAAAACATCAGTGTTTCAGGCAACAAGAAGGTGTTGCCAGAAGGGGTGAGGGGCTTGGGCAAACGTTAGACCCACTTATCTCAGCTGATCACATTTGTCAGAGTCATGTTCCAGGCGCACATAAAGCCAACCCGGGCTCTCCTCTGCGGTGCTGGCTTGCACGCATACTTCGCATGTGCCCTAAATCCCATTGTGAACCCCAAACAACAAGCAAACACCATCAGATTGGTTTACTCCGGTATCCCACCTTCCACACTGCAATTATCATTCCATTGTTTTTAGTTTGCATATTTATACAATAAATGTGGCATATTTTGCAAGGGAATATTATGCCGTAGTTAGAGGTGAAGCAAAACCACGGAGATGACAAAACGATCAGAGGCGGCCGGGGGTTGGAGGAGAGGGAGGGATGAACGGGGACCACAGAGGATGTTTAGGACAGACGACGTCCTCCCTGTGACGCTGGAATCATGCCTACATGTCATTCGCCTTTTTTCTAGATCTAGAGAGTGTGCCCCACCAAGAATGAACCCTAGTGTAAGCGCTGGCCTTCGGATGAGAAAGACGTGTCCGTGCAGGTCCATCGATTGTCACACAAACACCGTGTGCGGGGGTGCTTTGAGGCGGGGAGGCTGTGCGTATATTGGAAATCTCTGTGTCTTCGGCTCATTTTTGCTGTGAACCTAAAACTGCTTTCAAACAATAAGGTCCATTAAAAATTAAAATTAAAACAAAAACATTTGAAGAATGCGATAGAACACGTGCTGGAATCAAAGCGACTCATGGTGAATGGAATCCAACACTGTTTCAATAAACTCATCGGTAGGCGTTTACTTCTTTCAGAGAATAAGGTAGACCCACATTTACTGATAGCAGAAGAAAATGCCTGTGCTACGTTTGAAGTGCCAAAGCAGTATTTTCTGTAAGAGTTTCTTCCTCCCCCCACTTTTTTTAATGAACTTTATTATGTTCCAATAAAACTTCGTAATGTGCCTTCAAGCTATTTGAATTTTGAAAAAATTAATTTGCCCTTTTTTTTTTTTTTACTGAATTGATATAATTGTATAAATCAAATAAACAATCACACTAATGGACTGAAAAGCCACATGATACTATTATCCGCGTGGAAGGTAAAAGGTTTAAGGGGAAAATCAAAGGAGTGAAGTAAAAATCCTGTGATCGCAACTGTAAGCTAGTGTATACAGAAGGCCAGAGATTATTTTTCTCTTTTTAAGAACTTAGGTATGTATTTTCTGGAGCTATGCTCTGAGAAGTTCTAGAAGTAGTGAGAATCCAGTAGCAATAAGCACACTTTGAGGGCCACCTGGGTGGCTCAGTGGGGTAAGTGTCTTCCTTCAGCTCAGGTCATGATCCCAGGGTCCTGGGATCGAGCCCGGTGTCAGGCTCCCCGCCCTCTGCTGCTCCCAAAGCTTGTGCTCTCTCTCTCTAGGTCAAATAAATAAATAAAATCTTAAAAATAAAATAAAACAGAAAAAAAACCAAGCATGCCTTATGCCCCAAGTGGGACCGCCAAATATCTGCTTGCAATGAGCCCAGCCCCGGATCCTGGGAGGAAAGGCTGAGTCCAGGACGGAGCCAGAGAACATGGATGGTGAGACTGCCACTACACAGGACGTCAGATAGACACGAAGGTGAGAAAGCACCAGAACTCAGGGAAGGGCTCCTGCAAGTCAAAATTGGACACCCCGAGAATCCGAAAGGATGTATTTGCAATGGGTTGGCCAACGTCAAATATGTTCTAATTCATGAGGGCATGGGACACGCGAAAAGACTCTCTGGTCGCCCTCCAACCCCAGCCGCCTGAACAATGGGGATGACTGGAAAGTGCCGGAGTTTGCTCGGTTTCCCCGAGAGGAAGTGCAGCTGAAGGGAAACAATAAGTAAGTCTCGTGCTTACTCATAAATATTTTATCATCTCAAATTTGAATTTAAAATATTCTACATTCCTTTGATTTCTTAAAATGTAAATTTCGCAGACTTGTTCACTGAAATACTGGAGAAGAGAAGTCAAGCCAGTAGCACCATGTGCCGAGCTCCCCCTAGAAGGATCCAGATTTCTGGGAGAAATGGGCAGGAAATGTGCAAATGCATGGAACGGTGCATTCGGGGCTTGGGCAGGAGACGTTCAGCATGAACAGAAACAAGGAAGACAAAGGGACGGCGGGGGCAGGAGCCGGCTTGACCGGATTCCTGCTGCTCAAGCTCAGGGGAAAGAACAGGGATGGGAGTGGATGGAAAAGTGGGTCGTGTGTAAGATCTAGGATGACTTTTGCTTTCAGCTCCAAGACTTAAAAAGTGTGGACACTGTGATTCCCACTGTTACAAGGAGAAAAGCTAGACACTCGAGTCGCAGCTGCTGCAGGGCCTTCCCGAGAACGAGGGCTGCACGGCACATACTGCAGTTAACGAGACGGATGCCCCCAGGAGCTAAGCAGCTGCGAGCCCTGCATCTAGGGCGGGAGGTCCCAGAACTGCGCGCGGGGCGGTTTGCGTGGTCACTCTGACCAGTCGTTGGAGGCGGAGTGTGAACGAGCTGGAGGGAGGAGGGCCCGGGACCCAGTCTCAGGGGTCTCCCCATCCGCGGGATCTCACTGCTAAGCCTGCGGGGATCTGAGAAAGTGCCTGTCGTGCCCTCCGCAGAGGAGCGCGGCCGTTAGGAAAGGACCCCAGGGCTTTGTCCGCAAATACGTGGACTTTCCAAGGGCAAGAGCTTCGCCGGAGTGTGGGGTTCACCGGAGGGACCCAGCCTGTCCGGTGCCCTCCGAGCTACCCGTCTCACCAGACGGGGAGGACGTCTTCACTGGGACAGGGATCAAGGCTGCAGATGGGGCAGCTCACGGCAGGAAGAAGGGGAGGGAGGGAAGGGCGCGCGGCCACCGCCGGGGAAGGGCAGGGCGCGCGTCGGGAGTCGGGGCGTGGGAAGGGCAGGGCGCGCGTCGGGAGTCGGGGCGTGGGAAGGGCCGCGTCAGGACGCACATCAGGACGTGGGAAGGGCAGGGCGCGCGTCGGGACGTCGGGGCGTGGGAAGGGCAGGGCGCGCGTCGGGGCGTCGGGACGTCGGGACGTGCGGAGGCCGCGAGACGCAGGCCCGTCGAGAGTCGGCGGCTTGGCCAGAAGACCGCGCGCCCTCCGTCCCCCACACGCCCGCGGCACAGCCCAGGCTCGCGCATCCCGAGCTGCAAGGGTCTTATCCCGCGGAGGAGTCAGAACCCAGGGTCAAGAGGGGAGACGAGACGAAGCAGTATAGGCCGCCCAGGAGGACAGGGAGCCGCAGGGCGTGAAGAAGCGAACCAGTGGTCAGAAGCAGCCTGGGCTGTGACTCGGGTGTTGGGTTACGGAATGGAAAGCCGTCAGGGTTAATGTGCTAATGATGCCTAAGGAAAGGCAGCAGACGCGCTCGCGCTGACGCTAGTGTCAGCCGGCAGGTGGAAACTCCGCGTCAGGACCAAGTCCTGGGAGTGGGAAGCTGGGCGCCGCCGGGGACAAGGTCGGGTGCGAAGGTGGGTCGGCGGAAAGTTCCCAGACTGAGGTGCCCAGGGAGAAACAGCGCAGGACACCCCAGAGGAGCGGGGCACAGAAAGGGGTCCCGCACGCGACGGGGGCCCGAGGTCCGAGCTCGAGTGCAGCGGGGCCCCTCCTGGTAGGGCCTCCCGGAATCAAGGAGCCGCCGAGAAGAGCGTCACGGGGGGCGCAGTGTCCACATGAATCTCCGAACCCCGAAGAAAGAAAATTGAATTAAAAAGAAAAACGTCCAGAAGCTCAGAGAACACCAAGCAGGATAAATTAAAATAACACACCTAGGCATTTCTAACTCGCCCGCAAAACAAAACAACAAGACAAAACCAGAGGACAGAAGGTCTTGAAGGAAAAAACCCTTAGGGATAGAGGGGCGAGCGTAGGAATGACAGCAGAGCTGTCGAGAACCAGGAGACCCTGCAAGAACGGAGCGGACGGAAGTTTTCCTCACCGACCTAGAAAGTCTGCATCCAGAAAAAAATTTCCTCGAAAAGTAAAGGAGACATACTTTCTCAGACGAGCAAGGACACAAACAGAAGGAGGACACTCTTGGCCGCTCTGACGCCCTTTCAGTGAGTGTGTTTGCATCATTTCCATCGACAGCGGTTGTTAATGCGGTTGTGTTTCTGTGCAGCACGCTCACACTGCAGTCTGCGGGCCACCAGACCCGCGCAGCGCCCAGTGCTCTTAGAAGTGGTTTAGAGAGAAGGAAAATGATGCAGACTGCGGGCTAGATGTTCATAAAAAGGGGGGACAGCAGAGGAGGAGTCAAAATAACTCTTACATGTCGCTTATTCTAGATTTATATAAAATGCAACAGCTTCTGGAAAGCAAGAGCCATGGGGGTGGAGTGGGTGGTGGTTACCCGGGTGAACACAGGCAAGGAAAATCAGTGACCGCGATGGGATGGGGGGGAGGGGGAGGAACTTGAAAGACCCTGTGGTGAGTTACTCTGACCGTATAGGAAGTCTTATTTTGCAGTTTGAAGCTGGACTTAAATATCTAGTAGACATATTGTAAACTCTCTGGTAGAAAAAAGAATTTTTTTAAAAAAAGATTTTATTTATTTATTTGACAGAGAGAGAGATCACAAGTAGGCAGAGAGGCAGGCAGAGAGAGAGGGGGAAGCAAGCTCCCTGCTGAACAGAGAGCCTGATGTGGGGCTCGATCCCAGGACCCTGAGATCCTGACCTGAGCCAAAGGCAGAGGCTTTAACCCACTGAGCCACCCAGGTGCCCCAAAAGTAGAATTTTTTTAAAGGAGCATGCATGATACAATGAGAATGTCAATAGACTAGGATAAAATCGCATGAAATGCTCAGTTAGAACCAGACAAGGCAGGAAAAATAGAGAAACGAAAGGGAACGGAGCTTGCAGTGATTAGAACCCAGCTATAGTAACAGTAAATCTTTGCCTGCCTGGATTCGTGATCTCTTTAGATGTGAGTTCAGCACAACTGTAGCAGACGACAAGCTCAATTAATTGAGCTAAAGTTAATTGCTTTCCTGTATTTCTATAGTGTACAACGGGAATTTAAAATTCAAGAACAGGGGTGCCTGAGTGGCTTTGTGGGTTAAGGCCTCTGCTTTCAGCTCAGGTCATGATCTCAGGTCCTGGGATCAAGCCCTGCATCGGGCTCTCTGCTCGGCAGGGAGCCTGCTTCCCCCTCTCTCTCTGCCTGCCTCTCTGCCTCCTTGTGATCTCACTCTCTCTGTCAAATAAATAAATAAAATCTTTAAAAAAAAATTCAAGAACAATACTATATAAAATAGCACCAAGAAGTCCTGAGGTATATATTTCACAAAAAATGTACAGTATCTCTATGTGAATCTCTGTAAAAGGCTAATGGAAGAAATCAAAGAAGGTATAAATAAGTGGGAAGATAGTCCATGGTCATGCACAGAAAGACTTGATTTTATGAAGATGTCATTTTTTCTTTTCTTATTATACCAATTCCACAGAATCACATTCAAACCAAGCTATTTTGTATACGTCTATAAGCAGATTTAAAAATCTA
>CM053615.1:1144449-1171667 GCA_028646535.1 Procyon lotor | reverse complement strand
TGTATGTTAACTGATTTTTGGCAGATTATTAATGTTTTGTTCATTCTTTCATTTAATCAAATAACATTATGACCTGATGGTCTAATATTGCATATATACGTGGACGTAGGAAGAAGAAAGCACGCACATTTATGTGGATGGGATCCATTCTATTTACATGGATCGCTGTCTGGGTTGGAGCACAGCCCATCCTGGGAAGAGCCCTCCGCTGTAGGAGCAGCCGTCAGCCTTGAGGAGAACAGTTATACTAGGGGCGCCCGGAGGGCTCCATCATTGGGCATCGGCTTCGGCTCAGGTCATGATCCCAGGGTCCTGGGATCGAGCCCCATCTCGGGCTCCCTGCTCAGTGGGAAGCCTGCTTCTCCCTCTCCCACTCTCTCTGCTTGTGTTTCCTCTGTCACTGTGTCTCTCTCTGTGTCAAATAAAGAAATAAAATCTTAAAAAGAAAAGAACACTTCTACTGGAACACAGAGGTTATATGAAATATGGAGTGGTTTAAAAAATGCATCATCACTCTGCAGGTCTAATAGATGCAGAGAAATAAGCAAACGGTTTCAGATACAGTGCTGTGACATTTCTTCTTGAAACTTAAATCACCATCTCAGCCCCTTCCATACAACAAACTGGGGAAAACTGTAGCTTCAACTAATTTATGCTTAATTTAACTTTTAGATATTAATTCTCTAATCTCTAATTAATATGTAATTAATATTAATTCTCTAATTAGTCCTTTCATGTAATCAAATACGAATTTTGTACCTGCTGTAAGCCAGGCACTGAGGAAACAGATAACCTAACGGAGATGTCTGTTCCTACCTCCACTGCTCCCGACTGGTAGCATCGACGTGGAAATGGATACTATATTAGAAGGTGGTGAGTGCTGTGAAGAACAATAGGAAATTAACCTGAGTCAGGCAGGATACTGAATTCTCGATGCTGCTTGGCCCCAGCCTGCTCAAAGACAGAATTAAACAAGTTCTTTATAAAACCCGTGGCCAGTATCATGATGGGGAGGCAGAGGGGGATGTGGGCACTCCCCACGGAGAGACTCCTCCGAGTGTCTGTGTGGTCCCCATGGAAGACAGGAGGGAGTGGAGACGGGAGGATAAATATACAATAATTAGGAGAAGGGGATAGCATTGTGAGAGGCCACACCACAGCAGGAAGAAGTCTGTGGGGAGAGGCCGAGCATCCAGGCTGAGCCCGACCGTGTTTGGTTATCGAGGGAGGGAGATGTCCCGCAGGCTGGGGTCCACCTGCCTCTGAGCCACATGAGCCACGTCCTGGAGGACGGCAGTGCAGGCTCGGTCTACATGGAGCACCCCTAGGGAGGACGAGCTGTGAGGGGCGAAGAGGAGCCAGCCAGCCGTCCAGTCCCACGTGGTGTGCCGAAAGCAGGAGGGAGAGTGGGGGGCTGTTAAACGTTAAGTAAAAAATAGAGACGGGACTTGAGAATTCCGTGAGCGGACAAAATAACTTCAGCCCCATGAGCAAAACCAAATTTAGCTTGTTTCATGAACGCATGTGAAACTCAGGTTATCTTTGGGAAATGCCTCTGAAATCCAAAGAGGAACTTGAGCCATCGTCTTAAAAATGGCAAGAGGTCATACGCCTTAGCTGATTCCCCACCACGGTAACCAGTCACCGGAAAGATGGGACTCCCTTGTTCCCGCTTTATAAACCATCCTGAGACGTCAGAACCCTACACTGCACACCGGTTTTGAGATCAGAAGCTCCTGGGACCCAAAATGTTCTCACATGCCTAACACACTCCGAAGACCTACTAGTTACCGATTTGGCAGTTTTGATTTTGCAGTATCTGCGTTCCCGACAAAGAGGGGTCCCTACGCCTGAGTTTTGGACCAGCCTCTGGGATGGACTCGTCCTTCTAGTCCTGGCAATGTCATGATGTCAGTGCCCAGTTTTCTTACTTGCAAAGTGGGGAGGCCTCATGAGTCGATTGCTCATGTTCAAAATGCCGTGATGATGTCCCCGTGTTATCTCACTCGACAGCACGTACAGGACCGTTCGATCTTCTCAGAAAGATGCACGAGAGCCCATTGTTTGCATCTCAGAAATGCTGTAAAAAATATTCTTCTGGAGAATTTGAGAGAAGGCAAAATTGTGTGTGTGCGTGTGTGTTTGTGTGTATACAAGATGTGTGTTAGGGAAACAAATTAGGGAGTGCAGAGGAAGGTCAAATTAAAATATTAAGAGATATTACCCACATAGAAGCCTAATGTAGAATAAAATAAAGTAGCAAAATCAGTTACTGGGAAAATATTCCGTTTTATATAATTTGATTCGCTTCTACCTATTTAAGGATATATCAGTGCATGATGAGAAATGTAATTACCAACTCACAGAAGTTTATTGGAATATTCTATGGATCTTTGCCGTGACAAAAAGTTCTATGTTATCATTTAGCTGACTTTTCTTCTTTTTTTTTAGATTTTTTTTTTAAAAAAGATTTTATTTATTTATTTGACAGAGAGAGAGAGAGAGACAGAGAGAAATCACAAGTAGGCAGAGAGGCAGGCGGGGGTGGGGGTGGGGGTGGGGGGCAGGGAGGAAGGGTCCCCGTCGAGCAGAGAGCCCGATGTGGGGCTCGATCCCAGGACCCTGAGATCATGACCTGAGCCGAAGGCAGAGGCTTTAACCCACTGAGCCACCCAGGCGCCCCTTTAGCTGACTCTTCTAACAAAAAAAGAGCACAGCCTCCAGAATGCACTAATAAGGTGATACATTAAAGTGTAATTTCTCATCCAAAATTCGTATCGCTTCAGCATTGTAAATGTCCAGCATAGGTAATCAATAATTGTATTGAGGAGGGTACGTATTGCATGGAGCACTGGGTGTGGTGCATGAATAATGAATCTTGGACACTGAAACAATAAAATAAAATAAAATAAAATAAAATAAAATAAAATAAAATAAAATAAAATAAAATAAAATAAAATAAAATAAAATAAAATAAAATAAAATAAAATAAAATAAAATAATATTGTTGAACTGTTAACACGATGAAGTCTTCGTAACATAGACAAGAAGCTATTAATATGATCCAGAACTTCAGTCTATAGGATTCTGTAGACTGACCATGTTTTAAAGGTTTGGGGTAATTTTTATCAAAATCGCTGTGGCCGCCGTAAGTCTGTCACTTAGAAGCATGACTCTGTACTGACACGGAGTCCTAGACAAAAGGCTCACCCCACTGCAGAATCCCTCGGGTTCTGGGAAGCACGGAGTCAGCCCTGGAGCTCCTCAGGTCAGGGCGGAGGAGGTCCCTCCGCAGCCAACAGTCTGACTGGGGGTCCCCCATGCTTGAGACCCGGGAGACCATCCCCAAGGAGAAGTGAGAACGGGCCGAGCAGACATTACGGCTTGCGATTTCTCGAGTTTCAGGTACAAACCTAAATCTGTTCACGTCTTTCCGGAGAACGAGGTCTGACCCTGAATTTCAGTGCAGTGTTTGGGTCAGGGAGACACGTCTGGTTGCCCGCCTCCCTCTTTAATTCCTCTAGGTCTCATAGAATGCTTAATCGAGAGTTTATGCCTTGCGGTTGCTTTTTGCAACTGGGAACCTGTAGGGCTCACGAACTCCACGCTCTTAGCCACGGCTCCTCTGTGTTTCTTATTTGGTTATTTCGACCGACGTCTTCATCGGCTGATTTCATCATCAAGGGAACTACTGCATGTGTGCCCAACACATTGTTCTGTGTCATTCATCATCAGGGAGATGAAGCTAGAAACGGGATTTACTTCCCCAGCCCTCGTGAGGATCAACAGAATTCCAGCAGAGCCCGGCATACACCGAGACCTCTGCAAACATTAGCCACCTGGAATGAGCTGGGCTTTGCGATGATTTCTTTTGTTGTTTGTGTGTTGTGTTTGTTTTGCTCTGTTTGTTCTTTAGGGTTTTATTAGGTTTTTTTTTTTTTTTTTTAATTCCTTAATTGCAGAGGACTCGTGTGGGTGTGGGATCCTGGATATTGAAGAAATATCCTGTTCTCCGAAGCGCGTAGGTTTGTCTCTAATGTCATCCAGGCCTGGGCCAAGGTCAACACCGTGAACCGAGACGGAAGCCCGCCTCTTATTTCCACGCTGGGGTTGAAAATTTTGTCCTAGTAAATCATGAGCCGCAGGGAGTTAGCCAGGTTACGGCTCAGGATTAATCTTTACGTTAAAGAAAAATCTGGCTCCCCAGACTTGGTGCTTGGAGGAAATTTCCTTGCTTTCATTTTGGAATCCTGTCTTCGCCGTCCCCCGTGCTCTCTGCTCCGTGGACTCCCGTCCCTGACCTGGGGCCGGTTCTGGTGACTGGGGATCGTTCGCTGTCTTCCGATCGGCTGGACTTGCCGCCCCCTCCCTTTTCTGCGGGACCTGTTTCCGGGACTGTCGGGTTTGCTCCTTGTAATTTTACACCCTGGTGAGGGGTGTGTTTCCTTAGCTCCTCACCATCCCTCAGACGTCCTTCTGTTCGGTGTCCCGTGGCCTGCAAGCCCGGCTGTTCCCTGAGTCACCTCACCCCTCAGGAGACTGTCTTCCAGGCTGGAGTATGGTGGGCAATGTGTTTGTCTCGCTGGGGTTATGGTCTCTTCCACGCGAAGTTCTGAGGTCCACTGTCCAGTTTTACCCTCTTCTCCTGCCTGCCTCTGGGGTCTTTCCCACCGGAGCCAGGCTGGGCGGCTCTGTCCGGGGGAGGCCCGGGGGTCAGGCTGGGTGGCTCTGTCCGGGGGAGGCCCGGGGGTCAGGCTGGGCGGCTCTGTCCGGGGGAGGCCCGGGGGTCAGGCTGGACGGCTCTGTCCGGGGGAGGCCCGGGGTCAGCTGGCCCCTGCTTTCGTGGCCCTTCATGCCTTTCCTGCCGAGTCTCAAGTTCCAGATGCTTGTCCGTGGTCTGAAGACATGCGGCTGGGGTGGGCGGTGGGGAGCGCAGGATGCCCTGGGCCCAGTGATCGGGGCCTTTCCTGGCCCACAAAGTGAGTCTTTGGGTTTTGGAGAGTCTGCAGGAAGCTTCGTTCATGATAGACGGAGACATAAGCACTCACGGCATTAACGTGCGCCGCCCGGGACTCCTGCCGGAAAATACGAACACAGACCTCCTTTCCCGATTCGGGGGAAAGAGGGAGGTTTCTGAGAACTCTTCCGAGCCCCGGGAGCTGAGTCTGGGGGGGCACCTTTATCACGACTTCCAGCCTCCCGAACCGTGAGCACTGCTGTCTGAGCCCCCAGGCTGGGGCGGGGGTCCCGGCGGCTCACCTCTGTTGGTGCCCTTGGTCACAATGTCGTCCCCTTCAGGGACAGCAGGCTTTTCCCCTCCATGTGCCGATGGGAGGCGACCACTTGTTTATTGTTTCCGCTCTTGCTGACCTTTCTTAGTTGGACCGTTTTATTAGGACTTGAAAGCAGGGCCCGGCGGAAGGGCTGTGCCCACACCCCCCAGACACACTCTTGAGCCTAGTTTTAAGGTGAGGGGCGTGACCTCATCCTGCACTCGTGAGAAAAGGGGGCAAATATCATGACTGAGAGCAAACACGCAGGGCGCCTGGGTGGCTCAGTGGGTTTAGCGTCTGCCTTGAGCTCAGGTCATGATCTCTGGGTCCTGGGATCGAGCCCCGTGTAGGGCTGCCAGATGCTCCCAGTTGCTTCTCCTTCTCCCTGTCCTCCCTCCCCCCACCCAACTCCCGCCTGGGAGCTCTCTTTCCCTCTCTCCTTCTGAAATAAATAAATAAAATCTTAAAAAAATAAAAAACATAAGCAGGCTGAGCAGGAAGCCTGCATCCGCCACGGGGCACTTTCCAGAGCTCCGTGTCCGCCGCCTTCTCCTAAATGTAAATAATGCTGAAGGTTTCAGCAGGGGTTTCTTGTTAAGGAGGGATACGCTGTGGGAAGTGTGTGCCCTTTCTGTTTCAAAGGGAAGTGAGTTGGGAGCAGGGACCTGGTGGAAGCAGGTAAAGATGCCAGGAAGAAGTTTTAAAGACGCCCCCCCTTCCTTTTAAAATAAGGTGGATGTCGCTTTTTAAAAAGTTCCATTTCATGCAGACTAAGTGCTTTTGTCTTTATACGTACACGTTCGGCTCTTGATGTCTCTTGTGGAGCAGCTGGAAAGGTTCCAGAGAAAGGACTTTCCATTACTTAATGCAAATTCTTGGAAGAAATCCTACTGGGCTCTCCATTTTAATGGGGCACATTTCTTTCAAATTATAGCCAGAATCTGCCAGAGTAAGAAGAGAGACGCTATTTACATTTAAACAAAAAGTGTGTAGACCTTAAGCGAATGTCATCTTAAAGAGTGGTTGTGAAAAGTCCACAGAGGGGGAGGGCGATCAGAGAGCTTTGGGGAAGGCAGTAGGTGGGGAGGGAAGGCTTAAGTGCTGAAAGCACACAGTGGGGGGCCTCCTAAAGGGGCCTTCCAGCCCCGAACCCCAGGGTCCTGCAGTGGCTGGAGGGTGTCCTCACTGGCCACCGCCTCCCCCCATCAGCGGATTGCCCCCAGCCCCCAGGCCTGCTTGCCCCCAGCATGGGCAGCTCTGCCTGACCACCGGACATTCGGCCCTGCTGGAGGGGGGCCTCCACACCCCAGGGAGCGCACTGCAGATATCCTCCAGCCGCAGAGGCAGGCCCCCGGGGACTGGTCCCTGGCCTGGCTCCAGGGTCCTGCATCTCCTTTGCTGTCCCCAGAGCCTGCAGGTAACTAAGGGTGGGCTTCCGGCCCCCCGGGAACCCTCTTGGGCTCCCCTCTGCAATACAGTTGCTGCTGCTGGCAGGGGTCTTAAATGGAGCCTGGAGGCCAGGAAGGGGGTGCGCTCTATGCTTTGGGAACCAGGATCCTGTGAACGGGGTTCTGTGCTCGGCCCGAACTCCTGACACTCGGAGCAGTAAGTGGCTTTTGCCCGGTGGGAGCTTTAGCAACCAGCTCCGACCGTGCTTTGATTCTTTGATCCCTCCCTCCCGAACCCACTCTCCCTCGGCCTCCCCAGCCCCAGCCTGGTCTGCACTTGGCCCTTCGGGTCTTTCACGAGAGTTTTCCTGTTCTTTTCTCTGGCTCCCCTTCCCACCTCCACACTGTTCTCTTTCCAGGCACCCAGGGCCTGGGGGCCACGCTGCTGCAACGCGCTGCGGGTTTTTTCCAGTTGTGAGGTCATACATATTGCAGGATTTATGTATGTTTTCAACCACCTAACATGCAAAACCTGTGCTGCTATTTTTACTAGATTCCTTTCTTTTCCTATGTCACGAAGTCCTTGGGGTTTATACCATGAACCCTGTTTTTCTATCTGCCCAGTGGGTTTTCAGGAGTGATTATGCAGAGGGTGGTGGCTCTTAGGACAGCACGTGTGGCTGGTGAAACGGGCTGTGGACCCTGAACACAAGAGCCCTGGCTTGGCCCACGCTGGCCCAGGGACTTCATCCCAGAGGATGGGAGGCCCCTCAGTCTACATTATGCATGTCTGCTAAAGATTCAATGTCTGAGATGTGGACTCACGCAGAGAACCACAAAAAACTGAAACAGTGCCAAGCTGAGGCTGAGAAAAATATTTGCAAACAATGTATAAGTAGTACTCTGTTCTAGGACCTCTGCACAAGCCAGTCTGTCCCATGGTACTCATCTGGAAGAGGCGTATCCTCTCTCTCATTTGGGTGTGCGTGAAAGCCAGAAGAGATTGTCCAACCACAAAACACTCTGCAGACCCAATAGGGCAGAAAGCTGATAGTGTGTAAGGTCAAGAAAATTCTCCAGGGGTGTAATATACAAACCAAGCTGCCATCGGCAGGAAGTAAGCATGAACATTGTGTTGCTGGGCACACTGGGAGTCAGATTTCCTGTGGCCCTGATTGCACGAACCTGTGCAGTAGTTAATAAACAACAAGGGCTATAGAAAAAATACTTTGGGGCCTTTTTTTTTTTTCTTAACTTAATATATGGCCCTCTAGGAATAACAGGCAGAGCTACCAACACCAAGTTAGATCTGAGAGCCCTGAGGTCACGAAGCACCATGCATACCGCAAAGCCACATAGACACGAGATGTCTTCTTGAGGATGCTGGTGACACAGGGACAGACATCTCCTCTGACCACACTCAGCTCAAGTGTTTCTTTTGCCACCTGGTCTTTGGCAAGGCAGAAAACGTTAGTCCCGGTAAAACACAAAATATTAACATTTGTTTGATACATACTAATGCTTCTTTTATCGTTCTGCATTTATAAGTCTTGATTCCAAAACATGGGCTCACCTTGTTCACCCTCCATTAATACTTTTGTACAATAATACTTTTAAATATGATTAAAGAGCCTTCTCTGAGATTCTGAATGAGCAGAATTTTTTTTTCTAATTCTCCCTTACCTTTTTTATTTTAGCAGGGTACCTGTCCCTAAGTATACACATTTTTGTGTGCACGTGTATGTGTGTAGACTCAGACACACACACACACACACACACACACACACACACACACACACACGTCTTTGAGGAAATGCCTCGGTTCTGCAAAGAGAGTTTGCTGTTGGGTTTGCTGCTATTGGAACGGCTTGGTTTGGTTTTTCTTAATGGTGGACTCCTGCACACAGCAAGGTTGCCAAGAGCATGCCTTCCGGGACTCAGTCCCACTAGTGTTCATCAGACCCTGCCTGTCACTCCACAGAAATCATGAAGACAAAGCAGAAAGTGTGGTTGCTAAGCGAACGTGGAGTCAGGAAAGCCACCCCCCACCCTGCTGTGACTCCCACGGCCGACTGGCTCACCACACCCTTTGTAGACTGACCTTCCTAAACCTTGGATTTTATCTCCCGTCTCATGCTACCGCTGCTGACGTCTGAAGAGCACTTCATATTCGGCAGTCTGTGTTCCTGCACCACCTTTGGAATTATTTACAGCAGTCTTACACGGTTGAGCGTTATGAGCACGACTTTACAGCTGAAAACTTGAATCCTTGGTTGCAAACCACACATTTGCAGGCAGGCTGTGAACCAGAGCCCGGATGTCCTTTTGGTCTCAGGAGCGATTTTCAACATACAAAGTCACCCATTCCACTCATGTTAAGATGACCTTGGCCTTCAAGGGCGGGGGAGGTGTGTGGAGGAGGGGACCTTTCCCAAGACTGCCTGCTGGCTGTTTCCTGGGCGGGAAGCTGGGCTGGGGGCTCACCTCGGGACGTAACCTCTGAGTGATGGAATGATAGTGATTCTTTCCTCTTGCAAATATATGCGGTTGCCAGGCTCAAAAGAGAGAATTAATAGGAGCGGTGCCACCATAGCCCAGTGGTGCTGTGGTCGATGTGCGCCGGCCGGCGTTTAACTATCAGGAGCCTGAAGTCGGCCACAGAGGACAGCAGGACAATCTAGAAATCTTACAGATCCGTGCTGTAAGATGGTTCCCCGGCCGCCACCGGACCTGGGCAGCAGCCCGCCACCCTCCAGATGCCGCACTTAGAGGTCGCCACTCGGCCTTCCTCCACTTCGGCAGCCCCCGAGGGCCCAGCATCGGTGGTCCAGTAGCTCTCGACGCCCCCTCCCCCCCAGCCGGTCCCTCCCAGGCCATTCTCCAGGGCACCCAAGACCCCAGACTTCTCAACCCAAAGGCCTAAGCCACTTCCCGGCCCCGTGCAATCCCATCCCCTCTCTGGGTCCTTTGGAGCACTTGGATCTGTTCCCTAGGATGGTTTTGGGCAGGGGGCACAGTGGCTGGCACACCCCGCTGGAGGCTCTGCGAGGCACAGGGACAGGAAGCCTGGCGTGGAGGCCTGCTGGGTCTGCGGGGGGCCCAGAGAGTCTGCAGCGAGGGCTGCCTCCTCCCTGCTTCTCCCTGCAACCCGCTCCGCCCCTGGACGGCACTGTCACCTCTGCGTCCCCTCCACAGCGACCTAACGCTTCCTTGGCAGCTTCTTAAAATAAAGTATGATGATATTAACAGCAATGTCTTGAAGAAACGTCTGCTTTTTCCTCATAATCCGTATTTAATTCTGGGAAGAATTCACAACTCTGAAAAACTAAGAAAATGGTAAAATGTGAAAATCACTCACAACCACGTTACTGTAGCACAGGGCCTTAGCATTCTGGTTAATTCACTTCCGGGAGGGTTGTCAACACCGTCATACAAACATATAAATTGTGCACGTGTGCAAGTTCATGTGCAAAGAGCAGGGAGCCCGATGCGAGGCTCAATCCCAGGACCCTGGGATCATGACCTGAGCTGAAGGCAGAGGTTTAACGACTGAGCCACCCAGGTGCCCCAAGTCTGGAGGTCTTGAGTGTTGAGACCCGGAGGTCATTTCCAAGCCTGAGCAGACCCACCCCAGTCAGAAATCTTGGTGTAACTGAGGACTGGGGGAAAGACTTGAGCTGTGCTTGGGCGGCTCCCTGGCTGTTCTGCAGAGACCCCAGCCCCTCTGCGTCATCAGGAACAACTAGCTCAGACCCTCATGGATGGATACACCTGGGTGGTGGCAGGACTCAGAGGGTGGGGGGCGGGGGGCTCGGGGATGGCGCAGTGTTTCCCAAATGGTGAAAAGTAAGCATGTCCACATGCAGATTCCCCGGCTCTCGTGTGGAAATCCTGGTGAAGGCAGGGCCTGGGGAGGGGCTTGGCTCTGGGTTCCCCGATGTCAGGAGACTGAGGATCAGCCCCGCTGCCCTTGGAAGTGACGTGGGGACAGCAGCGTCAGCCCCTGCGGGAGACACATGCCTCCTGGGATTCCTGCGTCTCGGGAGCGCGTGACGGGGAAGGAGGCTCCGCTTGCTAAGGTTTGTTGTGTCACTATAATTACGGGGTGAGCACAGCTACGCCCCCCCAAGTGCAAATAAAGGCGTCAGAACCCACTCTGCGACAATTGTTCCCCATTAGGGAAATGTTAGGGTACTTCTACTGGTGAACGGCGTGTGATTCCCGTGGCGTCCAAGCCAGAAACGCCAGGCTCCTGGAAGCCGGGTCTTCACATCGAGATCTCCCTCTTTACCATTTGCTTCACATGAATTCCCATTTCCTCTTCCCAGGAAGCTGGACCACGTCAGCCTCGAGCCCCACCTTCTCCCCAATGCTTAGTAACCCCGTGGTGGGAGGGTTACAAAGGCATTAGGCTTCTTACACTGAAAGAAAAATAGGTTTTGGGTTTTTTTTTTTCCTAAATTGTTTTCACCCAAACCTTTAAGTGTTACGGATAATTCTAGCCCTAGAGGTTCCATAGACATGATCTGAAAATTTTCCATGTAAGCCTTGGAGTTTATGCTTAATTATAGGTCTGCAGCTCTAGTAGGAATGATCACCTACACACAGCATTTCTCTGCCTCTCTCTGCCCTTTTTATTTTCCTACATACTCTTTCAGAGTTTTATCCTCCACAAAAATACAGGCCTATTATCTTCACACAGACGCTTCCAAAAAATAACCAATCAAAATGCTGTCAAAAGTTCAGAAATAACAGAAGTAAGACCAGTGAATCACCAGTGAGGCTTGGGGGTGCAGGGTCATAAAGCAGCTCCTCTGGGGAGAAGTCGGTGACTGTGTCCTCTTCCCTGGGATGGGTCATGGTGCTAGAACGTTCTTAAGTGTGACAGGGAACGGGCCAGTGGTTACCCCACACCAGCCTTGGGAAGCAGTTCTAGTTTTGCTTGTGATTTTCGGAGGCACAAGCGAGGGACAACCCAGGTCACGGTAACCTTGCCAAATAAGCTAAATTAGGCTTTGTTTGTATGACCAAATTAGTTTTGTCTGGTCAGGAAATTTTCAAGGCTGGTCTCCATTTGCTTTTATTTTATCAATATGAAAATAAATTCATGGTAACGTAAGTCACCCTAAATGTGGAGAGATGCACAATTTCATGGTGGAATCCTAGTATATAGCCTTGCTTTACATTTATGGTTAAACATGTAGGAATAAGTTAGGATAGACAGCAGTGGGAGTTGCAAGGCAGCAGTGGGAAACGGTAGGGCTTAGGGCCCCCCATCACTGGCTGTTTAGCCAACTGCCCACTCCGCTCACATTTGTATAAACGCCTGATTTCTGATTTAATGTATATTTCATGGGTGAGTTTGGGGGACCTCCCTCCCACTGAAACCGGTGTTACTTTTTCATGATGTGCTGCATGAGGATCAGGACAAGCGGTTGTTTGCCTCGGATTTGAAGAGAAAACTGTTTTGAAAGACCTTTACTGACTATCCAAGAAATCGATTTCCAAGAGGATTGTCTCCTTATTTGACTTGGAAAGTGCGGGTTGGAGCTCGTCCGTTGCAGCATGCAAAGAGTGTATCTTCTGCTTAGATTGTTTCCTACCCAAACTTACATTGTTGCCAGTGCACTCAGTCCCAGGAAAGAGTGGTTGCAAACAAAAGGTCTTTTTATTTTTATTTTTTTTTAACTTTGTTTTTTATTTCAGTGTTCCAACATTCATTGTTCATGCACCACACCCAGTGCCCCATGCAATACGTGCCCTCCTCAATACCCACCACCAGGCTCGCCCAACCCCCACCCCCATCCCCTCCAAAACCCTTAGTTTGTTGCTCGGAGTCCGCAGTCCCTCATAGTTCATCTCCCCCTCTGATTTCCCCCAATTCACCTTTCCTTTCCTTCTCCTAATGTCCTCCATGTTTTTCCTTATGCTCCACACGTGAGACATATAATAACTGACTCTCTCTGCTTGACTTATTTCACTCCGCATAATTTCTTCCAGTCCTGTCCATGTTGATACAAAGTTGGGTATTCATCCTTTCTGGTGGAGGCATACTGTTCCATTGTATATATGGACCATACCTTTATCCATTCGTCCGTTGAAGGACATCTTGGCTCTTTCCATAGTTTGGCGATTGTGAGCATTGCTGCTATGAGCTACCCTGTGACCCTGCAATTGCACTACTGGGTATTTACCCCAAAGATACAGATGCAGTGCAAAGAAGGGCCACATGTACCCCAATGTTCACAAAAGGTCTTGTTAGCCAACCCTTCTCAATACTGAGAGCAGAAAACTGGGGCAGATGGCCTGAGGAGCTGCGGACAGCGCCGGGAATGGGGACGTGGGGAGACACAGAAGGAAATCCTGATTTTGCTGCAAACAGCAGGGAAACAGCGCTGGCTGGGGTCTTCCTTGGTCGGTCGCTGGCAGCTGATCATAAGAGCTCTAAGAGTACCCAAGAAATACACTTGGGATTTCCGGAGCTATCTTAAGGAGCAGTAATGCTCCTCCAAAAAGCTGGGAGCAGAGCCAAAGATAGATTATTTCTACACACCATGTATAATGGTTTCTACATACTAAACTGCTATGTCATGAAAACTCTTTGCATATTTTTGAAAAAAAAAAAAAAAGATTTTCTTGCATTAAATATAAAAAAAAATTCTGCAGGAAATAAAAGTTATTTTTGAAATATTTACCAAGGGTCTTCTTATTTGTATTTGTATGTTTGAGGCTTTAAAAAACACCCTCTTTATTGAGTAATAACTTACCCCATTTTTATTCAGTTCTATTTTAAAACTCTGTTAAGATTAGTTAATGTAACTTACTATATTTGCAAAACATGGATTTTGTTAGTACAAGGCAATATCAAAATCTGAAAAAAATATTTAAAACGAGGCAAAACAAAATGGCAGCTATTAGCAGTGGATAAAGCATACATTTCAGGGACCCGAGGATTATGGACTAATGTTCTCACCCCCAATCCTCCTGCCGCCCCCACCCCACACACACAGACCCACAGAGTTTGTTTAGGTCCTCTGAAAGTCTTCCAGAACTTTTCCCAAACGTGTCTGTGAGTCTTAGAGTCTCATTATAAATTCTTTTCCTCGGACCCTGT
Source organism: Procyon lotor (assembly GCA_028646535.1). NCBI lineage: Eukaryota > Metazoa > Chordata > Mammalia > Carnivora > Procyonidae > Procyon > Procyon lotor. The sequence goes on along the minus strand of CM053615.1, from coordinate 1,157,892 downwards.
TATTTCCTAAAATGCTATGAAAAACAGCATCGCATAGAGCCGGCCTGGATGGGGCCCAACTTCAGCACGCTCTCTGCTCTGCGTGCCCTCTGCCCCGATGTGATGAGAGTGGCAGGTGGGACCTTTGGCAGGTGCTTCTGTCATTAGGGGCAGCCGTCATGGATGGGATTAGTGCCCTTATAAAAGGGACCCCAGAGAGGTCTTGTCCCTTCAACCGTGTGAGACACAAGGAGAAGACAGCCAGCCACTAACTCTGTCTTCGCCTTGATCCCAGACTTGCTAGTTTCCGGAACCAAGAAGTAAATTCCTGTTGTGTGTCTGCCACTTCGTCTATGGTGCGAGGAGTTTCCTTTCCTGGCATCGGGGGCCTCCCGCTGTCTTTCCTGCTGCTCCACTTCTGTTTCCTTGGATGACTCTCTTTTCTCTTTGGCCTCTGACCTCCAGAGCCTCGGCTCTAGCGCCCGGGCCTGACTCTGCCTGCGATCTCCCGAAACAGTCTCCTTCATTCTCGTGGCCGGAAATGCTTTCTCTATGCTGACAACTTTGAGATCCACGGCACTTAGTCATGATTATATTGATCCATGTAACGATTTTAAAAAATAGTATTTGAAGTATCGTTCTGGGGGAGCTCCTTTTATAAACGACCTCTACAGACAGACATTAATCAAATAATGCTGAGTCAGATGGAGAATTGGCGAGTGAGAAGCGCTGTAACAGGAGGCAGGGGTTCCTGAAAACACGGCATTTGAGTCTCAAGAGTAGGTCAGGGAGGGCTTTCCGGAGGTTCTGATGATGAAGTTGGAATCGGAACGATGAGGCTCACTTAGCTAGGAGGACCAGGGCCACGCAGTCCCTTCTGCCCGTGGGGGAAGTGTCCCGTGCGCAGGCACAGTGGATGGGACCCTGAAGAAGGCTGGCGGGCAGGGGGGTGTGGTGTCGCGTCTCCCTGGAGGGGAATTTGAGGGCCGGCCTTGCGCCATCTGGTTGCCCGTGGCGTGTTACCTTTCGCTGAGATCCACAGCAGTCGGGAGCCGTGGGTACTTCGATGGGAATGGCAGGAGGGCATTGGGGGGAGCAGTGTTTGCAGGCCAGAAGGCAGCGGGGAGGACACAACAAACGTGAGTAGCAACGCATCCCGGTGGCGCCCTCGGTTGGGCCGGGGAAGAAGTGATGCCCAGTGAACTGGAAGGGCTCTCGCATGTGCCTGCGCCCCTGCCCGGGGGTCCCTGCGCCTCTGCCTGGGGGGCCCAGCGGGGCCACCACGTGAGCATCTGTCCCCAGCGCTCAAGCCTTTTTTTTTTTTTTTTTAAAGATTTTTATTTACTTATTTGACACAGAGAGAGATCACAAGTAGGCAGAGAGGCGGGCAGAGAGAGGGGGGAGCAGGCTTCCCGCTGAGCAGAGAGCCCGATGCGGGGCTCGATCCCAGGACCCTGAAATCATGACCTGAGCTGAAGGCAGAGGCTTTAACCCACTGAGCCCCCCAGGTGCCCCTGCCAGCACTCAAGCCTTAGTGCCAATTCTCGCGCCTCAGAAAAGCCCCCCATGACCCCCTATACATTGCCGTTTCCTCTTCCTCGCGGTTACATGACCCCCGGTTCCCAATGTGTTCCTTAGAGCACTTACCCTGATCTGAAATGCCAACGTGTTCGTTGTTTCTGTGGGTTCTTTTTTGCCTTCCTCCCTAGAAAACCGTCACTGGGGGGGTGGACAGGCCTGTTCGTCCTCACGCCTCGCAGCGTCCCTGAGCACCACTGACATCTGGGACCTGTGGACGCTCGACGGTCTGTTTATTCCAGGATGGAGCAGAGGCGGTAAGCGCCTTCTGGAGATGTCGGAGAGCTCGAGCAAGCAGAGCTCGGGCACAGGTTAGCTGCGCTGGCGGAAGAAGGGGTGAGGGTCACCCCCCGGCTCCTGGGTCCCAGAGCAGCAGGAAGGAAATGCAAAAAAAGACAGTGAGGGTACAAAAGACAGTGAGGGCACAAAAGACAGTGAGGGTCTGGACGAATGCATGGATGAGCGAGGGAATAAGCAAATTAATTTTTGTTCCTGTGGTGAAACACGGGTGGGTTAGCGTGTGTCTAGGCCAACGGCCCGGGGTTTAGGCATCGCAATGCCCCCGTTTCCATCCACTCGCTGGCAGGACAAACAGAAAGGAGGTGAGGTCCGCGTGCCCCCCCCCCCAGTGGGTCCGCGGCGGTCTTGCCGGGTGCCCGCTGCCAAGGATCTGCACCGAGCGCTCGCTGTGCTCGGGAGGCCAGGCTTCCAACGCGTCACCCTGGCTGATGGAATCATGCAGCCTGCCGAGAGCCCGCCTGTCGCGGGCCCAGTGCCTCCTGCAAATAAAACAGGGGAGAAGGGCTCAAGCGGAGCTCGCGGGAAGGAAAGTGTTTTGCTGTCCTGGACCGCGAGGGAGAGAAACACCGCTGGGTCCCCGCTAAATGAAAAGACAGAGTTGTTTTGATTTTCCCTCCGGGAGTACTCACCGGATGAGTTGGCCTATTTTTCCCTCTCCTAAGCAGCCAGGATGCCCGGAGGGAAGCTGGAAGTCTTGCTCTCTTTTGCCAGACCTGCCCGAGGGACAAGCTGCTCTGTCCTCAAGCACATCGAGGACGGGGGACATTTTCCCGGAGGCGTTTGCTCTGCTGTCTGTAGAAATTGTGCACAAATATGAAAAAATAGCACACTATCCAGTGGGATACTGAAGTTTTGCTGGTTTAAAAGCAAGGGCTGTAAAATTCCATGTATGCAACTGCAGGAGAAGAGGACAAGGAACCAATCGATAAGCAAAGCTAATCTGTGGAGACCGGGAGCAGGGGAGGGGCCCTACTGGTGGGGGTGGACATTCCTCGAGGGCACAAGGGAGCCTTCTGGAAGGAGGCAAGTTCTGAAGGTGGGTGGGGATTTGGGTCACATGGGTGTATGCGTTTGTCGAAACAGGAAATGGTCTCCTCGAGATTTGTGCTCTTTGTTCTACGTAACTCTTACTACAAGAAAACAGAGCCAACAACAAATAGGGCCAAAGTATTTAGGGGTGATGGGAGCGATGCCTACAACTTACTCTGAAATGCATCAGAAAAATGTGGCGTGCAGATGGTTGGACAGATGGAAGGGTGGACGAACAGGTACAATGAACGCAAGCCTAGGGAACGCTAACGGCATGGGGGTCCGTAGGAAGTCACCATAGGCAGCAATTCTTTTAATTTCTCTGTGTTTGGCTATTTTCAAACTCAGGCGATGGGGAAAAATGCACTCTTTGGACTTGCGCCAAATGGCCATTTCCTGTTCGTGTTAAATCTCTCTTCCTTCTCAGAAAGGTAGGATTGTGATCACAAGAAGTCTCCCTACATGACGCCCATGTCCCGGGCAAGCCCGGCGGCACGCGGCCAAGGGCGGGGGCAGACCCTTGTTGTGGAGGTCCCGAGCAGCTGTCTGCACCCTTTCAGCCCCGTCCTGGTCCCCTCTGGTGTACCACCCCGCAAATCCAAGCTCTGCACGCCGCGGGCTGGAATGGCCCGACCCAAGGCTTTATTTTAGTGAAGATGCATTCCAAAGACTCGTGCGCATATCTGGCAGTTCGAAGAAATTCTTTTGAATGCCTTCAATTTTCTAGATTCATTTGCAGAATGCAGCAGTAATCACATTTACAATTAAGGGTAATGAAACTTTTCAACAGCAGAGCATGGATTACGAAGATGGGTAAATATAATTACTATGGAGACATTCAGAGGCATGAATAGAATCCATGCACCTAATTTTATGTTTGCAACCCTGATTGGCCCCGAAGAGCCCTAAGGAGTCAACCTTTGCCCCTCGCCCTCCTTCCTACGATGGTATTCTCTCAGTTAAGTACCAACCTGCCAGAAACCCAAGGTCTCAGCCACAAAGTGTGCACAATGACTGCAGAGGGAAGCAATTACACTGAGCAGTGATGGCGAGAATGTCTTTGCTGATGTTTGGGCCAACGTAGTGATCCCGCCAGCCAGTGGGACGAAGCCCAGCCTTCCGTCACTTGGCTGCCGGTGCTGGGGGTGGAGCTCGGGTGCCAGTCCTTTGCATGCAGGACCCCAGGACTGTCCCAGCCAGCCACGGGCTTTGAATCCTGCCCCTCTTTGTAATACAAGGCAGAGGTTCTCAAAGTGGGGTGCCGAGGCCAGCAGCCGTGGCATCGCCTGGAACCTGTTAGAGAAGCAGACCCTTGGGCTGTCCTGCGGCTCTCCTGACCCAGAGATGCCCGGGCTGCCGGCGGCCTGGCAAGCGTACTCTAGTTCCAATACACCCAGTGAAGTTTGAGAAACACCGATGCACAGAGCACGCGTTTGGGTCATGACCCCAGCGGTCGGGCTGTGGCTGGAGCCTCCAGTGAGGTTAAGCTTGATTCAGTAGGGGGTTGGGTCCTCGGGTCTGTAGCCCCCAGCCTCACCCTGATGGGGTCCAGCATTCCTGAATTTCAAGCCGGGGGGAGCCATGCCATTGAGGAGGAGTGTGAGTTAGGGGCACTCAGGGCTGGAGGGGAGGGGACTCGGGAACCTTGGGTCACAGCCTCTAGAACATTCCCTTGCCCCCTACCCAGCCTCCGTGGTCATTTCCTCCCTGCGGACCTCTGCACGGGCATACCCAGGACATGCCCCGTGTCCACAGCGTTAGCATCAATGGCAGTCTGCATGATCAGGTGAACCAGAGGTGGGGGAAATTCTGTTGGCCTTGAACGTGCGTGCAAGGCTGGTAGGAATCAGCCCACACGGGCTGGGGCCCCACTCCAGGACTGGGAGTCCTCCCCTGCCCTGGCCTCCGATAGCCTGGGGGCCAAGAACCCCAGCAAACAGGTGTTTCGCCCTGGCCAGGAGCCCACACACCGCAGGGCTGTGGAGAACGAGCCTTGCTCCCCATCCCCTGCACGGCTTCTGCGTGGGAGCCCAGAGCAAGGCCGCCTCCCCGGGCTGTCATCTGACCGTGCCACCCCCAGGTCCCAGCGGCCGGGGCCCCCGGTGGGCTCTGCACGCAGGACTCCTTCAGGGCTGTCTTCCCAGGAGGCGGCGGTGGGATTATGAACCACCTCCTACACACGTTCCCGGGAAATCTCACCCAGAATGTGGCGCAGTCAGCTCACATCCCACGGCGTCCTGGCCCCTCGCTCAGCTGTGAACACGTCTTCTCTCATGTCGGACTCTTTGGCACCCTCGGCAGGGACCCACCGGTCCTCAGGACGTTCCCCCGCCCCCGCCCCTCTGCCAAGGGGACAGCAAGCCTCGTGATTGCCCTCAGGTGACGTTGCTGCCCTCCCCGCGACATAACCATCACCCCAGCATGGAGCTCGGGGTCTGCCGGGGTCCACGGGGCACCCCTGTGGGCTGGCCAGCCTCTGACACGGTCCCCAATTAGTCTTTGCTTTAGTGCCTTTTGTTCATCACGGGGCTGAGATCGGGTCTCTGGCTTGAGCTTTAGGGCGGGAGAAGCCCTCTTGTTATTGGGCCTCTAATGTGCGCCGGGCGCTGGGGGCCCCGCTGCCCCACAGACAAGGGACACGTTTCACAGAGGAAGACGGATGCCCGGTGGAAAGGCCCTAAAGATAATGACGCGCCCCAGGCCGGGGTGGCCCCGATTCCGGAGTGACCTGGGAGTGTCCTCAGTGATAGCCGCTCTGTTTGCTCGTGAGAAGCCACATGCTCTGCTCCCCTCTGGCAGGCGGTGATGGGGAGCGAGGGGCCGATTGGGACACCGGGGTCAGCGCCGCTCAGCTTCCCCTGATTAACGGGCCCCTTCAGTCTAATAAATAACCAGAAAAGCACTTCCAGTGATAGTTACAGGGGAGGGATTTTAACCCGTTACAGATGGGAGAGTAGAAAGGCGAGAGCAGGGCTCGCTGAGTCCCGGGTGGGTGGGGGTGAGGGGACGCAGGTGCGGACCCCGGGGGTGGGGGTCGTGGGGGAGGGAAGGAAGGGCACCCCCTGCAGAAAGTATAGACTCAGCTCTTTCTGCCCACCGGTCCAGTCCCCGGGCTATAATATAATATAATACGAGACATCTCAAGAATTCTTTCTTGGCCGAGGGCTCCGACCTCACCCACATTCCAAACCCACCTCAGCAGCAATCCCAGCCCAAAGGAACCAGGGCTTTGGGAGCCACGGCTGATGCCAGGGCTAGGGCAGGAGACGGCGTTGGCGCCGGGCCACCCTGTCCCATGGGACGGCCAGGAGGCTGCCAGACATTCCTAAGATCATGTCCGGTGGGCTCGGAGGGCAACTCCTGCTGGCCCGTGGGGCGTTGGGTATCACGTGACCAAAATGGCAGTCATTGGGTAACCCGAAGCCACGGTGTTCTTTGTTTCCATTTTAAGGAGCATCCTGAGTGTTCTGTCTCAGAGGTCTCAGCGCCAGGTGCTTGCTGCTTTATATGCTCTTTCCTGCTGTCAGTGGTCCTGAAATCCCGGAGGACAGCGTGTTTATGAGGGTGCTTAGTTTCAGGCAGGTGGGGAGGGGGGCCTTGAGCCAGCGTCCCCCGAAGTCAAGAGGCCCCGGGCCCAGCAGAAGCAGGAATACAAATGATTTCCTCTCCCACCTTCGTTTCATCAACAATGTGTATGGACAGAGGTGGTTTTCAGCAGTTTTGTGAAAATGTGTTGAATGCCACAAACCGACCTTGGAAATCGGCAAACATACTATGCACCACCACTGCCTACGTTGCAAATAGATTAGTCAGCGTCTTTGTGCTAAGACTCAGGCTGACGAGGGGATTGGTTATCACTAGGCACTCTGTTGCTTTCGCATCTGGGAAATCAGACGTGCGTATGAAGTCTAGGAATGGAGTTTTGGGAAAGATGAATCACTTTATGTGTGTTCCTTCATTTGTTATTTTCCCCCGATTAGAACAATTTCTTTACTCACCGTTCCCACTATTCGTGCATGCCTGTGAGCTGTTTGTTAGCATGTTGTGCATTTAAGAGCGGATAAGCATATGAGGATATTCCATGGAGATGAAGGATTGTACCAGCTTCGTCCATAAAACCCCCAGGCCTTTCAGCTGCTCTCTGAGCTCAGAGGACGAGCTGTGTGCAGCCCCACTCTGGGTCTGTTCCCGGTGCGGGGCTAAGGTGCTGAGCTCTGCACGGGCCTTTCGGAGCGACGCCACCCATGTATTGTGGCAATGCAATGGCTGATGATCGGTGCGAGGGAAAACAGCCGCGGATTTGCCAGAGGTGACGCACAGGCACCCATTTTGCTCTTTTGTGATGATTTGCTAGGAAGAGACTGACGAGTAATCACCAGACACGAGCTAATGAGCAATCAGGAGTCTGGGGAGGGCGGGGAATGACCCTTGGGTTTTCTTTTCCTGCAGGACATGTGCTTTGGGCGTTGGTAGCGAGACAGAGGGGAGATTTTCTGTAGGAGTCCCATCTGGGCCCAGTGTCCCCAGCAACTTCAGAACCAGGAACTCTTCGTGACCTGAGCCCAAACCAAGAGTCAGATGCCCCGTGTCACTCTCTTTGGGCTTAGGGTCATTCTTATATTATTGACGTGCGTGGCTTTTAGAATATAGATTCTTCATGAGATTCTAGATCTTATAGTTCCCTGTTTTTCCCATAATGCTTAGCCTTTGACTAGTCACAGAATTTCTATTTGTATTCCTTCAGTAAACACATCAACATCTAAAATGAGCGATTTTAGAATTTCACTTACTATTGACATTTGATGGCGCTCATCTATTTTTAATGTCTCAAAATCATTTTGATCTTGGCTTTTAGGTTTTCTTCAACTTTTTTTTTCAGACTATGGATAAGATCATTTCAACCTAAGTCTTGCTGCCGTGAGATTTTTTTGTGCAAATAATATATTTTAAATATCTTAAACATATTTTATAGCATAACCTTTGGTTTATTTCTATGAATTTACCTGTATAATCATGCTGGGAAATAAGGATTCTTACTCATTTAAAAAAAAACAAAAAGTCCGAGGCTCTTGCTGACCGAGTGTGGCTCTGATCACGGACGTCTCCATACGGCTCCACCAGGACGAGACACGTGTCCTGAGTCTGTGCAGTTCAGTGAGTGTGTTTTGCACGTCTTTGAATCGTGCGTGTGCAAATAGGAGGCTGACGTCCTCTCTCATAGCTACCCACCCCGGCCCGTGGCCTGTGTCTCTGCGAGCATCGCAGAGACAACTTGCTTACAGGGAAGACTGTCCAGTCCCCGAATCCACACCCGTGGCTGCGCCCTCTGCGGATAAAAATCTTAAACCTTCCGGTGGAGAGTTCATATGGACTGAGTCTTCGCCTCAAGATAGAAATGATTCCACTGCGTGTCTTTCTTGATAACCGAGCTCCTGAACCCAGAAGGGAGCTTGCACTAGCAACTCCTGAGGACTGAGGCAGAGACAGTAAAGCCCAAAGTGAGGACCCGGCCCAGAAGCTTACGCTTATCCAGGCTGTGAGAACAAATAGCGGGGAGTGCTGCTCAAAGCTGGGCGGTTTTTTTAATTAAAAAATTCAGCTCGAACTCAGCAACACACAGGATTGTCTGATGTGCTGTGCGTACACTCCCAGGTTCCGTGATTTTATCTTTTATGGCAAAATCACCACCTGCCCGGTGAGTTACGTGGCAAGCTCTGCGGCCAACGTGCGTGGGGCAACACGGTCCGGACCCGCGGTCATTAGTGGTGATGATGGTGATCAGCATTCTGCTGCCTACTCAGACTCTCCACACTTGGCCGAGGGTCTTTCGGCTTTTCCAGTAACAGCCTGGAAAGATGGAAGCCCCGGCTTTTCTGGAAACACAGTTACTTTTCACTGCCATGAACTGTGGAGCCGAATTCCCACGAAGAAGCCTTGAAGTCCTTCCAGGCAGGAGAAGGTTAGAGATGGAAACCCAGGCTCACGGGGGTGGGGAGTTAGGGCGAGACCTCTGGTCGCTGCAGCCCTCTGTCTGGGCTCCTTCTCTGGTCACTGAGTTGGAAACGGTGCACGTCGGTTTTCTCCTCTTACACGATACAGCTTATTTATGTGAGAGAATCTGTGTTTTCGTCTGTGGCTAAGACTGTGCCCTGCCGATCCACAGGGTGCTCTCTCTGCCCCCTTCTTCTCTGTTTAAGTAGAGAAGGAAAACAGAGAGATAACCCCACATGCAGGCACACTGCTCCACTTACTTGTTGGAGTTTTCGCTCATCCCTGCTGCGGCCCAGGCCCTGCTTTTAGGGGTTGGGGGCAGGCGCAGCAGTTCATAAAGGAGCCGTGAGTGGGGTGAGTCCCAAAACAGGCCACTGTGAGCTTCTAGACGGTGCTACATATGCAATTTCGCATTTCCTCCTCTCCCACGGGAGAGATGACTTCTTACCCTCGAAGGTAAGCAGATACCTTGGGGAAGCGAAGGGGACGTGGTGGGTTTCTAGACCCATCTGGAGGGATGCACTCTGTTTGGGGTCGAAGGCTGTTTGCTGTTCAAACCTGCTCCGAAGGCCTGCACTTTGCCAAAACATGTTTCCAGCAGGGATGTCACATGACTTAGGACTTTGCCTTCCGGTCATTTGCGTTTTGTTCTCAGCTTTATGGAGCTGTGATGGACAGACAAAAATTGCACGTAGTTAAGCAGTGAGTACGACGTGATGCTCGGACGTGTTCTCTTTTCTAGGACTTTGACCTTTTTAGGTTCCGATGAGAAGTGAGATCAAACGCAGGGTCTGTCTTTCTCCACCTGGCTTATTTCACTCCGCAGAATGTCTTCCAGGTTCGTGCCTGCGGTCACAAGGCAGGCGGTCCTTCTTTTTTCAGGCGGACTCATATTCGTCCCCTTTTCTCACGTATTCAACCCATGTCTCACATGGTCCGTGGGCCCGGGGTGCAGACACCTCCTTAGACAGTGGTTTTGTTTCCTTTGGATAAATACCCAGAAGTGGGGTGGATGGATCACACAGTCGCTCTAGTTCTAATTTTTTGAGGAGCCCCCAGTTTGTCTGCGTCCCTGCCGGCCCTTGTTTCCTTGACTTGGTGATACTCGCTATTGGAGCAGGTGCAAAGCGACACCTCACTCTAGTTCTGATTCATTTTAATAGCTGCTAGGTTGGCATTAGCCCAGTGGGGGGTGGGGAAACCCGCCGGGACACCCTTACATTACCCCAGAGCAGGGATGATGGCTTCTTGGGCTTTTCTAGCATCTCTGTGAAATCGACATGTATTTCTGAATGACTGACATCTGAAATGTCCTTTCTGAATGACATTTTGTCATTCGATGAAATATGCTGAAATCTGAATGATTTCTGAGTAACTGACATATCAATTTTATATATGTCCGTTATACTTGGTATGTATATGTCAATTCTATATGTCAATGACATGTATTACATAGCAATTATACTTTGATAAAGCTATTGCTTTTCTCAAATAAACACTTCAAAACAAAACGAACAAAAACCCTAATAAGGGGAAACAGGTAAAAAAAAGGAACTGGGTAAAACACAAGCCCCAGATGATAAAGGGTAGAGAATGCCTGCCAAACATAGGAACCTGGGATGAAATTTCAAACCGAATGGGGGCCCCAGTCCACAGCGCCCTCCAGGGCCCCCCCGGCGGCCCACTCCCTGGACCCCACTTCACTGCTGGAGATACAGTCTTGGCAGCTTCCCACTTGGCTCCTGAGGGCCCAGGGCAAAAACCACCACAGGCCGGAGGCCTCCATGGACCCTCCAGACCCATGGGCTCCTGGAATCTGCTAACAAGTATATGCCCTTTGAGAGACAGCTACCGGCCTATCATGGTCTTTAGTAAGCTCCAAGCGTGGATCCAGGGCTCCAAAACAGTCTATAAAAGAAGACCCCAAATGCAGTTCTGACATGAGTCTGAACGGACGTCTCAGAGGGCTGAGTGTAGACAGCTCAGGAATACTTCGCCAGGAAGTGGCAAAAATGGTGCTTCTCAGCAGTGGGAAAGACCCCGCCTGGGCGGGCAGGGTCTCAGGGGTCCCGGAGGCCTCCCTGGCACCTTGCCCAGGGAGCTGCGGTACCCCCGGTGCAGTGGGGGCTGGGACACAGCCGGGCCTGGTTCCCCGACGCCTCCCCCGTTACCTTCTGCTGTCTCCCCTGACAGTATCCTGTCTGGGACTCAGGGTGGTAAGGGGCTGCCTGGGCCCCACAAGACCACATTTGTTTCCTGTTCCAGTTTCCTGAACACACAGCGTCTGGTAACAGCACCGTTTCGCTCTGTATCACCGGTGAGCAGCTGGGGTCATGGTGTGTTTTCATAAACAAGGACACCGTCTTTAGTGGGTGACAAAATAACCCCGACCCAGACTGCACATCTCCGGTGACCAGGCTGGGGACTCAGCACGACAGTTCCCCCAAAAGGGACTTCCTGTTTGCGCCGTGTGCTGGCTCGAACTGCTCCCCCCACGGCGGCATGCCCTTCATTCACCGTTCTCGGTGGGGGAGGGGTGCTGCAATGGCCTTCCAGCCCCTTCCAGGCCTTTCTAAGGACTCAAATAGATGGGACGCCCAATGGCCACGGAACAAGAAAATCCGACAGTTTGAGGAAACCCATTTTAAGATCTTTTCAGCATTCAAAATGTTGTGCTAAGCAATTATTAAATATGAGGCTTTTTTCCAGTTAACTTATATAAGTATGTTTTTCTATAAAAATACTTCTGTCCTGAGACACCTGGGTCACTCAGTAGGTTAAGCGTCTGCCTTTGGCTCAGGTCACCATCCCCAGGTTCTGGGATCCAGTCCCGCATCGGGTCTCCTGCTCAGCGGGGAGTCAGCTTCTCCCTCTGCCCGCTGCTCCCCCTGCTTGTGAGCTCTCTCTCTCGCTAATAAAGAAATAAAACCTTTAAAAAAATATTTTTGTCCTTGCATACAACCCTTCCAGACAAGATGTTTTGTGGCCACTTTAGAGTGGGTTGCTCAGTTGGTAGGGCATACAACTCTTGATCTCAGGGTTGTGAGTTTGAGCCCCATGTTGGGCATAGAATTTATGTTAAAAAAAAGTCACCCAATGTTTGACAAAGGAGCAAATGCCATACAATAGAACAAAGATTCTTTTTTTTTTTTTAAGATTTTATTTATTTATTTGACAGCAAGAACAGGAAGACAAGCAGGGGGAGTGGGAAAGTGAGAAGCAGGTTCCCCGCTGAGCAGGGGAGCCCGAGGTGCGGCTCGATCCTGGGATCCTGGAATCATGACCTGAGCTGAAGGCAGATGCTTAACTGACTAAGCCACCCAGGTGCCCCCAAACAAGGTTTTCTTTAAAAAATTAAATTAGGAGTGGTATTTCTTCCTGAAAAGCCATTAAGCTCTTTGGAAATTTTAATCTGCTTTATTTAAACCACCTTAATAAATACAAATTTTCCTCTTGGACCTTTATAAACACCTGCCACGAAGCATATTTTAAAACTCCCTTAGGAATCCATGTCCTTGGCGAGACCCAGCAAGTACAATAAATGCCCTTGATCTCAATAAAAAATAGAGGCTCTGGACGGCTTCGTTTTTCTTCTGTTGAGCTATAGTATAAATGTAACTGCTTAAACACAAAAGTCTGTCTTCTACCAAATAGCAGTAAGCATTTTATGTAATTAAAAAACTAATTCCTTCGTTCCCACCCATGTGAAAAAGAAAACCAGCTGCAAATATCCACAACACAAAGGGTGATGGTGAAGACGTGAAAACCGTGGTCTGAGTGTGCCAGACCAGCTTTATAAATGTGAAGACAAACAAGCTGTGTTTACTTAGCACAAATAACTTGAGCATAAGCACCAACTGTGTTCAGGTGTGGCCAGCCCATAGGTCTAGTATAAAAGCACAGATCACAGTGAAAGCAAGCCGGGAAAATCGAATCCCCTGAGCCTGTGGTCAACTCTTCCGAGCTCTCCAGCACCTCATACTACAGGAAGATACCCCTGTGCTCACCCCAGTCCCTTTTCTACTGACAAGGGTCACCATGAGTAGACATTTGGTCCATCTGTTTTGTCCAGAATCTATAGACATAACCATGATTTATCCTACATTCATCTTAAGAGAGTGCTTCTATAAATTAGTCCTCGAGGACATTGAAGGGATGCTCATGTATATTCTTATTTAACAGTCAAGTGGTTTAGACGGCATTTTAGAAGGTCACCTCCAGTACAAGTAGGACTGATAAATTTGGGTTAAACACTGATAGTTTTATAATTGTATCTAAGGGTTAGAGTGTCAGACTCGGGACTGATCTATATTAAGGCAGATGATGGTATCTTTAGATTCTATGTAATAAATGCACTCTTCCGTGGCTGCAAAATCCTAAATTCTGGAAGCATCTACTGCCATACACTGTTTTTCAAGGCCCTCTTGTCTACATGAACTATTTCTCCTCTCAGGCTGAAACCTAGAGAAATATTTGCAAAGTCTGTGCTGCCTTTTTTTTTAAATTTTATTTATTTATTTGACAGAGAGAGAGAGATCACAAGCAGGCAGAGAGGCAGGCAGAGAG
>CM053615.1:1124318-1143949 GCA_028646535.1 Procyon lotor | reverse complement strand
ACAGGGGGAAAATTATACTCCCCCATTCTCAAAAGTATTACCGAAGAATACGCCACACTTGCTCATCCCTGTGAGTGGGACGCCAGGGGAATAGATGGGCCCCGACGAATACTCAATGTGTACAGTAATCCATACTCAAAGATACTTCAAGCAAATGGATTTTATTGAAGGCGGTATGGACGGATGGTGCAGTCAAATGAACTCTTGGGTATTGGCTTAAATACAACAACCGAATGTCATTTGAAAAAAACCACTAAAGCCAATAGTAATAAGCTACTCCCGTAGGAAGTATTTCCCAGGGGGTACGTGTGTGTGTTTAAAAGAGCAATTAACTTGGAAAAAAAAGTAATTATCTTGGCTATAGTATTTCTTTCCTGGAAGGTTAAAATCAATCACCTGAATGTTGGTTTGAAATCCCACTGAAGATTGGGAGCCAGAAACCAAGATGTTGCGGGAAATGATGTCGCGCAAGGAGTGTGGGTGTCTCAGCCATGCTAGGAGTTCGAGCAGAATCAGGCAGGGACGAAATCATGTTTATAATCACAAAGCCTTACTTTTTTCTGTGTGATAGAACCTCACGTTTTAGGAAGGAATGAAGATAGTGAAACCAGGTAACTTCACAGTCATCTGATTACCCATTTTACCAAACATTGATTTTCATCAACACTGTGTCCTTGTAAAAGTCCTCTCTTTTAACGGTCTTGTAAAAACCAAATAGGGCAATCCTAGAATCACTCGCAGTCGGTCAACAAACACTCCGCTGAGAGTGATTGCAGAGGCTCTGTGAACCTTCACAGATCGTGGGTGTGAGGCTGCCGGCCCCTGGGAGGCTACATTCAGAGGGGCAGACAGATGACAAGTCTGACGGTCAAGATGGGCCAAGAGCAGCGGTGAGGAAGCTTGGGTCACAGCCCGGGGAAAACGCTCCAAGGGGATTTCTCCCCTGGTGTCCCAGGGAGAGTCTAGAAGCGGAATTAATCCTGTCCTTCCCTGCAGTGTTGTGCTGGGTGTTGGAGAAAACAGTGGGAGGCATTTCCAGATGTCTCCTATTGTATGATAATGGGCCAAGTGTTCAGTCTCGCTTTCAAAGATTAAAACGGGGGGACTTGCAGCGAGCCCTAATAGTTTACTAAGAACAATACTCTCGTCCAAACGGAGACGAGTCGAAACAGCCCCCGGGCACCACAGGCCCACAGCAGCACCAGTAAGAAGGGAATGAAGGGGCCGTGCGGATCGGTGCCGGGTGCCAAATGGGGAAAGAAAGCAAGCGTGTTGGGAGACCGTGTGCTTCCTAGACCCAGGGACGCCCTTTGACGGGGATCCGTTTAACGCTAGGGCGACAAAAGCCCCTGTTTGAGCATCACGACCGTGAGAATGACGGCAGCACACTGATAAGGGGTTTGGGGCCTCCCGTGGACGTGCTGTCACTCACAGACCCTGACCCACCTCTCCGGGAGACGGCTGCTTCCCTGGGTCCGTCGTCTTCCTGCCGCTTCTCTTTGGTCTTTAGTTCTGTCTCCTTAGTCTGTCTGGAGCTTCTTGTACTGGCTCACTGGTAAGGGAATTCTCTTCGTTTGCAAGACTTTTCCTTTTCTTCCCCACCTCGTCCTGCCTCCAATCCGGGCTGGTTTATCTGGGCTACTTTCAGAATCAAGGTTCTCTGTGGGGCAGATGAATCCCTGTGGGACTTCGATTGGAATGATATTGGAGTTTCAGACTAATTTAATAATTTAAGATCATTGGCATAATAAATCTCCCCATTAGAGGGGAACTGACCATCATTCATTTCTCATGTATTTTACACGTCTTCCTTTACCTAAATAGTCACAGTGCTAATCATTCCTGCGCAGAGTCAAGTTTCTTTCTACATGTTTTCTTAAGTTCTCTTGTTACCTCAACTGGATCTTGTTTCCTTTTCTAACTGTATGGTGATATTCAAGAAACTTTGAGTTTTCTATGTAAATTGTCCCTCCCAGCGACCATTCGTCTTGGATTGTCTCCCCAGGCCTCGCATCCTGTCATTTGCCAAAAATGGCCACCCTTCTACCTCCTTTCTTTTTTTCTTCTACTACCTTCTTTCTATTATTATTCCATCTTATTTTATTCTCAGTAGATTCCACTGACACGTGGCTGGGGAACCCACATGCTGACCGACGACTGCGGAGGGACATCTAAATGCTGCCTCGTTAATCAAGCACAGTGCTGGCGGGCTGTTTGTTCTGATAAGCTTTAAAAATCTTGTTACGAGTGCAGTGCTCTATTCCTCTTTTGGTGCACGAGGCAGACGGTGGGGGACTGAACTTTAGATCACAGACTCGTAGCACTCAGTTCCCAGTCTGTCCCTTCGACCCTGCACCATCAGAGGTTGACGGCACCCTGTGGCTCAGTTCCTCTTCTGCAAGATGGGGTCGATGACGCTTATCTTTGCGGGTCCTCGTAAGTCAGGATTCGTAAAACCCATAAACGGTCCGCGATACACAATAGGTATGAGACAGGTGTTTGCTATTATTCTAACGTTCTAGTTTTATACGTGTAATCTGTATTTCATTCTGATTGGTGGTGCTATTTGTTTAATTGTATTATGAGGTTTTCAGGAAAAGAAGGTCTGATGTATATTTATCAACCTTCTTTTTTCTACTGTTTAGTTTCTGCTCAGTTTCTTCTTACTCTTTATGATATGCAGTCTGTGTGTGTATATATGCAAATATACGTTAACATATTCATCATTATATTAATATAACATATCAATTGAATTATAATTACTAATTATAATTAATATAGTTTTATTAATATATCCATTATTGTATGTCAATACATTCATTAGTTAATGTGAATGAATGCATTTAAATTCTATAGAATAAACTAACCAGCCAACAAAACCCAGAGGAAAGGTGCTGTAAAGGGGAAATTGCCCCCTCAGCTCCCACTCTCACTGGCTAGGGTTCTCACAGTCCTGGAGTCGGTCACACGCCTCCCGTCCCTGTGGACACATGCACACCTGCGGGTGTGTTTATACAGGAATAGAGGCATAACTCTGAATCTTACTAATTCTGTTTTACAGAAATAGTCCAGCACAAAACCATCCAGTCTTCTCACAGCCCCCTGGGACCATACTCCGCAGACACCCGTAGGTCTGAGCATCTTTTTATAGACTCATTTGCATTTGGATGTGGGTTGTCTTTTGTCCCCCATTTCCAGCTGAGCGGGTTGTGCTGGTAAAATGTGGTTCAGAGCAACTGCAGACGGTTTCCGGGAGTTCTGCTTACTGGGTCACTGAGTGCTGGCTTCCCGGGGCTGCCTCTGGTCAGCAGCTGGCTTGTTGGCTTGGCTCCAGCCTCTCTCTCTGTCCTTCTTTAAATCTCGGAGGATAGAGCAGACTTGAGCTCCTGGCCTGGCCTCTCCCCTGAGCCCGTTCTCGGTGGTCAGAACAGAGGGGGATCCCTTAGTCGGTGCCTAATCTCTTCCCACATGGGGCATCTGTGCGCCCACGGCCAGGGCGGGGGACGAGATCCCTCCGGCTTATTCCTGCCATGCCAAATCCTGCTTGGCATCGCAAGGACTTAATCAGCACTGAGTGTTTTCTTCCAATTTGTTCCAGAATGTCACTGTAGCAGGTGCGGTGTGCTCTGAGGTTGTCAGTAGGAGTTTAGAGGCATTTCCTAGTGAAAAGAGAGGAAGCTGTCTTCTCTAAAATTCATCTAAGGAAATTTTTAAATGGATGTCGGTGCTCTTAGCCTTCCTGGAAGTCTGAGATCAATTCTTTTTTTTTTTTTTTTTTCCTGAGATCAATTCTTTATCACTGGCCCTCGCGACCATCTTTATCCTAGGTGAACGGATTTTCCAGTAGTGTTACCATGTATCAGTTCTGGGCTTCCCGGTTGGTTACTGTCGGTCAAAATCAGACCCAACGTGGGGCAGATTGTCTAGTATCCTATAGCCAATGGAGGAATCTGTAAATTTGCGAGTTTCCGCGTTAGCAAGAGGATTCTGTGAATCTCCCGAGTGACTTAAGCCATCAGACATCTGAGTGGACCCAAGAGGATGTGTGCCTGCAGGCAAAGCTAGGGAGAGCCTGGGAAGTTGGGGCAGGGGCATCGGGGCGCCGGGAAGGGGGCAGGGTGGGCAGGAGCAGGAAGGACAGTCACAGTAGCTGGGGAGCTGGAGGGGCGAGGAAGAGGGGGAGGAGTCCACAGCAATGAGATCAAAGCGGTGAGGGGCAGAAGGACAGGGAGACAAGGGGCAGGAGCAGGGATTTGGTGACGGAGAGGGTGTTAGATCGGGGCGTGGGGTGGGGGCAGAGGGAATTTGGGCTGCTGCTGGAATATCCTTTCCACCACACGTCTGAGAGGAAACTTCTTACCTTTCCAGGGTGTACTGAGCCCCCATCATAACGTCATGTCCATACTGGGGCAGTAAGTACGCTGACCCCAAAATGCCCTAAACCAGGAGGGGTAAACGCAGACTAAGAGTTAGCACTGAGTGACTTGGATGAAGCAAAACAAAAACAAAAAACAAAACCAAAAAAACCCAAAAAACAAACGTACTGTGGTCTTACATTTTTAAACCAGTTTATATTTAATTCATAAGGAATATGTAAGTGTAACCTACATAATTAATAAAGTACTATTTTAGTCGGTTTTCCTAAAATGTTACTGGGAAACCTAAGTGCCTGGGCCGCTCAGCCGCCCACTGGGAGGGCCTCGTCCCACGCAGGACAGGGTCAGCTGGGGCGGGGTGGGGGGTGGAAGATTCTGGAACCGGTCCTCTTGGGCACCTGCGTAGATACCGTGAGTCTAAGAAAAGTGCTTTCAAACTTGAACCTCAGATAAAACCATGAGGGGTGGGTCTCTCCATCCCACCTGGAGGCAGGGGTTACCTGGGAATGGGCTTCGGTCACCACTAGCGGCTGGTCTCGGACGTCCCGAAGCCACTGTTCTCGTGCACGTTTCTGACCCCTGGAGAGGCACGTGGTCTGTCCGGTGGAGATCATAACCCCCAGGAATACAGGTTTATTGACCGGTAGGGTGTTAGCCAATTTTATATCTATCTCAGAGTCTCAGACCGACTACCTTTGCCCAATTGTCTATGAAAAGCCTGCTCTTCAAAGGGGAAGCTAGGTGTTCAACCGGCTTTGCATCTTATCAGCTCCCTCATTAGCAGGTGGAATAAAGTCTTTGATATGCATTCATTTTATATTTGCATGATGGTCAGTTCTGTTTTCGCGTTTGAAGCTTCCTCTTGAACATGAATGAGGGATCTAATTGCGCCCCGATAGTTCTGATCCTCTGAATCTCCTTTAAAACTCCACTCACTTATGCTTTTGCCGGTGCTCAGATAATTGTTAATTATTTCAGTAATTCAATCTTTCAGCTGATGCACACGAATTGACCTAAAAAAAAAAAAACACAAGTCTCCTTTATTTAATTGCTCCTAGGAGCAGCCTGGTTGTCGCCGGTGTGGTTATAAGGACGCATCTAAGAGAAAATGAGGGGTAGTTTTTAATAGACGGCCTTATAAACTTCACAAGAGACGGCAAAACACCCGTCAGTGGGAATCCTGGTAGATACACTAAAAAGTGAAAGGCATAGGATTTTTAAAGAAAATTAAAATGTTTTAGTTCCAGAAACGCATTCGTTGTGCCTCTGGATTGAGCTTTCTTGTCCTTGTCGCCCCGATGACAGTGAACGTTCAATGTGCCCTTGAACCCAGAGCTCTGCCCTGTGCGGTGGGTCTCAGCCTCTGGGAGACGCTGGACTTGCAGGGAGGACTTTGGAAATGCTGATTCCAGGGTCCCTGTTCCTGAAATGCTAGTTTATCTGGTCTGGTGTGTGGGCTGACCATGGGTCTCTCTAAGTGCTAGCCTATAAACACCAAGGCTGAGGACCGCTGCCTGACCTTGACCATCATCCGTCATCCAGACCTCATTCACAGTAAAAAGTCCTGGTTCCTGCCACTCAGAGGTCCTGGCACAGACGGTCTGAAGTGGGGACAGAGCCCTGAGTGAACGCCGACCTCGACCAGACCTGGGAACCATTGGCTAAAAGCATTTATTCTAGTAATAATTGGTAATACAACTGCATTGATCAGAAACTCTAGCCATTTCCCAGAGCTAGCTTTACACCTTCACATGCCTGTGATTTGGGTTTTTGGTTTTTTTATGATTTATTTATACATTTATCTGAGAGAAAGCGAGAGAGCACAAGCAGAGGGAGCAGTAGAGTGAGAGGGAGAAGCAGGCTCCCCGACGTGGGGCTCGATCCCAGGACCCCAGGATCATGCATCACCTGAGCTGAAGGCAGACGCTTCACCGACGGAGCCCTCCAGGTGCTCCTAGTTTTAAACGTGTAGTAGGGAAATAAAATCATTCTGTGACCAGTGTGAAAGCCGTATGTTATTAAACTGCGATATTCACTGACAGATAATTGTCAATTAGGAATACATTTAATCACAAGTGGATAAAAATCATTTCTCAGTGTTCTAAATTGAAACCTGCCCAAAATACTGAAGCCTGAGAAAACCTTGGCCCCCCACACTATCACGATGCAGCACAGAGCTGTGCCCTAACTCGGGAAAACTATAAATATCTCCCTGAAATGCACATGCAACTCTCAACAAAGGCACCTGCTGCCGCTCTAAATCGGGTGGTAAGAGGGACACTCCAGCTGGTGGGAGGTGAGCCCCGCTGGCTCTCTCCCAACTCGCGCCCCCATTGATCTGCAAGAGGGTGAACATCAAATGTTGCCTTCAGAGGCAGTAAACACTGATTGAACTTGTTCCCCCTTTTAATTTTACATTCTCGTAAGGAATTCAAAGAACCTTGAGTTTGCATATACCAACAGAGATGCTGGTTGGAAAATCAATATTACCACTAAAATCCAGGTGGAGGATATAGACTTTTCCAAGCTGACGAGAACTGTCTTTCTTTAGTTCTGGAACCTTTTCTGATACTATTGGTCGAAGTGTTGCTTTCTCCCAGCTGGAGCGATGTTGCGCCTTTCAGTCTATCCCCTGCGCCTCCTGACTTTTATCGTTTATAATTCGTCTCTGTGATGAGTCCTGGGCGGTTTTTACAGATCTATTTGTCATTCCACGAATTCTTCCTTTGGGGATGTGTACGCGGCTATCTGGGCATCCATTTCCTATTGAAACTTCATTATTTGCATTTTTCTGGCCGGAAATGGTCTCTAGACTCTGATTTTGGTGCGGGGAGGGGGGGACACTGGCTGGTGGTCCCCACACCAGGGCCAGTGAGGGAGGGCCTGCTGGGGAGGGGACACCTGGAGCCCCGTGGCCGTGTCACACCAGACGAGCCCAGTGATAGGAAATCAGGAAGGTAAAATAAACAGAAAAAAGAAGAATAAATACTTAATACAGATGAAGGCCCACAATAATGAAATAGTAAGGAAAATGAGGATAGTTCTATTTAAAAATATAAAGTTGATTTGTTTGAAATAATCAATTACAAAGAGGAAACCTTTGACAAGCCATTTAAAAATGAAAGAAGAAAACTTCAAAAATAATGAAGGCCGTGATTGATGGTGTAGCAAAAGGATCGATCATTTGATAATTGCAGGAATAAGCTTGCAGATCTATGTGAAATTGATGTTCCAACAGAGCACCCTGTCCAAATTAACTCGAAGACAGAAAGGATGATACAATTTATGTTAACAGAAACTGGTCAATGAGGTTAATGAAGTTAAAGTCCACGATGCAAGGAAGGGGAAAGGAAGGTTGGGGAGGGGACCCCTGCGGAGAGAGAGGGGCCGGCAACAGGGTTGGCTGGTGACGTCACCAGCCATAGCTGTATGGTCTCTAAGGGAAAGTGTGGGGGAGAAACAAGACAGCTCAGGCAGGTCCCACTCTGGGAGGGCTGGGGCTACGGACGTCTGTGTCATCGTCCCTGTAAGTCCCCTGGGCCCCAGCTCCATGCGGAGTTCAAAAGAAGCCACGTGAAGTTTCTATAAAGATGTGAAAACCATTTGGGAAAACGCAGCATCCCTTCATGACAAAGCCTTGTTCACTGGGCGACAGAAAGAGATCTTCTAAAGAAGCACGCAGACAGCTTTGTCTCACTGGGCACACCATAGAAATAGTCCCAACAAAATAGGAAACAGGATGTCTCGCGTCACCATTTCGATGTTGGTTTTTACTTATCTCTCAGAAAGGCTCAAGGGCCCTGCAGAGTTGCAAGAATTCTGCTACAACTTTCCTTAAGATGATTTTACCGAAACTGGTCCAAACCTACATGGCCCAAGAACAGTGATATTTAAACCCATCCTGTTCTCTCCCTCCTCCTGCTTATTTTTTCTTCCTGATAGTTTTGGATTCCTCTGTCGCTCAGCCTGGTTACACAGTGAAGTCAATGGTAAAGAAAGCTGGTTACAACAAGGCTGAGTTATTAATAGCAGCTGTAAATCAGGGGTAAAAATACTACTGAGAACAATGAGAGCTTCCAGTGGGGACAAGGTTCACAAAGCCCTGCACTGATAAATTAGTTGTCGTTGTGACTCCAGTAATTAAGAGTTAGGGAGTAATTTGATGTTAACAAACTGGTGAATGAAGAAAGTCAGTGAATATTTGGGGAGCGTGCGTCTAGAGATTTGTCGAGGATTTCATAGCAAAAAAGAAGACGATGAAGAAAAGAAAAGCAGCAAAAGCAGTAGGCAGGACTACGATTACCTAACATGGGAGGCGGGCAACTTGTGGCGGTTTCTGATCCTCCCAGATGATATGCAAAAGTGTTCATTTATTATCCCCGTTCTCCAGATGAAACTGTTGAGGCGCAGGGAGATTGTAGTTGGTCCAAGTTCTCCCAGGTCCTAAGTAGCAGATCTTGGATTCAACTCCAGCGATACACTGTTGTTAGATCTGGAGCGTCCCGAAACAGATACTACTTCAATGGAGGTGACCGTGCGGACTCAGAATGCCCGACCACACCCAAGACGTCCATCCCGGCCTCGCTTGCGGGAAGGGAATGGGTCGGGTCTGCCCTGAAGCTGACTTCTGAGTTCATGCACCACGCCTGCAGGCAGGGGGGACTTTGCAAAACCCACAGCCTGTGTGTCAGGGGGGTTAGACCGATCTGTTGGAAAGGGCGTTTCTTTGGTCTACAGCCAGCGGTATTTCTGCCTGGCCATGAACTTGACAAGGGCCGGCTCCTCCTGCGTCTGACCTCCTAGGGAAGGGAACTGTGTGCACGTGAGACGCTGGTCTGTGTAATGAGTGCTGCTGCTTTGTAAGCAGCTCAGATACAAAGTGGAAATGCTGGGTCTGTGCTGCGATGGAACAGAAAATTGCTCTTCCCCATTCCCGGTCCAAAAATAACTCTTCAGGTGAGAGCTGATGCTGAGGGGGACTCGGACAGAATTCCCCACCGCAAAGGCCAAACACCGTTGCAAGAGTTTTCGAGACAACGTCTACTTGTCCCGCGGTGCCCAAGACGCCTGACAAGTTGTAGGACGTGTGTCGGGGGTCCCCGCTCACTCCTCCCTCCAGAGTCTCCCAAGTGAGCAAACGTGCAAATGTCAAGCATTAAAATACCTGCTTCACTGCTGATAACTTGGAGCTGGAGAACTCACTGTGGAGCCAATCAAAAAAAAAAAGAAAATTGAGATTCTTTCTGTTTTCCACCTGCCTCGGCCCTTCCAGGGCAGAGACTGAGGTCCCGCCGGGCGAGCCGGTCACACGCAGCCGGAGCCACCAAAGCCCAGCCCGAGGAGGCCGGGGAGAGCGACCCGCTTACCTCGCGTCAACCCCCCAGGGAGTGAAACTCCGCAGAGGGAGTGGCAGATGTGGCTTCCCCTCCGCGTGGGCGGGTGCGAATTCCAATTTCGTGGGAGGAAAAACTTCTCCTGGACAACATGAAACTCCTGCCTGAAGCCAACAGACCGGCGGGTGGGGCAGAGCTACTGCCGTCTGCCTGTCTCCTTCCCGCGTGTCGTCCCGCGTGCGTGGCCTCATCGTGGGCCACGGGCGACCGAAAACACGGCCCTTCTTCGGAGACCTTGGTCCGTCAGACAGGGGGACGCTGGCGCGCACGCACACGTTTGACCCGACACTCGGATAATGACAGTGAGCCGAGCCACTCCACGCCAGCCGCCCTGGAAAAGCAGACGGAGCCCCCCGCTTCTGAATAGATGAGAAGCTGATGAATTCGAAGGAAGACGAGACCATCGGTGAGGACGGAGGGGTCAGGCCGACCTTCGTGGGGCAAGCGCTTCCCAGAGAAACCTGTTCTCGAAGGGCAGGCGAGGGTGTAATGAGAGGCAGTGGGACTGGCAGAGGGGAAGGGGCTGGAGGGCCGCGCGTGCGTGTGTGCACGTGTGTGCATGCACACGTGCGTGTGTGTATGTGCATGCGTGTGCGCGTGTGTGTGGGGGGGTGCGTGGTCCAAGCAGAGAAAGACCAAGGAGCAGGCAGAAACTGGGTTTCATGGAGTCTTTCTGGAAAACTGATGAGAACAGAGCATTTTAAACCAATACCTGAGGCCTCGGGGAGGTTTTTTAAGCCTGCGCTTCGTGAGTTGGGGGAGAGCGCGCTAACCAAAGGGTCCAGAGACAACCCACGCGGGAGGGGACCAAGCGCTGAACTGCAGCGGAAGCAGCAAGGCCAGAGCCCAAGGAGCAGCGGTGAGAAGCGTCACACAGGAGGCCTCTACGAGCCTCCGTTCCCTTCGGGTTTGGACCCAGAAGGAGATGAATCACAATACGGGAAAGTGGCAAAGGGGGCCTGCGGGCACCGCCTCTGCCCCAGAGAGGACCTCGCCCCGGGGCCTCCAAGTTCACGCCCAGGCTCGCTGCTGCCCGTGTTGGTTGACTTCGGCCTGCGAATGCGTGTGGGACAAGGGAAGTGAGCCTGGACCACCCTGGGGGTCCGTGCAGTGGCCCCAGGGGAGGCCACCGCGGTCGCGGCTGTGCACGTCACGCAGAAAGGGAATTCCACAGCTACGGCCTAATGAAGACGTACGATGGGGGGGGGGTGGTTCTCCGCAGCAGAGAATTCGAGGGTCAAGTCTTGGCTTCGGCACCTCCCAACGAGGTCCCCATAAATAGACAAATACCGTTTCCGTGAGTTGGGGAAACGGGGAACATATTCTCTCGCTGAGTAGTTTTGAGAAGCAAATCACGTCAGGCCAGGTGCCTGGACTGAAGGGCCGCTCAGTTATTACTCAGAAAGGAGGGGCGACCCCCGACTAGCTTCTCCACAGATTCCTCGCGTGGATGCTGCCTTCAGTCTCCGGGATCTTGAGCCTCTCATCCGTGAAATCCCTTCATCCCTGGGCATTTCCTTTCAGTCTAGATAATCGCACGTGTACTGAACACGCAGCAGATGTCAGGTGTGACGCTGCGTATTCCGCACATGTAGCCGATGACAATACGCAGAGAGAGACAGGGAGATGCTCCGGAGAAGAGGGGGGAGGCTGCACCTGCTCCAGAGAGATGAGCAGGGTGGACGGGCCCTCCCTGACCTCCGCCACTTTCATTTCCGGGCTCGGTGCCCTCCAGAGAGACGCTCGGTGGTAAAAATGAAAACAAAGAGTATTCGTAGTGAGCCTGGGTCAGGCACTGTTTTGGATGCTCGATGTCTAATTTTATCTAATTTTCACTGGAAGACAGGGAAACTGATTCAGAGAGGTGAAGTGAGTTGGCCAGTGCCATGGAAATAGTAAATGCTAGAGCAAGTGTTCAAGTTCACGCCGTAGGAGTCTGCGTCCAGAATTCTTTCCACCGTATTAGATCATATGGAGTAGGAGGTTCCAGTGAGGAAATTTCTCTAAGTGTGTCTCGAGAGCTATAATGTGTCTTACTTTTGCTTGTAATATGTGGGTTTTATGTTAATTTCGTTTTGAAATTTAAACTGTGCATCCCGTCCTGTGTTCTTTCATGTGATGGGGACTCCGGGGCCGCCATGAAGAGACAGGACAGTCTCAGGGAACCCCAGCTGATGATACCCCCAGGTTCTAGAGACAGGAGGCAAGGCACACAGGGCCCCAGGGGAGCCATCCAGCCTCCGTCTGTCAGGAGGCCAGACCATGGCTTTTATGGAATTTCCATGGAAAATGCAAGGTGGGGCAGGGTGAACCGTTTAGGACTAGTTAGTCTGAATAACTCTGGTGGGATCTAAGCCATAGGGGTGTCCCTGGCTGCCTGGTGCCTCGCCCTGGCATGACTGAGGCAGAAGACCGTTGCAAAGTGCTGGGCCCTTTGGTGCCTCTAAGAATTAGCTAGCTCAGGCCGAGGCAATCTCTCTGGAGCAAAAAGGTTTTGGTTTCCATAGTAAGACATCAAACATCATAATACACAAGAAATTAAAAAATATATATAGATAGAACATATACCCCGACATCCGCCCATACAGTCTTCCTTATTCCTGGTTGTACGATCAACCTCACAATCCAGTTTTAGACCTGTCAGTGTCTACAATGTTCCCCACACCCATTTCGGTCCATCTCTGCTCCCACCTTCAATCCAAGTAACCGTGGGTCTGCTTTCCACATCTGTAAATTTGCTTTTTATAGATGTTTCATAAAAATGGGACCGTAGAAATGTACAGCTTCCCTCGAGGTTTGCTCTGAGTCCCGTGAGTGCAGATTAATGCGTTCATCGAAACTGAAAAGGGGTCAGTCACTGTGTCTTCAAACACTAGGCTTTTACTTCCCGTGAGGCCCTGTGGGATCTCCCACATCCAAGTGTGTGGCCCAGGGTCAGCCAGGAGTATGTGACTACCTTGGGGGCCCTGGTCTCCAAGGCATAAATATCAATCTGAACCAGAAATCTATGTTTGCCAACTATGAGTGCGACCTCAGGTTCAGAGGGATAGTAGTTGGCCTCCCACACTCATCCACCTCCGAAAGGTTATTTCCACGCCAGGGCGGGATCTTCTGCTCACATGGCGGAAAAGCTGTGGACCTCATGGACAGTCTGTCCTAGCAGACCCCATGATGTGGATTTGAGAGATCAGAGCACCCGCAGGCCAAAATGCCCCTGATTACCCCCCTTCTTACTCAAAAATCAAGCACTTTCTCAATTTCCGGAACACCAAAATGGGGGTTTGTGAGGATTTTTTCTTTAACCTTACATTTGCTTTTGGAGGAGAGAACTTGGTGATCGTCACACTGGGCTGTGACCAGTCCCTACTATCTTTATAACTGATCTGTACGACTAAAATTATCTCAAGATAAAGATTCATTAATTACAACATTCTTTCTTGCTTTTTTTTTTTTTTTTTGCTTGTCGGGGGTGAGGTGGTGCGGTCATGAAATCCTAAAACTGAGAGCCATTGGGTTAATAACTATAAAATCATCCTCTGCAGGTGTGAATCGTGTCTAATTTTAATGTAGACATTAATCCGGGAATAATAACACTCAGGTATTATTCTAAGAGAGTTCTTATTTTGGAGGTTGTAAGGGTAGGTGTAAGGAGGGAGGCGTGCCACGTTCTGAAGATAAATGTCCAGTTTTGTGGCGTGCTGGTACACCGGAACTCAGCCCTGTGCTTGAGACAATGGTCCGCAATGTAGAAAAGCACTGATGAAACCACGCAGAACTACCTCCCGTCTCCTAGGAGATGGGTCCCTCTCTGGCCTCTAACGAGATGGAGATGAGGAGAGCTGCTGAATAATGAAGAAACGCTAAAATGAGGCAGTTTCACATGATGGGAACAGGCCAGTGACCATGGGGACACAGAGGGCTGTGGGCAGGGACAATGCGTCGCAGGATCAAGCTCTTCAAGTGCAAAATCTCTGGAATCTTCGTTTCCTGGCTGCAAAAAAGCTTTGCCTTTTCACTAGGTATGTGATTCTGAGAAAATTCCTTACGTTCTCAGCCTAAGTTTCTGCATCCCGAAAATGGGAATAAAAATGGTACTTCTCCCATGAGGTTGTTCTGCTGGTTAATAACTTAATCCACATAATGCCCTTAGAGGTAGGCCCTATCACATAGTAGATGCTCAAGAATGCCGGCCACTATTTTTTTTTAAAGATTTATTTCTTCGAGAGAGAGAGAGAGAGAGAGTGAGAGCGAGCATGCGTAAGTAGGAGGAGGGGCAGAGAGACAATCTCAAGCGGATTCTCTGCTGAGCATGGAGCCCGACTTGGGACTCAATCCCATGACCCTGAGATCACAACTTGAGCCGAAACCAAGAGCTGAATGTTTAACCAACTGAGCTGCTCAGGCACCCCAATGCGGGCCATCATGACTGTGAAGCCAAGTTGTTGGCAGTGTCTACACCCTCTGAGAGGGAATCCTTCCTTGTATCTTCCAGCTACAGTATTTTGTGGGCAATCTTTGGTGTCCCTTGTCTGTTCCGTAACTTCGATCTCTGCCTCATTACCACGTGGCCTTCTCCCGTGGCTCTGTGTCCTCCAGCAACTGTTTCCTCACAAGGACTCTACTTGGATTGGATGTGGGGCCCACGCTACTCAACGTGACCTCATCTCCACTAACTACGCCTGCACCAACTCTGTTTCCAAATGAAGTCTCATTCTGAGCTCCTGGGGGTTGGGACTTGTCAGGGAATCTTTGGCTGGGGGCTGTGTGTGAGGGTGGGACAGACACACAGTGAAATCCAAGTGGTTCTTGAGAAGACCACCCATCTTTACAGCAGACGCAGAAAGAAGTCTTCTTTGAACTTCCCTTCTCTCACTAGAGCAGAGCCTCTAGAGAATTCAGTCCCAAAACCCCCTCCAAGGGAGTTTCCAGACAGGGAAGGGACTGACCTTTGACACCATAATATTCCAAGAACATTGTGGAAACAGGATTCATCAGAACCCTCCACACTTTCCCACTGAGGCCCTAAACCTTCCGGTTTTTATTACGCTGGTGTAGTAGCACTAGCTGTTCAGAGACCCTTCTTCCCTGAGCCCCCACACTTACGTGAACAGACGTTGTCACTTCCACCGGCTAAACCGTCCGTTGTGCACTCATCTGTGTGCCCCTGATCATTAGGCATACGTTGGTAGAGGAAAAAGTCTCCTCCCAATGCTGTAAAGATAAAGAAAGCAGAGTGGGGTCAGGGTGACAAAGGAGACATTTGGACAGAACCCAGAATGAAAGGTGACTTGTATATAAAGATATAGACTCACTGATGCTCTGAACTTTGTGCCCAGACCTATAGTTCATCACGGGTTCCTCAGGTTAGAAAAATCCATACTGGTGAAACTAATATGGAGCCTAAGCTACAGGAATCTAATTATCCCAAAGTCAGAGAATGAAGCTTCTGCAGACATCTTGCTTGTCCCCAGCTGGCGGGACAATCTGACCAAGAACAAGTGTTAAAATACAGAGTCGACAGTATTGATCCCTCCCAACATTTCAGATGTTTTATCAATCAAGTGCTGCTGTACAGCAAACCATCCTGTAACTCACAAGGTTAAAAGCAATGCATTTTTATTACTGCCCACGGGGTTCTGGGGCTTCGGGAAAGTCCCCTGCCCTCCACTGGGCTCACCGTGGTTAGCCGTGGGTGTGGTGAGTTGGGAAGGTGGGTAGTTCTGCTGAAACCGGCTGGACTTTCTGATGTGTCTGGAGGTCAGCTGTCAGTGGGCGGGGCCCCTTGACCATTTCTCTTTTCCCATCCTCCAGTAGGCGGGCCCAGGGTCGCCCTTACGGGTTCCAAGAGGAGGAGACACGTGCAAGGCCTCTTGAATTAAAGGCTCAGAAGAGACATTCCACCACTTACCCACGTTCTAGGGCCGAAACAACACAGGGCCAGCCCAGACTTAAGGGGGTGGCCAAGAGACCCCACTTCTCGATGGGAGAGTCACAAATGCACACTGAAATGGCAAGAGTGTAGGGAAAAAATTGGAGCAACCTTATTAATTATTCCCTACCAACATTTTATTGCTTGAAGTGTGCATTATGGGTGGACAAGGGTCCAGTTAGTAAATATTTACGGTTTTGTGGTCACATACATTTCCTATTATTTCTTCCTTTTTTCCCCGAACAGTTCTATACATTATTCTGTGCTCACCACAAGTCACCATATGACCCGATTACAATACCGTTGACTCTATTCCCCATGCTGTACCTTTTATTCCTGACTTAATCAGTCCGTAGCTGGACCCTGTATCTCCCACTGCCTTTCACCCATTTTGCCCATCTTCCTACCCCCTCTGGGAGCCATCAGTTTGTTGTCTGTATTTCTCGGTCTATTTCTGCTTTTTAATTTTTGTTCATTTATCCGGTTTTTAGGTTCCACAGATAAATGAGATCGTATGGTTATTTCTCTTGCTCTGTCTCTCTGACTTATTTCACTTAGCATTATACTCTCTAGGTCCATCCATGTCATTGCAAATGGCAAGGTTTCATTCTTTTTAATGGCCAAGTAATACTCCATTGTGTGTGCGTGTGTGTGTGTGTGTGTGTGTGTGTGTGTGTGTGTGTGTGTGTATCTTCTTCATCCATTCATTCAATGGCCATCCATTCAATGGCCGCTTGGGCTGCTTTCACATCTTGGCTACTTTAAATAATGCTGCAATAAATAGAGGGGGGCCTGTGTCTTTTCTAGTTAGTGGTTTTTTCTTATAATTATCCTCATCCTCATTGTCATCATCTTCTTTTCAATCCTTTAAACATCTCAAAGCTTTCTTTGCCCAATGGCTCTTCAAATACAGGCTGCGGGCCAAGTTTGGGCTATAGGCCTTAGCTTGTCAACTCTTGTAAATTGTCAAAAAGGCAACTGGCCAGACAAAGGAAGCTATATATATTTAAAAATTGTGTGGTGATATTGGTACACAGGAAAGCAAGAATATTCTGTTATTTTTTCTCTAAATATGTGTTTATATTCAGCTGAGGGGAAAGTGCTTATATGTATAAAGATAGACCATGTCATTTTAATATATAACATGCCTATTTATAAAACTTCAATGAAGAATTATCACACAGGTAACACCTGAAGTTATCTTGTTCTGAAAGTTCCTTATTCTGAAAAGAATTAGTGTCATTTAAATAAGCTTTTTGATTTCTTTCTAGCTCTTTTGCAAGTCTTGCAAATCTAGAGATGTGAGTCTTCCAAATTTTTTCTTTTTCCAGGATTGTATTGGCTGCTCTGGGTCCTTTGAACTTCCATGTGAGTTTTAGGATCATCTTGTCAATTTTTGTAGAGCCCAGCTTAGATTTTGTTAGAGACTTTTGTCAAGTGTGTCTTTCTGTTTGAAAAGTAGTGCCTTTTTAGCAATAGTGTCTTCCAATCCATGAACATAGGATGTCTTTCCATTTATTTAGATATTCTTAAATTTCTTTAAATAATGTTTTATAGTCTTCAGAGTTTTCTTGGTTTCCTGCCCTTCTGTTGTTAAATTTACTCCTAAATATTTTATTCTTTTTGATGCTACTATAAAAGGAATTTTTCTCTTAATTTTATATTCAGAGAGTTTACTGTTAGTATATAGCAATAAAATTGGTTTTTGCATATCACCATTTTATACTTCAACCTTGCTTGAACTTGTTTACTATTTCTAATAACTTTTCAGTGGATTCCCCTGGATTTTCCATATATAATATATGTCATCTATAAAGAGTGGTAGCTTCTTCTTTTTCGTCTGGCTTGATTTAATTTTCTTGTCCAATTACTCTGGCTAGAACACTCATTACAATACTGAATAGAAATGGCAAGAGTGGACATCTATGCCTTGTTTCTGATTGTAGGATAAATTATTCAGTCTCTCACTATTAAGTATAATGTTAGTTGTAGATTTTTGGTCGATACTCTTTCTAAGGGTGA
Organism: Procyon lotor; assembly: GCA_028646535.1. Lineage (NCBI taxonomy): Eukaryota > Metazoa > Chordata > Mammalia > Carnivora > Procyonidae > Procyon > Procyon lotor. The sequence goes on along the minus strand of CM053615.1, from coordinate 1,126,229 downwards.
GAATGTTCTCTTTAAATCCTATTTCTTAAGCGTCTTTATCATGAGAGGGGTTGGATATTCTAAAATACTGTTTCTCTGTCCACTGGGATAATTATGTGGCTTTTGTCTTTTATTCAATTATTAGGGTGTATTATACCGATTTTTAAATGTTAAACTGATCCTCCATTCCTGGGATGTAGCTTACACAGCCATGGTTTGTGTTGCTTGATTCTGTTTATTAGTATTTTGTTGTGGATTTTGGAATTCGTGCATCTTTAAAGAATATTGCTCTGTAATTTTTTGTGTGACTTCTCTGTTTTTTTTTTTTTTCTAATATGGATTAATGCTGGCCTTAGAGAATGAATTAGGGCATGATCCCACTTCGTTTTGGGGAAGCATTTATGAAGAACTAGTATTATTTCTTTTAAAAATGTCTTTAATATTTTATGGTAGTTTTAGGTTCACAGCAAAAAATTGAGAGGAACTTACGGATATATTTTTAACATCTCGTCTCCCTCCCCAAATCTGTGCATACCCTCCCGCATTATCATACCCCCATCAGAGTGGTACATTTGTTACAATTGTTGAACCTACACTGACACAAAATCAGTAGTTTACATTAGGTTTCCCTCTTGATACAGCATATTCTATGAGTTTAGACAAATGTATAAGGACATGTCCCCATTATTAGAGAATTATACAGTGGAGTTTTACTACCTTGAAATTTCGCTGGGTCCTGCCTATTGAACCCTCCTCCCAATCCTTTGCAACTGGTGTCTATTTTTTACTGACCCCTAGTTATGCCGTTTCCAGAATTTCATATACTTGGACTCATTCGGTATGTAGGCTTTTTTTATTGGGTTTGTTTACTTAGTAATACGCATTTAGGTTTTCTTCATGTCTTTCAGTGGCTCATTTCTTTTTAGTGCGGAATAAAATTTCATTGGATGGGGCAAAGTTTACCTCTTGAGCTACTGAAGGACATCCTGCCTGCATTCAAGTTTTGGCAATTGTGAATAAAGATGTTAAAAGCATCTGTATATATGTTTTTGTGTGGATATAAATTTCCAGCTCTCTTTTTTAAAGACTTATTTATTTATTTTATTTGACAGAGAAAGGGGGAGTGAGAGAAGGAGAAGCAGGCTTTCCCCTGAGCAGGGAGCCTGACACGGGAGTCGATCCCTTGGCCCTGGGATCATGACCTGAGCCGAAGGCAGACGCTTAACAACTGAGCCACCCTGTGCCCCGGCCCATAAACATTCTAAAACTGCAGAGTGGAGGGGAGGGCCACAGTTTGCCATTCACTTGCTCATACATACAGTTGTCTCGGCACTAAACGTGATTAGGAAATTATTGTAACTGACCCTGCGCATAATAAGGACGCATGGAATGACACACTGCCTCGTAGGGGACACAGATGTCTGCATGTGTGTAGGTGAAGAGTGACAGGGAAGCTCTGGGAGCAGCTGGAGGGAATTATTTCGCCAGAATTTGCAGGTTTTGTAAAAGCCTGAGTTTGGCAGGGAAGCATCCTTTAAAGAAATGTAGGACCAGGAATTCCAGGAGGGGGGAACCTGGTAAGAGTGAGCCAGGCTGCAGATTTACATTTTACTGATGTCAGCTCCCTGGCTCACATTCCTGTTTTATACGCAGGGGGCCTATTTCTTTTTAATACTCACATTTTTTATTCACACTTCCGGTGCTCTTTGATTTGGACCGTTTCCTTAGAAACATCTTAATATAGATGAAAGTATGGAGACTATTATAACAGTCATCCTTATGCTTACCACCTAGGATTTTTCGTCTTAGATGGTTCTTTATTTTATTGATTCGTCTTAGGTGGTTACTTTATTAAAAGAATGTGTTATCATAAATACCCTTTAAAATGCTTTTTTGGAGACACCTAGGGGGCTCAGTTGGTTAAATGTCTTC
>CM053615.1:1107795-1123818 GCA_028646535.1 Procyon lotor | reverse complement strand
AAGGCAGAGGCTTTAACCCACTGAGCCACCCGGGCGCCCCTGCATACGTATATTTTTAAAAATCTTTTAAGTCTTCACAAATATGACAAAATCTCAACAGAAATACAAACTCTGTGAGCAGGTCCTTTATTGAAGGAATAGAAATGCCAACTAAACACATGCAAAGATAACTTATAAGAGAATAAATTTTAAAACACCCCACGTCATTGCAAACATATCATAATACAAAGTGGGTGTCACTGCTGCAACGCCTTCTAAGGCATGGCCAGCGGGGCCAGGAGCCGCACACCCCCTGGGACATGAGAACTGGGGTTATCATACCAAGCTTTCCTCCAAACATCCCATTTATATTGGCCTTATGTGTTGCACGCCCTGCGAGTGTCCCAGGCTCCTCCCACAGCACACGTGCATCGGGGTGAGATACCAGCTTCGCAACACACCGCGGACTCCGAGGGGCAGGAGGAGCTCGTTTAGGCCATCTCCGTGTTTTCATTAAGCTCATGCCTTTAGCAAGTAGGGCTGGTAACCAAGATTTCTGCAGGTTCTTCTGTTTCTCCGTTGTTTGCCTCCCCTCCTTTGGCCAAGGGCAGAGAGCTAAAATAAAATGAGTCGAATGCACATTTATGATGAAGCTCCACTATTCAAGTATGCTCACGAAAGCCCAATTTGCAATTTAAAAATTTTTGAACAATCTAAAGGTCTATCCATCCGTAGAATGCATTCAAGTCCTATTAAGTACATATTATGAAATATTGATGTTGTCATTAAAAGAAAGTGGCCAGGATGTGATTTGGTATAGTTTCCAAGACATGATGTCATAAAAAAAAAAGGCAGATCTTGGGAAAAAAATGGATAGTGTGACCCATCTGTGTTTAAACACATTGAGCGTACATTGATATTACATACATATTTGCGGAAGGCACGGAGAGGGGTATCATTCACTGTGAGCGGTGTGACCAGGGAGAAATTACGGCACCTGCGTCGTTTTGCATTGTTTGCCTCTTTTAATTAGAATATACTCAAGCATTCACTACATAAACATTTGCATAAATAAGTGGAAACTAAGCAAAACACTTTTAAATAATGCATGGACTAAGAGCCGAGTCTCAAGGGAATGAAAATACATAGAACAGGGGAAATTTATAGCAATACGTGCTTATATTAGGAAAAATAAAATTAATAATCTTGGTTTCTACCTCAATAAACTAAAAAGAGAACAAAAGAAGCCCAAGCTAGCAGAAGTAAAGATATACTAAAGATAAAAGCAGAAATAAATGAAATTGAAAGTACAATATAGAAAAAAATCAATGAAACAAGAAGCTGTTTTTAAAAAAATCAATAAAACTGGTAAACCTCTAGCAAGACTGACAAAAACCAAAAGAGCAGAAATACATCATCAATATCAAGAATGAAATAGGGAATATCACCACAGATTCTGCATTTGAAAAGGTAAGAAGAGAATTATACGAACAAATCTATACTTATATTCTACAGTTTAAAAGAAATAGACCAATGCCTTGAAATGCCACAAATTCCAAAATCCAACCAAGATGAAATATAGAACCTAAATAGTCCTATAACCATGTAAGGCATTGAAATTACAGTATAAAGCTCTGCCCAACGCCCACCCCCACAAAAAAATCTCTAGACTCCAGGGGCTTCATTGGAGAATTATGCTAAATATCTAAAGAAGAGTTAACACCAGATTGACATAATCTATTCCACAAAATGGAAGAGGTTACTCTTCCCACCTGATGTTATGAAGTCGGAATGACCAGTACCAACCAAAGCCAGACAAAGACAGAGAGAGACAGAGAAGTTACATACCATGACCAAGTGAGATTTATTCTAGATATATAAGGTTGGTTCCCCATTTGAAAACCAATCAATGTAGCCTACCACATTAACAGACTAAAGAAGAAAATCCTATCATTATATCCATTGACAAACCAAAAACACTTGACAAAATCCAATACTCATTCATGAGAAAGATTCTCAGTGGGTTACCAACAGAGGAAGCCAACCGAAATGGATAATGACCATCAACAAAACCCTCATAGCTAGCATTGTATTTAATGGTGAAAAACAACTACATGGTTTTCCTTTAATAACAAGAACAAGGTAGAAATCCACGCACGTCACTATTATTCAGTATTACTGGAAGATCTAGCCATTACAATCAAACATTCATATTCCAAGAAGTAAAACTGACTTTATTTTCATTTGGCATGATTGTTTATATTATCTTGAGGAATCTATAAAAAATAAACATATCTAGAGCTAATAAGTGAATTCAGCAAGATTGCAGGATATAAGACCAACCACAAAAATCAATCTCATTTCTATATACTAATAATGGACATATGAAAACTTATTTTAATAACATAGTATTATGTGTAATTCAAAGGAGCAATACTTAGGCATGCACACAGCAAGGCCTGTGCAACATCTGTCCCCTGGAAATGACAAAATGGAGAGAAATACAATGTTGTTGGATTGGAAAAATCCATACAGTAAAGGTACCAATTTTTCCCAAATGGATCTGTGAGTTTAATGCAATTCTATCAAAATTCCAGCAAGGTTTCTGACAGACATGGAGACATGGACAAGCTCTTTCTATAATTTATAGGGAAAGGGACAGGCCCTAAGATAACTAAAACTATCTTTAAAATAAAGAATGATGTGGGATAACTCCAGCAGGATTAAGGCTTACCGTATGACTATAGTAATTAAGACAGGGTGGTGTGGTAGGAAGATAGACACATGTCAATGGGGCAGAACACAGAATCTGGACATAAGTTCAAACAAACATGCTCCACCAGTTTCTGACAATGGGACAAAGCTTTTCAACGTTGGAAATACAGTCTTTTCAATACCCGGAGCTGGATCAATTGGATATCCGTTGGCGAAAGAAGGAATCACAACCCAATGTGCATACAAAATGTAAAAAGGAACTGAAATCAATCAAGCACTTAAACATAAAACATGAACGTGTAAATTTTTTTTTAGAAAGTATAGAAAATCTTTGGGATATTGGGTTAGGCAATGAGTTCTTAGACTTGACACACACACTTAGAAAATCCATTCACGGAAAAGTTGATCCATTGAACCTCGCCAAGTTTAAAGGTCTTGTGCTCAGCAAAAGCCCTTGTGAGAGGTCTGGCAAGATAAGCTTCAGATTGCGAGAAACCAAACGTCATGTTGCAAACCTCACATTGGACAAAGGACCAGTAACCAGAAGATCGAAAGGACTCTCAAAACCCAACGGAGAAAAATCCAGTCAATCGGATTAGAGTGTGAACGAAAGACTTCGACATTTCACTAAGCAGGATCTGCAGATGGCAAATGAGCACACGGAGAGATGTTCGTCGTTGTTAGCCACAAGGAAATGCAAATTAAAGCCACAACGAGGTATCACTGCACAGCTGCAGGAATGGTTAAAATAAATAATTCGAACACTGCCAAATGTTGGCTAGGAGGCCAAGAAACCGGATCCTTCATACCTGTTGGTGGGTACGTGACATGGGACGTAACATGGGACGGCCACTCTGGAAATAGGCTGGCGATTTCTTATACAATGAAACAGGCATGGATCACACAACCCAGAAGACACATTCTTGGGTGTTTGTCCCAGAGACATGGAAACATACGTTCACACACCCACAAAAAATCGACACGTGAATGTTCATAGCACTTTTATTTGTAACAGCCCAACCGAGAAGCCCCCCAAATGTTCTTCACCAGGTGAATCAGACTGTCACTGGTCCCTGTTAAGGGATGCCACCCAACGATTAGGAGGAACAGACTCTTGATCCACGCAACAACGGGGATGGCTCTCCGGGGGAGTGGAGTGCGTGAAAAAGGCCCTTCAGGAAGACTTCTTATGGTCGGATTTCATTTCTATCACAATATTGGGATAAACTTACTTGATATGTGCGTTGGTGTGGTCATACAAGAGCCACAGGAAAGATGCTTGCAGTGAGGGGGCAGCTGGGACTGTGACCCTTCATGGCGCGGCTACGCTAGCAGACTTTATGATATTTAGGAAAAGTAATAAAGTCTGCTCGACTCTCATATAAGCACTTGTACATCTGCTCCACTTTGTCCACGTGTCCCCAAATGTGACACATCAAAACCCTTAAGTCTCGCTGTTTTGGGATCAGGAGATTTTTAGGTCATCAAGAGGTAGTAGGGAGCATGTAACATTCACTGAGTCTCACCCCCCGTGAAGGCTGGGCCAGCACCGGAAAGAAACCACAATGGTGTTTCGGCACAAAATGTACAGACTAAGGGCAATAAATAAATGATAAACTGTCTTGTGTAAGTTCATCACGCTTTTTCTGCCCAGAATTTTGGTTTTCATAGTGTTGAGATTTCAGAACTGACAAAAAACCACAAAGGACCCGTGTCTCTAGTTTCCACCTGCGGGATGGGAGTGAGGACGTTTGGGAAGCCAGGGACGAGGGGCATCTGTGGCAGGGGACAGACAGCAGGCTCAGCGTGACAAATGGGACCGGAGCAGAAGAGAAACACATGGCGTGACTCTCCCAAAGATGTGTCTACTTCTGCGTTCGCACCAAGCTTTCCCGCTGAATGGCCTCAGTTCCTCTGAAAACAGGAAGATGGATTCATACAAAAAGTTTTCGAGCATTACCCAACCATGAGAAGTTCAGCAAACCTTCCTCCAGGATCTACGCATAAGAAATCAATCCCACAGGGAAGGATTCTGGTCCCGCGATGGCAGGATTTTAGCACACGGGAATGGAGCCTTGCACGGCCAGTACTGGTCCTGGACCAGAGGACCTCCCCTCAACCCCAGCACCATCTAAAAGCTCACATGAAGGAGGCTGCAGCCTCACACGTGTCCCCTACCTGCTGTGGCTGTCCCCCAAGAATGCTGCACCAGCTTCACCCTGCTCTCCGTGTGCACACAGGCTCCTTCCCTTGCTTGCCTCTCACCCAGAGCCAGGCAGGGGAGGAGATCCTGGAAATCCTAGTGCACAGAACTGTGTTGTGTCCTTTGTGCCACGGAGTCAGACTCTTGTCTCTCTAACAAAGTTGCAAACGTGCAAAAGTCATCATTATGCATAAAACACTAAACAGCTGTCTGTGACTTCCTTCTCCCCTGACCCGCCATGTTGTTTTGTTTATAATGGACATGACTGTGGGAATAGAGTGGCCCGAGCTCTAGTGGGAACACATGTCTGCCCATGAAAGAGGGGTTTTCGCAGACAGATGACCAATGCCCTCCCTTCCCCATGCGGACAGGGCTGCCTACTGCCTCCCAGCCACGTGCTTTGGGGGAGGGCACCAAAGAGGTCTTTGAAACTCCAATGAGCCTGGGAAGGTTTACAGAAACTGGACTTTTCCTGACACACCAACCACAGAGCAATTAATATTCAAGAAATAGAATGCTTCTCATAGTCCCAATGGGATGTCACAATATTTACTCTGTCACTGTCCTGGTTATGCTTTTCAACTCAAAATTAGTCAGCCTCACTTTAGAGCATGGTATTATTTTTATAGTGTGCATTGCTATTATGGAGTTGTTGGAAATTCTATTTCATGGTGCTGTCTGGGTTATTAAGATTTTCTCTGGGTCATTATCCTCAGACTGCTTGTATTGCTTCTGCATTCTCCATGTTTTGTTTCTGGAAGTATCTAGAAAAACATGGATATAGATAAAAGACAGGGGTGTGTGGGAAATACTTACTGAGTTAAAAGGATGAAATCTGCTAGTCATCTTCCAAATTTTCTTCATTTTCATAGTGTTTTTCCATTATATATTTTAAAAGAAGACTAAAGACATTTATATTATATTTGCATTAGGCAAGAAAGTGAAAAAAATGCATTGGTTCAAAAACAAGACACGTTCTCCTTCAGCAGTCTCGCTAATCATGTGTCCTTTGTTTTTCCTACGAGAATTGCTGATTGGAAAAAGAATCCCCCACCGACCGTTAGCCAACAAAAGCAATCTTCCTCTTAAAAATCTGTAATCCATCAGTGTGTATTGTCTCTGCACAGATGCAAGTTCTCCCCAATTTATCAACGGTCTTGGACAGAGAACTAATGTGTTGAATTGGGAGAACGGTGACTTATAATTATGTCTTTCCTTTCTGAGTTTGGAGCCAGTTGAAATGTGGAACACAGAAGGGGGATCCCTTGAGATCAAAACATCATTATTTGCAACGAGCACACTGTTAAAGGAGAGCCTGGCTTTCTATCTTCAAACAACTGGGCTCAGACAAATGCACTCGATCCCAAGCATAGACGGAGAGCGCAGCCCTTGCCCCAGAGGGAAGGGAACAAATGGAAGCCAGGGCGGGGGTGGGGGGTCCTGAACCATGGGCATGCCTCAACTCACTGCTCAGATCCATCTTCTTCCTCCCTAGAGAGAGAAAGTGGGACACAGTTGGGTTCCTCCCGTGGGGCTCAGTGGAAACCCGCTCCCTCCAGGAGCAACACGAGGAAAGAAATTAGTGGCGTCCTAGACAGGCACAAAGGCACAAGAAAAACCCAGTCAGAATCTACCTGTGATGTGTGATGGGCCCTGTACCCCCTTCCTTCAGTCTACACAGCCAGCTCACCCACTCTGTGATCCCCAACTCCGTCAAGGCCATGCTGGTCCCAGCCGTCCCTCCCCCCATCTTTGCAGCAGCATCTGCCCACCTAGCTTATCCGAAGTGGTGACAGAGAGCTGTTAGAGTAAGGAGACGATGTAAGTCCTGGGGGCACAATTCTTCAGTGGCTGTCAGTTACCCTCCAAGTAAAATCCAAGTCCCACATTCTGGTTCCTTCATGGTCTTCCTCTCCGGGAACTGGTACCTGACTGTTTCAGGCTTTTTACACACAACCCCCCTTTTAACACAATATGTGTGAACAAACACCAGACTTCTCATCTCCCCTAAACAGGCCAAGCTCATCCCTGTCTTGGGGTCTTTGCATCAGCTCTCAGCTCTCCTCTTTATGCTGAATGACCTCCCAGGTTGAATGACCTTCTTAGCCATTCACATCTTACCTGGATCACAATCCCTTAGAGAGGCCGTACTTGATCACCAAATCAAAAGGAAACACCCACAAGGTCTCTAACATACTACCCTATTTTATTTTATTATTTTTTAAGTATTTAGGTTTTTTTTGAGAGAGAGAGAGAGAAAGTACGGGCAGAGGGAAGGACAGAGGGAGAGGGAGAGAGAGAGTCTTAAGGAGACTCCGGGCTGAGCATAGAGCCTGATGCGGGGCTCCATCTCAAGACCCCGAGATCACAATCTGAACCAAAACCAAGAGTTGGATTCTTAACCGACTGTACCCCCCAGATAACCCCAGACATTAGCCTATTTTAACACATTGCACACTTAGAGCTAGCTGAGAATTCCCTTGTTCGTTTGCTTTTTGCTTCTTTAATTAAATACAAGTTCTGTAAGAGCAGGAAGCCATTTGTATTTTGTCCTTCACTGAATCCCATAGCTCCTAGAACAATGCCAGGCACAAGGCAGTCGCTCAAAGAGGTTAACAAATTGAGAACCTGATTCCCTTTGCTTCCACCTTGACCTGTACCAATGACGTGGGTACGGTGGGAGCATTCGCTCCCTGTTTAGGTATAAAACTCTGGGGAAATTAAAGGAAATCAAGAAAGGGATAGAAGAAGTATTCCAAATGCCCTAAATACTTGATCAAGAACCGAGAGAGCAAAGAGAAAGTAAAAGGCTAATAATGGATAGAGATTTGAATTTGACCTTGAATAACAGAATTAGCCTTGTTGATTGAAATATCCAGTGTATATTATAGACAGCTTCCGCCATCCGTGGATCGCACTGTTTTGTGAATTGAGGCCGTGCTCAGAATTCAGTAGTATCGTTCCTGCTCGGTCACAGGGGCTGAAAGTATGTTTTAGTGACGTGTCCGCCGAGGAAACGTGATCGAAATTGGAAAAGGCAGCAATCACCTCCACTCTCGCCGCCATCTTTCCGCGGTCTCTCCCATTCTGATGAGTGATCAGCCCCAGCAGTTAGCTAAGCATCGTTTTTCTTTTTCATGAGACTGAACTTTTAGTTATGATGGATTCCTTTTCATTCTCGGGAAAACCAGAATGGCACAGTGGATGAGAAACAGTACTTCCTTTCTCACCAGATGGAGAAGCGAGGGTCCTCACAGCCCCTCCCTCCTCCAGCTACAAGATCCTGGATTTAGCACGACAGGAAGCACAAGCCGACTCTGAGAGGTGCGGAGGAGAAGGGGGAAGCCGAGGAATTTCGGGACTTGAAGAAGAGCACAGCGGTGAGTGTTGCCTTCCGTGGGCCCCAGACACTGTTCTGCACAAAGTTTGTCTGCAGTGCCCATCCGACACCCACTGAAAAAGCCCCCATAACTCCGGGGTAGGGAGAATGGATCTTTCAGAGATCTTTCAGGGCGTTGACCCCAGCAGGGTCCCCTGGAAGCAAGTGATGGACTGGATCCTTGGCCAGGTGTCCTGTGGTATCTGAAGACAGAGCAAGGAGCCTCTCCCGTGTCCCCGGGCAGCAGAGACAGGGGGCGCTCGCTTTCCCACAGCAGGTCCTTGTCCTAAGGTGAGTCCCCTCCCCACTGACAGGCAAGGGGATTTATCAAGGCAACAGGAGGCAGGATTACTCCCCACTTGGACTCACTGCTCCACCTCCCCCCGGTTGACATTAGGGCCCAGTGGAGGGCAGAGACTGATGAGGTGGTCCAAGTTGGGGCTGGGACATACTCCAGTCTCCCCCATTGCCGGTGCGCGCAGGGCCCAGTGGGAGCAGAACCTCCCGGTACATGGGGCAGGGACAGGACTGAACATGAGTGACAGGGCGTGTTTGCACGCCCCTTCTCCCCGTCTGCTAAGCTTCCGCTCCAACCCTGAACCAAAGAGACAGGGTAGGAAATGCTGGTCCGGCGGGGTCCTTGACATCCCTCTCCGGCTTGTCTCCGCGGTCAGTGGGTCCGATGAGAGAAGCTGAACTTCCACCCCCCTGTCTGAACTAAGGCAATGTAACTCGGTGCCCCTCTTGCTATGGGGTGCTTTCCACAAGGTTCCAGCAGGAAGCTGAAAATACACCATCTGTCCCAGGACTGCACCCTAATCAGACGGACACCCAACACATTGGCTAATGGGATACAGAGCGTCTTACTCTAAGGTCCAAAATGTGTAATGAGCAATTATGGGAAATTGTAGCAAAGAAAGAGAATCCGTGAAGAAGAAGGAAACATAATGATAGAACTGAAAAATACAAGCACCACAACAAAACCCAGTGGGATGGTCTCAAGAGTGGAGCGGAGATGACAGAGGGTAGAACATGAGGACAGATCCATAGGATTTACCCAATCTGAACAGACAGGAAGTAGACTGAAAAGAAATGAATAAAGGGCCACGTTTCTATGGGGCAATAGTCTGAGTTAACATTTGTGTTATTAGAAGCCCAGAAAAAGAGAAGAGAGTGGAACTGAAAAAGTATCCTAGGAAATAATGGGTAAATTTTCCCCCAGTTTGGAGAGCCATAAAGCTATAGACCCCAGAAACTGAGTAAACCCAGATGGGCTAGCCCCAAGATCCACACGAAGTGATATAATAATGCCCATTCTGTAAGCTAGGGCTACCTGGGGGCTCAGTTGGTCAAGTGTCTGCCTTCGGCTCAGGTCATGATCCCAGGGCCCTGGGATCGAGCCCACTGTTGGGCTTCCTACTCAACGGGGAGCCTGCTTCTCCTTCTGCCTCTGCCCTTTCCCACCCCTGCTCATGCTTGCGCTCTCTCCCTCTCTCTCTCTTAAGTAAATAAATAAAATCTTTAAAAATAAAATCCAGTGAGTTAGAAGCAGAGAAAAACTCTTGTTAACAGAGAAAAATGAGCTTTTCCCTATATTGGGGAGACAAATGTCTACAAATGTCAGCAGATCTCTCATCTGAAATTGTAGATGCTGAAAGCAAATGGCACAGTTTTCAAGTCTTGAAGGAAAAGTACTGTTAATCATGCATTCTGTACCTGGTGAGAATATTGTTCAGGAATAGAAGGGAAATAAAGACATTTTCAATTGAAGGAAAACTAAGAGAGATTATTGCTGGCCAATCTACCTATGAAGGATGGCATTGTGAAAAGGAAGGGAAGGGTGAATAGGGGGAAACCGGAGGGGGAGACGAACCATGAGAGACTGTGGACTCTGAGCAACAAACTGAGGGTTTTGGAGGGGAGGGGGGTGGGGGTTGGGCGAGCCTGGTGCTGGGTATTGGGGAGGGCACGTATTGCATGGAGCACTGGGTGTGGTGCATGAACAATTAATCTTGTAACACTGAAAAAATAAAATAAACATATTTGGGAAAGAAAAAAAAAAGGATGGCTACAAAAAGTTCTCTAATTAGAATGATGCCATAACAGGAAAAAAGCCCTATAACTTCAAAATTGAAAGAAGGACCTCAGCAATGGTAAAAATAGAGATCAATACAAAAGAAAGTCCTTCTCATGAGTTTCTTAAGTCATACGGACAGCTGAAGCAAAAAAATCAACAACAAAAAAACCCATAAATACTCAAAAACTTGGGAAGTCAACAACACATGCGTAAATAAAACATGAGTCAAAGACGAGGTCTCAAAGGAAATTTTTAAAATGTATCTGAAAAAAAAAAGAAAAAAAAGAAAAATGTATCTGAAGGATAATGAAATACAAGATTTGAACTACGTGAGTGCAGTCAAGCAGAGGGTGAGAAACGAGCAGGACACTGTGTTTTCCTTGGAAAAAAACACTATCGACCTGAGTTCCTACTACCAGACACTATAAAAGAAAGAACGAGGCAATTCCAAAGCATGCAGAAGGAAGGAAGTCAAAGATAAAAGCAGAAAGCAATGAAATTGAAAATAGGAAACAAGAGAGTAAATCAATGAAGTAAATAAAAGCTGGTTCTTAAAAAATATGCAGGAAATAGACAAATCTGCAGCAACACTGACGAGAGAGAGAGAGAGAGAGAGAGAGAAGGTATAAATTACTGATTTCAGGGGAAATCAGTACAGGGAAACACCAAAAGGAAGAGGGCCACCCCTCAAACATAATGCACACAAATTCAACAACTTCGGGGAATTGGAACTCATCACAAAGTACCACGACTCACCATCTATGAAAGAGATCATTTGAATGTGCTAACAACTAAGAATGAAATAAAAAATCAAATTCATAATTAAAATCCCTTGAAAACAAGAGCCCAGGTAGTTTCATTGAAGAATTCTGCCAAAAATTAAAGAAGTTTCACATGAATTGTACACGATATGCTCCAGAAGCCAGAAACAGGCCAGTGTTGCCCCCTAACAAAAAGAGGACCCCAAAGTAACAAATAGATCGATATTTCTCATGAATTTAGGCACAGAAATCTTTACTACCATTGTTGGTTCTAGCAATGTGTATATAAGACAATTACACATCATAACCAAGTGGTATTTTGTGCCAGCTCTGCAAGGCTAGTTCAACATCCAAAAATGTCATCCACCTGCCAGCAGATTAAAGAACAATGACATGATTGTATCAACTAACACACACACACACACAATGTACACACGCACACACATTTCAACAAACCCCAATATTCCTTGAGATAAGAACTCAGAGTAACTAAGGAACAAAGGTAGGATTATCTCAAATTGATTAAAGACTATTTACAAATAGCCTTGCAGTAGCATCATAATTATTGACAAAAGATTGAAGCTTACCCCTAAGATCAAAACAAGGGACACATTTTTACTCTCACTACTCTTATTAAAGATAGTATTAGAAATGCTAGAAAGCATAATAAGGCAAGAAAGGAAATCAAAGGAATACAAATGGGGGGGATAAACATATCTTCCCCTCTTTGTAGGTGACATATTCATCTAAGTAGAAAATCCCAAGAAATCTACAAGAATTTTAAAAATCTCTTGACACTGATACATGGATTTAGCAAGGTCACCAGATAACAGAGCAACACATAAAAATAAACTGCATTTCTGTAGAGTAACAATGGACATGTGAATACTGAGTTGAAAACACACCATTTACAATTACTTCAAAGCTAATGAATTAAGCATACACATAACAAAACAACCAGATCTGTACGCTAAATGTGGCAAAATTCTAATGAAAGGAACCAAAAGCATCTAAATAAATGGAGAGACATACTATGTTAATGGACTGGAAGACTCAACAGAGTAAAAGGTAAATTCTCCTGAAATCGATTTAGTACTAATCCGGTCCTATCAAAATCCCAGCAAGGATTTTTTATAGACATAGACAAACTTATTATAACATTTATGTGGGGAAGCTAGAGTAGCTAAAACAGTCTTGAAAGTGAAGAATGAAGTGGGAGTCTATCCGAAGAGGATACACAGATGGCAAATAGCATATAAAAAGATGTTTCACATCATTAGCCATCAGGGAAATGCTAATTTAAATCACAATGAGATATTCTCATATATCTGTAAGAATGGCTAAAATAAAAATAAAGAAAAACCTGTGAAAATGCCCATTTCTGGCAAGGATGCAAAGAAATTTGACCATTCTTATGTTGCCGGTGGGAAAGTAAAACAAGGCAGCCATTCTAGAAAATTGTTTGACTTTTTCTTATAAAACTAAATATACAGTTACCATATAACCCCACAATTGCACCCTTGGGCGTTTCTCTTAGAAAAATGAAGATTTTTATTCACATAAAAATCTGTACACAAATATTTATAGTAGCTTTATGCACAATGCTCAGAGATTGGAAACAGCCCAAATGTCCTTCAATGGATGAATGGTTAAACAAACCATCTTAGATCTTCACCATGAAACACTACTTAGCATTAAAAATGAATGAATTATTGATATGTGCAACAATTTGGATGAATCTCCAAGGAAATATGCTGAGAAAAAAAGAATGCCATTTCAAAAAGTTACATAATGCATGGTTCTACTGATATAAAATTTTTGAAATGACAAAATACGGAAGCAGGGTACAGATTAGTGGTTGTTGGGATGGTAACTAACCATCCTAATCAAGGATGGACTAGGGGGTAATTGGTTGTAAACGGGCAATGAGGGGTTCTTGTGGTGGTGCAAATGCTCCAAACATCTGTATAAATGCCAGTATCTCGGTTGTGATATTGTACCATAGTTTTTCAAAATGTTTTCATTCATGGAAACTGGGTAAACAGTACATAGGGCCAGTTTGTGTTCGTGTTTTATAACTACATTCGTGTTCTATAGTGTTTTAGAGCTTTGCATTGTTGTTTTACGGCAAAAACATTTATCTACATTTATCTACAACTAGAATGTTTAAAAGGGAAAGAACACAAACAGAAATCTCTTTCACGGGGATGTTTCTGTCGACCGGCGGTGATGTTTTCCCCAGAAGCTTCCTTTGATTCCAACACCCTGCCCAGGTTCATCCTTGTGTCCTCTCGGGCTCTTTTGGGGTTTGGCTTCAGGGGGCACAGGTGATGGGACACAGGGATGGAGACGCCAGCCACGGAGAGGGCTTGGAACTAGAAACCAGGTCAGGAAGCTGAAAGCAATGTTCCTATCTCTAAGTACATGTAGTCCATTTTAATTTCTTTGCTTTCATTCTTTTTCATGGTGCCCACATTCTTGTTTGGATAAGAGATCTAAGGACCTGGAAAATGATCCCCTCCTCTCCATATACCTACTATTCTGCCTCTGTTCACAATCTGTGCAAACGCCTGGTCTTATTCTCTCGGACACTTTACTTGGTCATCTTACTAGAAACTACCCTTGGTCCTTTCTACTGTCTCTCTCTTTTTTTTATCAGTTATAAGAATCCACTTGTCACCTTCTTCATCACACATTTTACAGGTGCTTTGAGAATGTAATCCTTCAACCTAGCAGACTACCTTCTAAACTGTTAAGAGACGCGTAGAATATGTGTTTGTTGAATAATTGGATTATTGTAGAAAGAGCCTATATTCTGCTCCACTTCCTTGTTCTTTACTGGGTCTCTGGTTGCTTTTCTATTTTTTCAAGTTAAGTGAATGTTGCTATTCGTTGTGTTGCTCTCTATCCCCAACTTTGAAGTCACGTAGGAATCAGTCGGATCTATGTTCTATCTAGTTCACGATCTAGGTCAGCAGCAAGAACGTACAGGAACCAATCCTTTGATTCACCGCTATGAATTCCTGGGGGTCATTCTGACCCAAGCTCTTCCTCGGATCATCCAGGATGCACTATTTTCAATCGGGAAGTTTCTTTCTATGAGTTATTTTCTTTCTCTTTTTTAAAAGAAAAGAGTAAGGACTATTTCCTGGGTATATACAAGGAGGTGAGTTAAGGATTCTTTGTATGGAAATGTTTTTAGTAAAGACTGCTTAGCTACAAGTTCTAACTCTGATGAACTATAAAAAATGGCATCACAGGCTACTAAAACAGGACAATTAATTTTATATCCGTGGTGTAATATTTTAACACCTCCATCAAAGTATGAATCCCAGCAGCTTTACTTTTTACTTCAGAAATAATTTAAGAGAGATTCTTGGGTTCACAGTGACAAAAATAGAAATGAAGAATAAAGATAAATGCATTATTATTTTTTAAAAAATCAGTCTGGCAGATGGAGTGAAGAAGGGTGGGATTTCTCACTTTCTTACTTCCCTCCTTTGCCTTCACTCCTACATCTCATATATAGATATATGAATATATAGACATTTAGCAGAAAACTAACACACGTTCAGGGCTTTCTTCCTAATTCAAGTAATGCCATCTGTATGATACATTAGAGATGTAGGTATCTGCAAAATGAGATTTATTCTTACTTTCACAAGCCAGGGAGACATAGCTCTGTGTTGTTGCTTAATATAATAGGACTTAGTTTGTTGAGAGCAAAGATGTTGTGGTCACGTGAATTCAAACAGGCAGACTTTCTTGTGCCCTTTTATGCAAGCTCTCTCCCCGTGTCCTGGGACTGTGAACAGCTGTTCTGTCTTCCAGTCCTAGAATTTTGTCCTTTAAATAAGGTCGCATAAAGGCAACCCTATACTATGTAGCTGTGGTGCAATGAACTTGAAATTCATCTGTGAAGTTGTGTATCCGCCTTTGTCCTTTTTAATGCTGAGTCATAGCACTTGCTGTCTAGATAGACAGCTGTTCATTCACTTGTTAAAAGATGTTTCTAGTGCTTCTGGTTTTGGGCAGGATGGATCCAACTATCACACATGTTTGCATACAGGCTTTTGAGGAAATAGAAGTTTTCATTTCTTGTGGGCAGGTACCTAGGAATGAAATTGCTAGGTCATATGGTAAGTGTGCGTTTAACTTTCTAAGAAAGGGCCAAACTGTTTTCCAAAGCCGCTGCCCTGTTTTGCACCTCCGAGATGCCATCTCTCTGTCTCCTCTCCATCACCATTTGTACTTTGTAGGGTCCGTTGTTTTTTTGCTTTGTTTCTGCTTTTTGCCATTCTAAAAAGTGTGTAATGGCATTTCATTGTTTTTAAATTTGCATATCTTTTTAATGTATTTATTCAACATTCATAGATCTTCTTTCCTGAAGTATCTGTCCAAATCTTTTTTTTTTTGTCCAAATCTTTTGTATCTTTTAATATTGGATTGCTTTCATATTAAGTTTGAGTTAGTTGTTTATACCTTCTAGATATAAGCCCTTTTTCAACATACATATTGGAAATATTGTTGCTTGGGTTGTGACTTATAATTTATACTATTAACCATGCCTCTAATACAAAGGTTTAAATTTTGACAACATCCTATTTGCCTTTTTCTTTTCTAAGTCCTGCTTTTGATGGGCTGTTCTCACCCAACCCAAGATCACAAGCATCTCATTTGTTTTCTTTTACAGTTTTAAATTTAGATTTAGATCTATGATCTACTTGGAGTTAATTTTTTAGATAGTGAGAGGCATAGTTCAAGATTCTTTTTTAAAATAGTTTTTATCAGGGGCACCTGGGGGGCTCAGTGGGTTAAAATCTCTGCCTTTGGATCAGGTCACGATCTCAGGGTCCTGGGATCGAGCCCCACATCAGGCTCTCTGCTCAGCAGGGAGCCTGCTTCCCCC
>CM053615.1:1075529-1107295 GCA_028646535.1 Procyon lotor | reverse complement strand
CTCTCTCTCTGACTGCCTCTCTGCCTACTTGTGATCTCTCTCCCTCTACCAAATAAATAAATAAAATCTTTTAAAAAACTAAAATAGTTTTATCCAAGTTTGCCATCAGAGTTTCTTGAAAATATTTTTTTCATTACATTCCCTTTGCAGTGTGTTAAATATATGCCCAGCAGTCATTTCTGAGCGCCACACCATCACCCAGTGGTTTCCAGAAAATTCCTCCCGAGCTGTGGTTATACATTGTTACTTCTCCCCTCCCTCCTGTCACCCGAGAGCTGGTGAATCAGACCATGGTAGACTTGAGAAAGTAGGAATTGCTTCTCCAATGTGGCTAGGAAAGCCCAGTGAAGGAGGTCGTCTGTATCAACTTAAGTTTTCAAAAATTGCCTTCAAATCTGAAAGTTCAGCCTCCAGGATTTCCCGGAGCCTTCTCTATTTATGTGTCTTCCCTTTAGGGATACAGGAGGAGGAGCAGCTGACAGAGCCCCCAGACACGCGGGCTTGAGGAGCAGCGTTTCGAGAAGGTCTCATGCACGCTTTGCAAGAACTCGCAAAAACGCCTGCAGAAAAGCAAATTAAGAAGTGAGTAAATGTCACATCCGTTTTTATGCCTCTCCCTTCATAGAAATGCTTTCCTGTAATATTTGTTTCACATCTTCATATGCAGAAGTATAGGAATTATGTAACCGGAGCCTTGAAGCCCTCTATCTGGGTTTTGCAGCCGCTAGGAGAGATTCTGGGGATATAAGTTTACTGGGCTGGAAGCAGATCGGCATGAGGTCCAGTGAGTGTTACAGGTGTCTACGTCCCGTGGAGAATAAGGGAAGGAGTGACTGAGCGCTGCCCCCTCGGACGCGCAGAGTATTTTCGAGATTGAGAACAAAATCGGAATAAGCTTTCACCTGTCAACACCCTACAGCTGATGTTTCCGAATGAATTAAACCTTGAAGATGAAAACTCACCGTTCTCGAACGCCACTTAACCTTCCAAAATGCCATTATTAGTGTGTCCTTATATGCTTATAACTATTGCGGAATGGGGCATTCTCTTAATTTATGAAAAGACAAGAACTGTGGCACCAAATGCTGTCGGTGTCCTGTCTGTAATTCCTTGGTGTCCCCGAGTGTCCCCTCTGTGAGTCCCCCACACCCACCTTCCCGAATCACCCTGCTTGGAGGTGTGCTTCGGCCACGGACACACACCCGTCCTCTCTGCATGCAGACTGGAAATGCCCAGGACGTCCAGCGACGGCAGGGGTCCGCGGGAGGGTGCCCGCTGTGCCCGGGCTCGGGCACTGTTCTGATGTGAGCTTCACACAGCCTTTCGAGGGTGGTCAGAGGGGTGGCCCTTGTGTTGTCTGGGTCACCCCCCCACCTGCTCACAGTGCTTACGAGCAGAGCACCGTTAAGGCAAACCGTTCACACCCGAAGCTCCTCTCTGCAAGAGGACCAACCAAAGACAAAGGCACGTCCCTAATGGAGTTGTGAACAGTAACGAAATGATGTGTGTAAAGGAACCAGCGTGGTGCCTTCCGAAAGGAGCAGCCAATGAATATTAATGGTAATTACTGTCACGAATATTACACAAGCCGATGTTGCATTGGAATTTCTAACATGAATAATTGCATGAAATATGCATCTATTAAACCACAAATTTTAGTGTATTTACTAACAATGGGAAATGCAGAATTATTCAAATTCCCGAGTGGCTGTAGCTGAGATAGAATATAAACACATTTATTCCCCAAATTCTCTTAAATTCTTAGGCGCCACATTTTACAACCACAAAACCAATTCCTGTATCTTCAAACTTCAATTTCAGTCTACTGATTTGACAGATACAAATCCTGAGGCAGGAGCGCCTGGGGGGCTCAGTCGGTTAAGCCTCTGCCTTGGGCTCAGGTCATGATCCTGGGGTCCCGGGATTGAGTCCTGCTTCCGGCTGCCTGGTCAGCAGGGAGCCTGCTTCTCCCTCTCCCTCTGCCCGCTCATGCTCTCTCTCCTTCCTCTCCCTCTCTCTGCCTCTCTCAAATACATAAATGAAAGTATAAAAGGGGCGCCTGGGTGGCTCAGTGGGTTAAAGCCTCTGCCTTCAGCTCAGGTCATGATCTCAGGGTCCTGGGATCGAGCCCTGCATCGGGCTCTCTGCTCAGCAGGGAGCCTGCTTCCCCCTCTCTCTGCCTGCCTCTCTGCCTACTGGTGATCTCTCTGTCAAATAAATAAATAAAATCTTAAAAAAAAAAAAAAGAAATTATAAAAAAAGGTTACATGACCTGCCTTGGGTCCCGCTCCTGACTAGGTTTTCCAACTTTGGGCTCTTGGCCCAGTGCTCTTGCCATCATGCTTCCTTTGAAAGCTTTATTACAAGCTCATCAAGAAAGAGAAAGACATCAAAAAGCCAGAAGGTGCTGATCCTGATGGGGATCAAGAGAGAGCTTAAGCTACAGATCACTGGACTTGTGACAGTAGCTAATGTTTTTGCCCAGTTCCTTAGGGACTTCAAAGTAGCAAGATTAGAATACTTATAACAAGGAAGTCTGGGGAAGAAATGTGTGGACAGGCTCTGGGAAGGGATGCGGATGTGCAGATGTCTATTTTAGGGGGTGTTTGAGATACGAGGAGACGCCAGGTGGAGAAAGTGGTCCTCTTGGGCTCATCAGCTGGCCGCTTCCGTTAGCCAGTCTGGTGCCTGTGCAGTGAGTCCTTTGGAAGCAGTCCTTGAATAGCAGAGACAGGCTATTCATGGAAACAGCCACAAACCCCCTCCTAAGGGCCACCACTGCCCATCTGGTGAGTGCCTCCTGCCAACAGTGGAGTTCGACGCTAAGCCCCTTTTGTGGTGCTGACCCTGGGGGCGGGGAGGGGGGCAGCGAACCTGTGGGGGACAGGGAGGTTATACATTTACTGTGGAAGGAAGACCAACTTGCTCTTATTAGTGTAACTGCACGCAGAATGTCATGCATCTGTCCTTATGTCACGCAAAGTAGTTTCGTCACCATCAAAAAAAAAAAAAAAAAAATCCCCTGTGATTTACCAATTCCGTCTTCCCACCCCGAACCTTCATCCTGGGACCTTGGGTAGCCGAGATCTGCTTTGCTGACTGCTTAACTTGAGGTACGGTTCACCTTCTCCAGAAGGTCCTATAATCGGACTGACCTAGTGTCCATCCTTTTCAGACAAGCGTGTTGCACTGGGTGCTGTGCCTTTAAGATTCGTCTGGGTCGTTACCGTAGCTTGAGACGGCTTCACTTTTCATTGCTGCGTGATTTTCCACTCTACGAATATATGATAATTCGTTTATCCTTTCAATTCATCGAAGGGCGTCTTCGTCGCTCCCAGTTTTTGGCAATTGTGACTAAAACGTCCATAAACGTTTGTGTGCATGTTTTTGTGTGGGTGTGTTTTTCATTCCACTGGGTAAGTACCGAGAAAAGTGCGATGGTTGGCATGTGTGGCGAGACTCTTGTGTGGCTCTGTGAGCAACTGCCGAGCTGTTTTCCAAACTGGCTGCACCGTTGTGACCCCTGGTATCCCAGCAAGCCCCCAGGAGAGGCCCCGTTACTGCACGTCCTCGCCAGCAACTATCACTGCCCAGGCTCGGGGTTAAGCATTCTGAGCCGGACGTGGGTTCCCCGGCTTTCATCAACTCCACCGTTCTTTTCAGAGAACCTTGATTTTCTCTATTATTTTCCTGGTTTTGATTGCAAGGATTTCAGTGTTAATTTATTCTTTCCTTGGCTCATTCTTTGGGCTTACATTAAGCACGTTTCTCTTGTCGACGAAGGTAAAAGCCTAGGATAAGGTTTTTAGACTTGTATTGGTCTCTGATACGTAGAGTCTAAGTACCGCTTTCTCGGGCACCCCATTTTGATAAATGGTAATTTTGCTTTCATTTAGTTCAAAATACTTCCCAATTTATCTTCAGCCTCTTTCTTTGACATTGGTGTTGTTTAGGCCATTTTAAAATTTCCAAATATTCACGGTCCCTCCAGCTATCATTGTGTTGTGTATTTTTACACCAGTTCTGCAGTCGTCTGAGGACAACCCTTCTATGATTTCAGTTATTTTTCCTTTGTTAGGAGGTACTTTATGGCCCAGGATACCACTCGTGATGAATAGTCCATCTGAGCTTAAGATGAATGTGTTCCTCTGTTGTCGGATGGAATCTTCTATAAATGTCAATTGGATTGAGTTAATGGATACGGCCGTGCAGGTCCTCTGCCTCCTGAGTGATCTGCTTCCTTCATTTCTCAGTTCATGCTGGAGTCTCCCGCCATGATAGGCATTTGTCTGTTTCTATTTGGGGTTGGTCAGTTTCTGCCTTATGTATTTGGATGCTCTTTGTTAGGTCACACAGGTGTAGGATTGCAGTGTGTTTTTGGAAAATGGATCCTTTGGTCAGTGGCAGTGCCTCTGATAACTTTCCTTGTTTTGGAGTCATCTTTGTCTGATATCAATATAGCTTCCCCAGCTGTCTTTCCATCGGTGTTACCACAGCAAAATTCTCTCTGTCACCTTTCTTTTAACTCATCTGAATTGTGTATGTAAAACAAGCTTCTTATAGACCAGACAGTTTTGTCTTTTATCCACTGGGCGGTTTCTTTACTGTTGCTGCTGCTTTAATATGATTGGATTAACGCCTCTTAGTCCAGTTAATTGACTTTTTTGCAGCTGCTTTCTATTTATTACATTTGTTCTCGGTTTACTTCCTTCTATCTCCTGGCCATTGTGTCTCCTGTCGGCTTCAGAAATACCCAAGTACACTCGCTTAGGGAGTCTCTTCCTGCAGCTCTGTCGGCTGGAACTCACTGTTGGTGAGGTGATGAGGGGTGTGTGTTGGGGGGGTGTTTTAATCTTATGATTAGGTCTCACTATTTCAGTGCGCTTGTGTTTCTGGTCTGTGACCTTCACACATATTTCTTGGCATTTTCTTCCTCCTTCAGGTGACACAGGATGGCTACAGGGTCTGGAATCCGTGTCTGTCCCTTATCTTACGTTATGCACAAAAATCAACTTAAAATGAATTAAAGACCTAAAGATAAGATCTGAAACTATAAAACTGTTAGAAGAAAACATGCAATGATATCTTGGGTAAGACACCAAAACTACTGGCAAAAAGAAAGAAAAAAATAAATGAGTGAGACTATCAAACTTTAAAATTTCTGCCTGGTAAAAGAAATAATCAGCACAGTGAAAAGGCAAGTACAGAATGGGAGAAAATATTTGAAAATTATGCCTATCATAAGGGGTGAGTCACCAAAATATATAAAGAACTCCCAAAACTCAACAACAATACAAAAACCAAATAACACAAAATTTAAAAATGGGCAAAGGATATGAATACATATTCTCCAAAGAAGGCATATAGATGACCCACAGGAATATGAAAAGGTGATCAATATCACTCATCATTGGGAAAATGCAAATCGAAATCACAATGAGCTATCATCTCACACCTGTTAGGATGACCACTATCAAAACAGAGAGTACAGCAAGTATTCAGGTGTTGGTGACAATGTGGAGAAATTGGAAGCCTTGTGCATTGTTTGTTGTGCATTGTAACACGGAGCAACCACTGTGGAAAACAGTAGAGAGTGTCTTCAAGAAAATTAAAAATTGGTAATCCAATTTTACCATTGGAATACCATGTGATCCAGCAATCCTACTTCTGAAAATATATATACCCCAAAGAATTGAAAGCAAAATCTCAAAGATGTATTTGTATACACGTGTTCTTGCAGGATTTTTCCCAATAACCATGATGTCAAAGCAACCTGAGTGTTCATCAACAGATGAATGGATAAACAAAAATCATATACACATACAAAGGAATATTATTCAGTCTTGCAAAAGCAAGAAATACTGGAGCGCCTGGGTGGCTTAGTGCATTAAGTGTCTGACTTCAGCCTAGGTTATGATGTCAGGGTCCTGGGATAGAGCCCCCCATCGGCTCCCCACTCAGTGGGGAGTTTGCTTCTGCCTCTACCCCTCCCCCTGCTTGTGCGTGCTCTCTCTTTCTCTCATCTAAATAAATAAAATCTTTTAATAAAATGATGGAAATGTTATCAGTGCTACAAAATAAGTAAATCTTGAATGGCACTGTGCTAAGTCAGTAAATCACAGACAAAGACTATGATTGCACTTACATAAGATATCTAAAGTATTCAAATTCTTAGACCCAAAGTCAAACATTGGTTTTAAATGGAAGGGAGAGGAGAAGAAGCAGAGTTGTTTTTCAATGAATGTAGAGCTCTATTTTGAAAGGTGGAAAAGTTCTGGCGATGAGTTGCATACCAATATACGTGCAGTTAAAAATATTGTGCTGCACCCTTAAAATGGTTGAGCGGTAAAAAAATATATACTTTGGAAACTTTACTTAATTCTTTCAGATATTTGAGCTTGTATATCTTTAAACACATGATCTTCTACTCTTCAGAATTTTCGTAGACACACATACTTGTTTCTATGATAATGTAAGTTTAAAAACGAAGTGCATACTTTTGTATAAATGATAATCTCTCCATTAGTAAGAAAATATAGAAGTTTATGCCACAAGTATATTCTAAAAACAATTTCTTCACGACTGTCTCAATAAATCTCCTGACAACCTGAGCCGATTTAAACACCGAAGGGATTTTATTTTTTATCATTAAGTTCAGATACACCCACAGGAAGATAATGAAGAATTAAGAGGACATCTCTCTTTTATAAAAAAAAAAAGGGTTCCATTTTTCAGCCTCTTTTTAATTATAGGAAATTATAATCTTTCTGTTTTCTGAGTTTTACTAAATTAAGTGTGCAAGGTGCTAGAGAGAAACCAACTAAAAGCTTTTGTTCCAGTTCATCAAATTTAATTTTAATTACCAGCAGTTAATCAAAATAAGGCCCTGGAGGGAAGGTTCAAGCAACTGGGATTGCTTAGATGAGGAAGCAGAAGCCTCTGGAAGTTGCGCAAATACAGAGTGATGATGAGACATATTACAGAGCCGCCCAGGAGGGAACGTGAATTTGGGCTGGAGCGTCGGGGAATTTAGGTTAGATTTAGAAATGGTTTCTTAGGGGTTCTTACTGAATAATAACATGGATGTATTAGTCATGAGTTGAATTTTTTATGCTTTATCTTGACGTGAACTCTGTGAGTGTTTTTAATCTCATAGAGGCAGGGAGCAGCTCAGAGACCTTCCAGGGATGACACAGCTGCCCCACAGCTGGGCCAGGACTTAGGCCCCAGATCCCCTGATTCTGAGGCGTGCCCGCTGCCTCCTGGATGTGTGCTGGGCAGTGGGCGCCACTCACAACCCGCTGTCTTCCCCTCCACTTGGACCCCGTGTTCTCCTTGTCCTACTGACCAATTAAGGTCGGGACATTTTCATCTGGCACAGGAATGTCTTACACCCAGTGGGTGGCCCGGTGACAACCAATAAACCTTCTCCTTTCTTCCCAGCTTTGCTTCCGTATGTAATGGTCACAGACACTCATAAGCACAGGGCAGCTCTAGTCAGAACACCGGGGAAAAGGGAAGGAAAACCATGGGATCCCACATCATCCGTCTTGGAGACCAGTGAGAGGTCCCCTCTGGATCTCTACCAATCTCGCTCTGCTCCTGTAATCTCTGTGGGCTTGTCTTTAAGCAAGAGTAACCAGAGGAAGAGAATCTATTTTATCACTCGATTTGCAAGTGAATTAATGGTGTTTTGTTTTTTGTCTTTAATGCAAAACACGATATTTCACCATCATTATGTCATAAGGCGGTGATAGACTAGTCTGAACTTCCCAGACTCTGAAACACATACTGTCAGACATGTGTGTTTAAATAGAGCAAAGATTTTCAACTTTAAGGAAAAAGATTTAAAATGCATAAAGGTTTTTGAAGCAGTTTGATCCTTATCCAGTCCCAATATGTCCCCATTTCCATAAAGGAGAATCAAACTGTTGGATAGAGTGAGTTTGGACCTGACTCATTTGGTGTCCAAGAGTCCTTAGTTTGCACATTGAACATTGGTTGGCCGTGGTCCTCTGGAGAGCTCGAGCTGGGTGACTCCAGGAGAGGCTGTTTGGTTGTTTTAAGCCCCTTTGGTAAAATGGGAATAAAAACACCTGCCTTGTAGTATGACCACGAGGGCTAGGTTATTGGCAGAGAGAGAAGAAAGCACGTGGGACGTGCTCAAAAAATGATAGTTCATTATTTAAATGGAATGAGTGTGGAATTTTACATTTAAAGGCAAAACCACATTTCAACTTCATAGCAAAACGGAACCATGACCTTCCCAGCATCACCATCCAGGTGGATGCAAGCAACGAGGCTCATTGTCTCCTCACCATGCTTCCCGTCAAAGCGTAACAACTGGTTGAGGTAGGCAAGAGTTCACCCCAACGACCTCTCTGCACACGGCTTCCTTTATGTTGTTCATGGTCCTGGGGTACTCCCACACAATTGCAATCATTTTCCTTGCCCTCATATACCTGCAACAAGATGAAAACTTGAGACCATGTTTTTCCAGAAACAATAGAATCTCAACTCCAGTGTATCCTTGGATAATATTTTTGGACTGAGTGCGAATCAGATACAGTAGTTCTATTGTGTCAATGCTCAAAGCGTCATTTTTAATACATTTATGAGACTTTCCCCCTGTGATATCTTTATCAACCTGGCAGTTAAATATTTCCTGGGTCTTGATAATAAATATTAAAGAATCCGTTTCAGGGCGATGATGTGTTTCCCCTGCAGAAGTCTTGGCTTCTTAAATCTCACGGAGAAAATACGATGCGTGTGGCAAATGAGGGCTTAGTTTAGTTTTATCGAGATGTGTTTGGGCCATGTAGGCAATAAAGTGGGCGTTCTCCCTGTCGGTTTCACAGGGCATTGATTAATCCAGGACGGAATATATGATCGTCCCAGGGATTACCAGAAAGAAGACCAATGCCTTCCTGGAGGTCATGGTGAAAAGCAGGGTTGAAGGCACAAGCCTGTGACTGTTGCCAAGAGACCATTCTAATGCCAGTGGCTTGGGATCAGCCATTCATTTGTGCATCCACTCAACAAATATTTGTTGAGGGCTTGTCGTCTTCCAGGTATTGGGGTGTGGCAGCGGGCAACACAAAAGGTCATGTCTGTCATGGAGCATGCATCCCAGTATGTGTGTGTGTGTGTGGGGGGGTGGTCAGGCAGAGCAGACTTAGGGAAACAAGGCAGATACTGTCATACTCTAATGAAAATACAACAAAATAGTGACCTCCATGCTTGGGGGCGAAAGAGGGTCTGCGTGTGGGGAGATGGGGCTGGAGGAGCAGATTGTGTCCTCTCCAGAGGGAGCTTTCCCACAAAGGTGAGGAGTTTAGGGAGGCCATCGGAGGACTTGAAGCAGGAAACCACTTTACTTCTACTGAGGCTATACCGGTGGGCATGGAAACAGGAGGAATCACTCCTGGCAGTTGTATAAACCTTACTCTAGAGCTACAGTCCTCGTGCCTGTGTGGGGTTGGTGGAGGCACCGCACAGAGTCCAAAGAGGCAGCCAGAGAGCTGAGCAAGAGACCCACTCCAGTCTGGCCAACTGATTTTTGACAAAGGTGCAAAAGTCACGCATTGAGAGAAAAATCATCTTTCCAGTAAATGCTATGGAAACAACGGAGTATCTGTTGTTTTAAAGAAAGTGAGTTTGCATCTAAACTTTACAGTGCGTGCAATGTAAGTCAGGTAGGTCACATTTTCAATGTAAAACATGAAAACATTAAACTTTTAGAAGAATACACAGAGAAAAATCTTCAGGGCCTGTGGATAGGTGAAGAGCTCTTAGATATGACACCAAGAGTAAAATCTATAAAAGAAAAAAGAATTAATACATTGAACTTCATCAAATTAAAACACTTTGGTGTGCAATATTTGTTAAGAGGATGAAAAGAAAATCTGCAGATTAGAGAATGTAATCACAAGCAACACACCTAACAAAGGACTCATATGTAGACTATATTAAAAAATACTCAAAATACAATGGAAAAATGTACAAAATTGGCAAAAGACACGAGCAGATATTTTGCCAAAGATGGATACCCGATAAATACACGGAAGATATTTGAACACATGAATCACTAAGAAGTGCAAATTGAAACCCCAACAAGATATCCATACGTACCTACGAGAATGGTTTAAAAAACAAGACAAAACAAAACACAGTGACACCAGGAAATGCTGGCAAGGGTGTAGAAACACTGGATCCTTCCTAATGTACCAAATCTGGAAGAGACTTTGACAGTGTCTTTTAGAGACCAAACATAGACTCACCATATGATACAGCGATCACACTTCTGGGCATTTATCTCAGAGAGATGAAAACTTATGTCCACACAAGAAACTGTATACAAATGTTCATAGCAATTTTATACTTAATAGCCAAAAACTGGAGAAAAGGCAAATGTCCTAGCGGGTGAATGGGTAAACAACAGCGGTGCAGAGAAACACACTATTGCTATGGTCACCAAGTTATAAAGGCAGGGAGCAGGTGAGTGGGGCCAGGAGTTAGCGGTAGCTCGCAGGGACTTTTTGAGATTATGGAGCAGTTCTTTATCTTGAATATGGTGGTGGTTACACAAATGTACACATGTGATAAAATGGTACAGAACCACACACACACACACACACATACACACACACCCCATACACACACACACACACGTAACAATGGTAAAATCAGCATGATGTCTGGCATGGTACCAATGTCAATGTCCTAGCCTGATATTATACCCTCTTGTGCAAGATGTCAATAGTGTGTTTCTCTGCACCTATTAGAGAAACCTCAATAAAGGGTACAAGGATTTTTGCAACGTCCTGTGATTGATGATTATGTCAACATTACGATTGCGTAAAATGCTATGGAGGACATGGAACTTCTCTGGAGAAAATACAGCACTGTGTGTCTCTACTCATCTGCCTTTATTAAGGCTACCGGTTGAAAATACCTACATAAGGTGATCATATCATGAGTTTGCTGCTAGTATACTGGATAGTTTCCTCTTGGCCTTAAGGGGTTTCTGGAATGGGGATGGGAAGTGGCAATATTGGTAATGCTTGTGGAGGAATCTGTGGTTATGGGACTGAGAGGGATCCGAGAGCTGAGACGTTCCTGGGGAAAGCACGGAAGGTGAATGAAGACTTCAGAGGGTGGTGTGGCTGAGAAGGGTGAATGTGTCCTACAGAGGGGCATCTCTAGGGTTGGGCCAAGCCCAAGGACAAAGGAAGAGCCTCGAGGATGTGGAGACTTGGGCACTGACTGTGGCAGAGGAGCAAGTGTTATTTAAGGAGGTGGTTTTTGTCATTATGTCGAAAAAAATCCTTTCATGTGTTGCAAGAAAAACAAAAAATTCTTACCCAGAACTTGATTAGCTGATGGAAAGCCAAAAATAACTGGAACCATATGTTAGGAGGAAGAAAACAGTTACATTTAAATCATGGTTCTTAGAAAATAAGGCAATTTTTAAAAATGTGTGTGAAAAGACAGCCCAGAGAATGGGAGAGATACTTGCAAGTCATATTTCTGATAAGGGCTTTGGGTCCAGAATATATAAAGAGCTCTTACAATTTAACAATAAAGACAAACGGCCCAACTAAAAACATGGGCAAAGCATTTAAATACATATTTCTCTGAAGTAGACATGCAAATAAGAAAGAATCCATGAAAAGGTGTTCCAAATCATTAGTCCTCTGGGAAATGCAAGTTGGAACTACAATGAGACATCACCACACTTCCACAAAGATAGGTAGAATAGTGAAAAGAAAGAAAGAAAGAAAGAAAGAAAGAAAATGAAAGAAAAGAAAAAAGAAACTTGCAAGTGTTGGTGAGGATGTTGACAAAAATGAGATTTTCATGTTTTGGGGGCGGGAATGTAAAATGGCACAATCACCGTGGAAAGTTCCTCAAAAAGTTAAATATACCATTACCATATGATCCAGCAATTCTACTTCTAGTTACGTGCCAAAGAAAATTGAAAACATAGTCACACAAAAATTTGTACATGAATATTCATAGCAACGTTATTGTAGCAGCTATAAAATAGAAATCATTAAAATGTCCATGAGTTGATGAATGACCAAACAAGAAATATGGCAGATGTCCATACGAAGAAATGTAACTCATCGTAAAGACAAATGAAAAAGGGCCACATGCTGAACCTGGGCTATAACGTGGGGACTCAAAATCATACGTCAAATGAAAGAAGACAATAAAAGCCTCCTATTTTATGAGTCCATGTATAGGAAAGGTCCAGAACAGTCAGGTCCACAGGGACAGACAGCAGATCAGTGGTCGTCAGAGGCTGGGGAGTTCGGCTATGTTTTGGGGGTGGTGAAATGGTCTGGCATTAGGTGGTGGTGCTGGAGGTTGAGCGAGCACGCTGGGAACGCTGAGAAGTAGACGTTAAGTGGGGGAAACGATGGTATGTGACTTACGTCTCAATCAAGGAAGCAGAGGGTTTCCTTTGTTCCCCTCCCCTAGTACGTGGGTACTAACGCTAACAGCCGTGAAGGCCATTAGGACGGA
Source organism: Procyon lotor (assembly GCA_028646535.1). Lineage (NCBI taxonomy): Eukaryota > Metazoa > Chordata > Mammalia > Carnivora > Procyonidae > Procyon > Procyon lotor. Next base: position 1,094,764 of record CM053615.1, on the reverse strand, counting down.
GCTGGTCAGATGTGGGCAGCCTTGTCTTTCTGAGAAGCAAGAAAGAAAAAGAGAAAATAAGACAATTTAGAATTCATGTATCCTCTGCCTCATTTTCTTTTTTAAGTCAAGCTGTGCACTTCTGAACAATATAGGCACACTTGATCATTTCATGGTTTATCCACTCTGGGGATTTTAAAAGCCTTTTATTCCTCTACCTGCAGTGTTGTAGAAGGAAGGAATTAAGCCAGAGGATGGGCAGCAGACCATGAATATCAAATACATTAATTTGGCTTTTAACTGTTGTCATAAAAAGTTCAGTAACGGGAGCTTAAGTTGGCTTATATTTTGGATAAATTTGGACTTTTCCACTCTTGCAAGCTTAAGCCATTGTCTTAAAAGATCCATGCTTCTATTTGCTATTCGGAATATTGTTTAGTGGGTGGGTTACAGCATGAATTCCCCAGCATCGCAGAGACCATGAGATAAAACACTGATCCATCCCAAACATACCGAGTCACAGCTTTTCTTACTTTTCCCCCGAAAGGGAGGACTTGTGGATGTAAAGACTTGTGGATTAAGACATTAGCACATCAGGTCCGTCAGACTAGTCCATCGAAAGTTACTTTTAAAACCTTTACAATTGCACTCAAAGAAGGAAAACTATGAATCAAATGCCCCAAGGTCTGTGTATGATTTCCACAAAATTTAGCCAGAAAAATAAAAAGGATGGATGAGTGCCACCATAGGCCACACCTATCCCGAGGGGAGCCCAAGCAAGCTTTGTAAGTTGACATTGTAAATACGTAGACATGCTTGTGCCCTCTCTGGGAAGACATTGTATCCCCAATGTTCAAGTTCTCTTGAAGGAATATTTTAATGAGAATACGTAGATCCTGTTAATGTTTTCATTTCAGTGGAGTTTGTTCAGGAGAAATAGGGCGAGAAGCAACCGAGGTTAGGGAATACAATAGAGCTGACATTTGGGATATACCACGAAAAACAAAAGCTTTACCCAAAAAAGAAGCAAAATGGCATCGAACACATGAGTTTATCCTCCACTCTGAATCTCATAGAAAAGACAGGAAATATCTGAAGTAGAAATAGACTCGTAATAACAACAAGGAAAATGTTCTCAAAACTAGCAGCAGCATTTCGAAGAAATTTTAAAAACATGGGATGGGAAAGAAAAACAGTGAAAATGAGAACAGGAAAGAACATTTTGTTGCTGTGTGTCAATATCAGTAAAGCCCAGAAAGTCTCCAAGAGAAAAGTCACCGATGTTATGGAGAAATGATACTTTTTTCAACAGATGAAGTCGGGATAATTGGACGTATACCTGCAAAAAACATGAATATACATCTTCATTTCATACGAAAAGGAACTAAAAATTTTATCACAGATCTAAACCTAAAAGAGAAAGCTTTAAAACTTTTTCAGAAGAAAACAAGGGTAGAAATCTTTGTGTCTTTATGTTAGGCAAATATTTTCAGCTATGACACCAAACAATAATCCATAAAGGAAAAAATAGGATCCATTTCACTTTGCTAAAATCAGTAACATTTACCTTTAAAGACACCGTTAAAAGATTCAAAACTAAGCCAGAGACTGGAAGAAAACTTTTGCGAATCATGCATCTGATTAAAATTCCTATCTGCAGTATGTAAAGGGCTCTTTAAACGCCATAGTAAGAAAACAGACGTCCAATTTTAAAAGATCTGAACACACACTTAACCAGAAAAGATATATGGATGGCAAGTAAGCTCAGGAAAATGATCAGCATCACCCATCATTAGGAAAACACAAATTAATACCTCAATGGGCTATCACTACACTTTTTCAGAAAGCTTAAAATCCAAAAGAGGAACACATGATACTCAACACTGGCGAGAATGCACAGTGATCCAAAACGTAGGGAAATGCAAAATGATACAGTCACTTTGAAAGACAGTTTGGAAATTTTTTATAAACTTACTACAGAACCCAACAATTGAACTCCCAGGTGTTTACTCAAGGAAACTGAAGCTTACATTAGTATAAAACTCTACTCGAAGGTTGAGAGCATAGCAGCTTTATTTGCAATTGCTAATAACTGGGAGGGGAGTACAAAAAAGGGGAATGGCTAAAACACAGTGTCGTAATGCATGGGATTAAAAGATCAAGGTGTTCATTCACACCAGCCACAGAAGGCTGGATGTTGTATGATTCCATTCATACAATACTTGGGAAAAGGAAAGCATATTACTCATTGCCATTGGTTGGGGAAGGAGAGGGTGATCGAAAGTCGGTTTTAAACACCAGCTGGATGCTATGGGGTATCAGAACGGAAATCAGACCGTGACTGACGAAGCAGGCTGGGTTACAAATATACACACAATTTGTTCCAAAGGAGGGGCAAGGGGAAGAAACTCTCAGAACGCAGTGCTTTCACTGGAAACTATATGTCTAAACACAAAAAGAACTGTGCATAAGCAATGTATTCTAGTTGGTAAATATTATTTCTTGGAAATGCAAAGGACCCGGACTAGCTAAACTAATCTCAAAAAAGACCAAATTTGGAGAACTCTCATTTCCTAATTTGAAGTTACTGCAGAGCTATAAAAATCAAGAGACTGTGGTACTGGCCTAAGGACAGACATATAGAACAGGGAATTAGAATTAAGAATCCAGAAATAGGGGCACTTGGGTGACTCAGTCAGTTAAGTGGCCTTTGGCTCAGGTCATGATCCCAGGGTGCTGGGACTGAGTCCTGCATCAGGCTCCCTGGTCAGCAGGGAGTCTGCTTCTCCTTCTACCCCTACCCCCATCTCGTGTTCTCTTTCATGTTCTCTCTCCTTTTCAAATAAATAGAATCTTAAAAAAAAAAAAAAAAAAAAAGAAAGAAAGAAAAGAATCCAGAAATAGACCCATATATCTATGACCAATTGACTTTTGCAAAGGTGCCAAGAACCTTAATGGGGAAAGCATAGTCTTTTCAGCAAAAGCCACTAAACAACTAGACCTCCAAATGCAAAAGAATAACATTAGACTGTCACATCGTGTAACAAATTGCAAATGGACTAAAACCTAGTAAGAGCTAAATGTATACAACTATTAGGAAAAAACAGAGGTATAATTCTTTCTGACCTTGTGAGGAAGAAATGCAAACAATTATAAGAGATATTATGAGCAATTATATGCCAACAGAGTAGGTAATCTGGAAGAAATGGGTACATTCCTAGAAACATATAAACTAGCAAAACCAAAACAGGAAGAACATATCCATAATCAGCAAGGAAATTGAAGCAGTCATCAAAAATGTCCCAACAAATAAGGGTCCAGGGCCAGATGGTCTCCCAGCAGAATTCTACTGAGCATTTAAAGGAGACTTAATACCTATTCTTCTGAAGCTGTTTCAAAAATAGAAATGGAGGGGCGCCTGGGTGGCTCAGTGGGTTAGAGCCTCTGCCTTCAGCTCGGATCATGATCTCAGGGTCCTGGGATCGAGCCCCGCATCGGGAATCTCTGCTCAGCAGGGAGCCTGCTTCCCCCTCTCTCTGCCTGCCTCTCTGTCTACTTGTGGTCTTTCAAATAAATAAATAAAATCTTAAAAAAAAAATAGAAATGGAAGGAAACTTCCAAACTCATCTAGGAGGCCAGCATTTCCTTGGTCTCCAAACCAGGGAAAAACCAATATCCCTGACGAACATGATACAGAAATTCTCACTGAGATACTAGCCAATCAGATCCAATGGTACATTAAAAGGATTATTCACCATGACCAAGTGGGATTTATTCCTGGGCTTCAAGGGTGGCTCAACATCCTCAAGTCAAACAATAAAAGACAAAAATATGCCCAATAGATGCAGGACAAACATTTGACAAAGTACAGCATCCTCTCTAGATCAAAACTCTCCACCATGTAGGGATAGAGGGTACATACCTCAATATCATCAAAGCCATGAATCAAAGACCCACAGTGAATATCACCCTAATGCGGTGAAACTGAAGCAAGATTTCTCCTTCACAACACCGCAAGCCCACACATGAAAAAATTAATTACATTTCATTAGAATTGTTATTATTATTTCTCCCGCAAGAAGCCATAAAGAAAAAGGAAAGATCCAGAGCATCCACATTTCCAAATGGAGCCCGTCCAGCAGCCACAGATGGGCCCATCTGGCTCACGCTCTCCTGGGACCTGAGCTGTTTTTCTTAACTCCCCTTCTGGGTGTTGCTAAGCTTATTAGGAGGGCAAGGCTCTTATCGTTTGTTCCCCAAAACCGAGGAAATGTTTGAAATAGACAAAATACCCAGGAGACCCAACTGCGGCCGGCCTGAGAAGACAGCTGAGTGACTCCAGTGAGTGAGGGCTGGGCTGCATGACTTGTTGATCTGGGCCCGTCTCGTCCTTTGTCACCCAGCAAAAACAAATGCCAGTAGCTCCGTTGGATGCATGTAAGAGCCAAGGGGATTTGCATGACATCACGTGTGTGATAGGATTCACATGTCAAAGGCACGCGGTGGGCTTCGTCTGAATCAAAATCTGAGCGTATGCCCGTAACACGGCAGTCCCTTCTCGAAGATCGCCAAGTCCTTTGCTGCTTGCCCTGTTTGGAGGCAACATCTAATCCCACCCCCAACATCTGGGCAGCCTCTGTGACTGCTCTGGCCAACAGAATGCAGCAGAAATGACACTCTGGCAGTTTCCAGGCTGAGGCCCTAGGGGAGGGACAGCTTCAACTTTCTGTCTCTGGAAACATGTGTGTTTGGACCGCGGCCGCCATGCCGTGAGGAAGCCCAAGCAGCCGAGGCCGACAGTTGGTGGCCATGGATGAGCGCCCAGACCGGGACCAGCACCGACTCTGCCCGCCAGGGGGATAGACCTTCCTAAAGTGGACCCAAAGTAGATCCCACTGGGGCTGAGCCTCCCTGAGCCTTCAAAGAACAGAGAGGAGCAGAGATAAGAACAAGTGTCTCACTTCAAAGGCTTACTTTTTTTTTTTTAACAATTGCTTGTAAAATATTGAAAATACCAATTAAAAAAACTTAAATGTTTAAAAATTAAAATATCAATTGAGGGGCACCTGGGTGTCTCAGTCGTTAAGCGTCTGCCTTCGGCCCAGGTCATGATCTCAGGGTCCTGGGATCGAGCCCCGCATCGGGCTCTCTGCTCGGCAGGAAGCCTGCTTCTCCCGCTACCATTCCCTCTGCTTGTGTTCCCTCTCTCGCTGTGTTTCTCTCTGTCCAATAAATAAAATCTTAAAAAAAAAAAATATCAATTGAACAAATTTTGATAACAGAGGACTAAAAGGATAGGATTTAATTTAAAAAAAAGTGATTCCGTGGGCACCTGGGTGGCTCCATGGTCAAGGGTCTGACTCTTGATTTCGGCTCAGGTCATGACCTCGGGGTGGTGGGATGACGCCCTACATCGGGCTCCGTCCTGGGTGTGGAGCCTGTTTAAGATTCTCTCTTTCTTTTTCCCTCTGCTCCTCCCCCATGCTCGTGCTCTCTCTCTCTCTCAAAATAAATACATAAAATCTTTAAAAAGTGATTCTGTGTCTGCTGGCATTTCACTGATACACACACGTCATCTCATTGAGTGAACCTGGCCACACACTTCCCTTTCTGGGCCTTGCATTCTTCCTCTACGGGTTTCTCTCATTTTAGAAGCAAAATGTTATTCGAAACTATAAAAGGAATGTATAAATTCTAAGGAAAACATAAAGCCAGTCAGGTTACATCAGCGGCGGCTCTTAGTATAAACCAACCTCCCAGAAGGATGTTTTGAACTATCAATTCCTACATTTATTTATAAGTTACATTTCCTCAGGTCTTTATACGTAAATTTATATTTGCAATGCATGGGGATAGCTAGCCGGTCAGTGACAGATCCCAGGGGCTCTTTCCCAGGATAATGAAAACTGTCATTTGTGGATGGAAGCTGAAAAAGAGATTAAGCAGGGATTTTCAGGGTCATCCTATTCTTTCTCTGTTGAGGTTGAATCCCATTCTAATGCATCCTGCAGCTTTCAACGTGGCGATGGATTACACAGAGCAATGTCAGATTGTCGCGTCTGTGTCGGGACTCTTGCACAGAATGTTCTGGAACCATCTGTGGAAACCACCTCTGAACCAGTGCATCTTGACAGGGCATGCCTGTTTCATGCATATGATTACTTCCTCTTTCGAGATGACTGAGTGTTTTCATGACAGAGTCATAAAAATAGCAGGGACCCAAGGAAGAACTGAACAGGCACGCGGCCAGCACCCTGCTGACGGTGACGTTTTGTCGAGTCCAGATGGTGTGCTGATTTTCTCTCTGGCCTGGAGCACAGTGCCCGGCAGTCCCTGAAGCTGCCCACCTGCTTCCTGACCTCGGACACAGAGGATCCTGACGCTGAGTTTGATGGAGCGGATGGAGCCCAATGTGAAAGCCATAGAGGGCAGCCTTCAGCTCCAGAAGGACTTTCTGAGCTCCTGCTACCTGCAGGCAACTCATTGCTCACATCAAAGTGTGCACACCTGGTGCCAGCAGCCAGGAGTTCAGGGTCTAAAGGGGAAGAAGCAAAAGCCAAGATGTGTTAAGAGGCAGAGATGAGGAGCTGAAGCAATGCCCAGATGGTCCACGGGGTACTTATCAAGGGTGGCAGTGGAAGTCTGGCTTTCTGGCAAGCCAACTTTGACCTGAGTCTCTATGCTGCTTCTTGACCGTGGTGGTTTCTTTACCTTTAATTTAGAGCGTCTGGATTAAAGATAATTTAATTTGCAACATGCCTCCCACTTCCTCAGTTCCAACAGACCTCATTACCTTCCGATCACTGTGGGCGTCTTCAGCCAGAGGCTGTCCAGGATGTTCCCCCCATCCCTGCAACTGAGAAACACAGTTTACATTTCACACTGGCCAGTGAAGACTCTGGTGTTAGAAGTCCTGGCAAGTACATAGAGCTCTGCGCCATGCCCTGACCCCAACTACACAACTTATCTGCTCAGAAAGAAGAAAGTGTTCTTACCCAGAAGATAAGGGCATCACATTTTGCTCTCCCATTAGAAAAATAATTAATACTCAAATTGGTTATGCAATTTATTAAAATGTGCATTAAATATAACAGATAAAACAGATTATGTTTCCTTAAATTTTGGCTGCCTCATTTTTAATGCTAATAGGAAGCTACGATATGCTAGATCATTCCATTAATAGCCGAGTGAGGCTACTACTTGAATCGTCAAGATGGTCTCTTCTTTTAGAACTGGTAGAACAGGAAATAGGTATGCCATCCATTTGTTAATGAAGACTATATTGTTCTAGCAGCAAGACAACATGCTATGGGAATGTCTTTGTCTGACAGGTGGGGCCCTCCCATGTGTAGTCTGACCAGAAGCAAAAAAACAAGTGGACAAACAAAAACAAAACCAAAAAACCAAAAAACCTGCAGTATTCTGAGCTGGTTATTTCTTCAATTTCTCCTGCATCATGACACTACGCTTTGAGATTCATTTTCTTTGTGTGTCTTTTGGCTGATCGTATTGCAGCATGTGAGGTACACTGGGGGATGTCTATGCATATCTCAGTCTGAAAGAAGGGATAGCCCGGTGGTGTTTCCTTCTGGTCACCAATCATTCTACTCTTGCCCAAGTATGGCTGTCCTAGGCACCACTTTTGAGTTTCCATGACGATGTTGATACTGAAGAGGGTGAATGATGGCCACACCGTATATCGAGAGTTGTGTTGGAACCACTGACTGTAAGAAATTTACACCTGAAATCATTGTGTTTGCATATTTTAAATAACTAGCTTAGCTTCCAGAAACATGGGAATATATGAAATTTGAGAACCCTCAATCACAGTCACTGTCCCTGTGTGTGATTTAAGTCACACAAAAAGCACTGGAGAGGTAATGTTGGGCTGGGGTCTGTGTCTTGCCTGGGGACAGTAGCCCAGCACGGAGGAAGGACACACAGTTGATTGGCAGATGGAGGGGAATCTTAGGACAATTTGGAATCCCACCTCCAGGTGTAGAAAAGAAACACAGTTAGTGGGTCTTGGATGAATTAGGAACTTTAAAAAACAAAAACAGATCAACAAACAGAGGTATGGAAAAGAAAGAGAATGTGTTAGAAAGAAACAGACCCCTCCTGGCTCCATTTTCCTGTGTGATACAGGGCCCTGGTGGGGGGTTAGGGCTGCTGAGATCCCACCACTGTGTCCAGTTGGCAGAGAGATCGACTGGCTCCTTGTTAGAGGAAAGAGTTATGATTCAACAGCAGGATGGACAGTCTGTGGATAAAAGTCGCTCGCCAATCAACCAGGCTGGCTGAGAAAACAGAGATACCTCAGAATTGAAATCTGCCTTCAGTCATTTAATTATAAAACTGATAGGTAAGGTCAAAGTTCATGACGTGTTATTACTCAGGGTATTTTTAAAATTTACCTGTGCAATTCCGACATTAATCTCTGATGGGTTTTTTGGTTGTTCAGGATTAAAATAGTAGGAGTTTAAATCGCACAGAAGTAACAAGCAGACCCCTGTGGGGACAGAAGATTGAGTTGAGGAGTCCTCTGGGTCAACATGGCAGCCTGGACCCCTGGACCAACTCCTTATCTTCTCCATCTGGCTGGTTCAGTCAGTTAAGCATCTGGCTCTTGTTTTCAGTGCAGGTCATGATCTCAGGGTCGTGAGATCAAGTTCCACATGGGGCTCTGCACTCACTTAGGAGTCTGCTTGAGATTCTCTCTCTCCCTCTGCCACTCTCCCCACTCTCTCTCTCTCTCAAAACAGAAATAAATCTTTGAAAAAGAAATAAAAAAAGCCAACCATAGCCGGGCCCCGAGGAGCTCAGCAGTGGGGACATGGGGGACAAGGAGGACCTTGGTCGATCGCCAGACCATATGCAGAGTGGAGACACTTGGAGAAACAAAATAGAGCAAAATGATTTTTTTTTTTAAACTAGAATGCATCTCAAAATGATAAGAACAGACTGAACTCATGAAGCAAGAACATGTGGTTCTAAAAGGAAAGGAAACATCCAAAGAATAAAAATTAATTTTTAACAACCTGGAAATCTAAAAAAAATAAAATCGAATGGTTACAAGCTACAGTTAAAGAAATTTACAAGAAGTAACTTTACCAACAGTCAAGGCTGCAAGGAACAGATAAAAAAACTATGAGAACGGTGATTTACTGCACCCTTCTGAAGAGTCCAAGCAGTCAATGTTTTCTAAAGTTAAAATAACACAAAAGAAAAAAAAAACCCAGAAAGACAAAAGTCATAGAAAAATTTTCATAATAGAAGCATATGAGTTTCTAAATGTTTCCAAATTTTCTGCTATCAAATGCAGAATAGAGAGTTTAAAACTGACACAAAGCCCTCCCTGCAAAAATGTGGGGATATTGACAGTGATGGTAAGGTCATAAACTCTTCCAGAGAGAAGGAGGACAGATGACGACGTGAGTAATCAAGTCCTGAGTAATAAAAGTCCTGAGGCACAGGACTTCTCCACAGCAAGTCCAAAAACAAAGGTTCGGCGAGCCTTCTGTCGCTCATTTCTCTGCTCGGCGCTGGGTAAGGTGCACAAGGTCTTCGCGCCACCCCCTGAACATTTGCCGCCCCAACCAGAGGGAGTTGTAGTGAGTTGACCGAGTCTCCAGACCACGGTAGGAGCGCCAGGGGGAAACAACTGTTTTGGGATGATTTCGGAGGACGGCCAACAGGTCTGCCCCTTCCCACCCCGACGCGTTGACCCACGCTCCCCGAGGCAGTCGACAACCCCGAAGTCCTGGGGTCCACTTGGAGCCCCGGCTCATCCCACAGCCGGCTGGCTGGAGGGGGGCGGGCGAGGAGGAGGGAAGGACAAAGGGTCAGGCCCCCGGCGCCTGCAAAGAGGTGCTAACTTCCCAAGTGAACGGAGTCCCGCCTGCCTCACAGGACTAAGCCTTCAGCTGCGGGTTTTGGAGTTTTGTTTGGTGAGCAGGAGGAGGAGGGATTGCTCTCACCGCCTACACGAGACGCCGCCTGTGGTTCGCCCAGAAGTCCAGCTCCTGCGGCCGTGTGGGGAGGTGGGCTCTGCCAGACGTGGGCCCCTCGCCCGCCCCCGGCCACACTGCCGGAGCTCTGGAAGGGCCAGCGCAAATGGGGCACGAGAGCGAAGCAGGTAAGAGCCACAGCTGAGCGCAGCGCGTGCCGGTCCGGGAGGCCACTGGTGGACACGCAGGACCTCGGCTTCTGGCTGCCGTGCGGGAGGGCAAGAGGGGGCTCCTTGTGGCCTCGGTGTCACCTTCAACACAGACACATCCCGGCTGGGGTGAGAAAGGGAAAGAAATCGTAGTGGGGAAGGGGCAGCCCCTGGGACGTGGTGCATCCCTTGATTTTGATTAAACCCATGAGATAGGAACAGAAATTCACCACCGTAATACGATGCTGGGAAAAAGGCGTCGAGTCTTTCCACGAAATAACCACGGACATCGGCAACATGAGAGACTGTTTTGTTTGCTGCTTTGACTTCCAATCGGAGTTCACAGATGGTGCGGCCTACACCCCGTTTCTGGGCGGCTTGGGCGGTGGGCGGGCTGCTCCTCACCAGCGGATACGGCATCTCCGGGGGGCGGACCTCTCTTCTGGACCACGGATCCCGCACCTCCCAGTCTCGGAACAGAGCGAGATTTCTGTTCCACAGTGTAAGCGTGGCTTTCCCGAATAAATCACCCAAGACCTTCTCTCCGGGGCTGTCCAGCATCGAACAGGGAACAAAGGACATCGTGAACCATGAACTCTGGGGAATGCAGGGCCAAGGAGTCAGAAGTGACACCATCCCTCCCTGGGCTGCGGTCGGGAGGGAACTAGGAGACAACAGCGCTGCTGGAGAGAAACTGGAATGTTAAATCTGGAGGAATTCATGTCCCCAGGGCGTAGGGACCCTCTGGCCTCTGGACGGGTGGTTCTCACCCTCCCAGACAGGGTCAGATCCCAGCGGTGTAGACAGTGAGCCTGCTGTCCCCAGGCCCTGTGCCCAGCGGCCATGGTCCGACCTGTCCCTCTACTGCAGTGGCCACATGAGCTCCTCTGGTCCACTCGGCTCTGTCAACACAGTGGGTCCCTCCAGGGGCTGTGATTCTGGGGGGCGTCTTTGGCTTTGAGGTTCCAGGAGTGATTGTGGTCTCTTCTTTCTCAGAGGTAAGTGTGTGAGTCAGGCCGTCTTAAGTCCTATTTCGTGCTGCTCTGACGTCTGGAGCCTTGCCAACGTGGAGGGACCGCCCTTCCCAGGACTGGATAATTCCTGGGGATGGGAAAGGAGTTCTTTTATGGGCAAACCCACCGATGGGGAGCCTACACCCACAGCCCCTCCTGTGTGATGCCACGGTGCCCCTGCCCTGAACACCTGCTGGGGACCACTAGAGACGACCCTTCTGCCCTGACCTGGGGGCCTGCTCTCGCGAGCTGGCCATTAGCCCGCCCACCCTGCCTGCCCGCTGCTTCCCGCAGAAGCCACCGTGAAGACTCTGGCCTCTTGCCCCCTCCTCTCTGGGTGACGTGCTCCAGGGCCTCCCGTGCAGACCCCTGGGCATGGCAGCCCCTCTGCCTGGGCACCGTGAGCAGGGACTCATCGGGGCTGTCTCTCGATCTGTTAGCTGGACCATCTGGGGTAGTAATAACACGACCTACGTTGACCACAGTCCACCTGGCCCAGCCCTTTGGGGGATGCTGGGGACCGACACTCACTAGCAAGCAGGGGTCCCAGCCCCGCCCGCGACCTGAGAGCCTCAGCAGCCGCAGCACGAGGAATGCCATGTCACACGCTTCGTTGGTGTTTTGCTCACACTGTTCCAGTCGGTGCTCGTCACAACACCGCCGTGTCGGCTGGATGAATGCTTGGAAATTAAGGATGCACCAAAGCCACGCAATAAGGAAGGGGCAGAGGCAGCAGTGTCTACTGACCCCAGGTGAGGTCACCTGGCTGTGGGACCTCCGCAGGATGCCCTAGGGCCTCTGGAAGCCACAGGCCCGGAGAACCCATTTTGCAGAACTCCCCGTGAATCCATGTTCCGGCTGGGGGTCTGCCCTTGCACAAGGACATCAGGATAGTAGGAGCATCGGAGTAGAAGAGGAAGAGACAAGCATAGGTCAGCAGAGGAGAGCACACTTGCACACGTGCATGCTTCGACTCTGTGCGTCAGGCAGGGGTCACTCCCTAGCATATGCACGTATGTACGCGCAGGTACTTGATGAAACACAGGCAACTTATACAGAAGGGGACGAGCACTGGCCTGCGAGTCTCAGCAGGAGGGGAAGGGCGCTGGCCGTGTGGAACCCTCGGGCCCGGCCACCTCTGTCCAGAGAGGAACGGGATTGGACACCCAGCTGCCGTTCCGAGTTTCTAGATCAGAGGACAGAGAAACTCTCCTTCGCACTCCTTCCTACTGATTAAGTCGGGCCCACCAAGGATGCTCTCACTGTGGACGAATGCACAGTCAGGCCAATCTCATCGCCCCGCCCTTCACGGCAGCCCCTACGTTACTGTTTGGGGGATCGACCGGCCGCAAGGTGCGTGTGGCTCTCGGGCCGCTGTCCCTTCCAGGTCAAACTCGGAACAGCACTCCCAGGCCCTCTCCGGGACCACACCAGCGAGGTAACTCGGTCCTTGGCGCTGCTGCACCCATGAGCTCGTGGTATCCTTGCCACCACCCGGGAGGCAGGCAGATGATGCCAGGAGCAGCGCAGAACAAAGGACCTCGTGCCGAATGAGCTGGTTGCTCAGGTCCCAGCTGCATTGACCACTGCTCTCTGCTCTCTGCGAATCGGATTCCTTTCGGGGCCAGACACAGTAATTCTCCAGTTTATACCCTCAGATCTGTGCTTATGAAGCAAGATCCACAGTCTTGATATAGAGACAATAACGTTTTCCTAGGATTTACAGAGCACAATTTTCAGATGCTCTTATGGAAGTTTAAATGACTTCCATCTAACTACGTAAGGGAGCAGGGAAGGAGAAAAATGTTTTCACCCATTTTTATCCACGACTAGCCACCTTGCTTGTTTGTTTCGGAGGAAAAAAAAATGTCTCCTCTGTGGACATGCGTTTGTTTCCAGTAAACATTGTGTGGGGGAGTAAGGGCTTTGCAGAGAGAGACGTGCTCTTCAGATGTAATCCCCAGCGTATTCTCTGCTCAAGGTTCATTATTAGTCTTTATCTATAGTAGCGATTTTGCTCCGGGTGTAGCGTCTAATGAGCGGTGAATCACACAGCCGCCTCGGAATCCAAGCTGTCCGCCACCTGTCAGAAGATTACGACACTTTTATTTTTTATTAGCCAGCAGGTTACCTTTGAAAATTCCAGATGCGTATTTTTCCAAATTCCGTAGATCGTCAGAGCCTGTGGCCATCCTCGGGGACAGCTCTGGGGGCTATATTCTAACGTGGGACTCTGGGTCCCGCATCCTGCTCGGAGACCCCTGGGAGAGGGCCAGAGGGACCCGGTCTCCTGTGGAGACGTTCGAGGGCAGTCTCTTCAGCTGCTCCTTGGGTCCGGGGTGGACACAGGTCCCCGACGTCAGGGGGCTGGCCAGCACCGCCCAGCTCTCTGTCCGGGGGACCTGCCCCCTCCAGACTCTGTACTGATCGCAGGAAGGACTCTTTTCTTTTTTCCTCTTTTTTTCTTTTAATTTAAATTCAATTACTTAACGTGGAGTGTATTATTTGTTTCAGAGACAGAAGTCAGTGATTCACCAGTGACATATAATACCCAGTGCTCATTACATCTCCTGGCCAAATTTATGTCCATCACCCAACTACCGTGCCCAGTGCCCTTTACCCCTTCGGTAACCCTGCTTGTTTCCTCAGATTAAGAGGACTTCTTCTTCTTCTTCTTCTTTTTTCTTTTGATGGCTATAAAGGACTTCTCAAACTCAACATCCAAGGAACTACTGATGCGGTCAAGGAAGGATCCTGACATTAGCAGCAAAGCCGGCTGGCTGGGAGGGGCGGGCTTCCCTGGGGCCACGCCCCTCAGCACCCCCACCCCCACCCCCGCCCTCTGGGAGTTCGGTCTGGGGCTCATAGCCCTGACCTTGCTGTGCGTGATTCCCAGTAGCCCCTGCACTTGCGGGAGAAAACACTACATGTGGAAATTTCTACCCCTAGACTGTGACCCCAGCGTCTTGGTGAGTGGCTCCTAAGGGCCGTCTCCCTGCCGCATGTCTGTGATGCCCTGTCACCTCATTGTCGGCTGGCAGCAGCTGTTTGAGGTCCCCAGGAGGGTGTGGAGAAAGGGATGAAGGGGGCAGCCAGACTCTGGCGCGGGAAGGCCAGGCTGGGGGGCACAAAGCAGCCCCAGGTCTCCGGGGCCCTTGGCTCTGAGAAACCCCGATGTCCTCTAGGTGTCCCCGTTGGAAACGAGGGTCCCCAGCAGCACTGTAACTGGACACAAAGACTAGATCAGCAGGAACATGCATTCGTTTCCAGCCGCTTTGCTCATGACTTATTTGGGAGAAGCGCAGGGTGCCCACTAACCGTCAGCCGCAGTGAGGACCCGAGGACAAGTCAGGGAAGGGCCTGTGTGTTCCCTGAGCCCCACAGCCCTTCCCACAGCGTGTGGGAAGCCGAATTGCAAGCAAAAAGAGAAATTAATTACCACTTGGGAAAGGAGCTGCTCGGTAGAAGCTGATGGTGTAGGTGGGGGCCCGGGGCTGCCCCCCCCAGGACAGGATCGCCCACGGTTGCGCGGGCGCTGGCTGGCTGGAAGCTGGCACAAGGACAGACAGATGCCAACGCCCCCGGGGGATGAGGAAGCCCTCAGAGCCCGCTTGCTGGGAACCGACAGGAGGCAGGGCTGCGAGACTTGGGCAGGGGGTGGGACGTGTGGATGGAGAGGCGGCCAGGGGCACTGCCACGGGGGGTGCGGGGGCACAGGCCCTGCGGGGACACGGAGTCACGTCCTAGTCAGCACGAGGCTGTCAGGCTGGGATGGGGGGTGCCAAGCAGGGGCTCTGCTCAACCAGACCCGTTGCTGAAACCTTCATGCTGTGGCGCGCCGAAATACAGAGTCAGCGAGGCTAGCACAAAGAAGGGGCACAGAACTAGTAAGATGGGTCACAGCCTCCAGGAGGGAGGCGACCGTGGCCAGGACCAAGGTGGGGAGGAGTCGCCCCGCGGTGCTTCTATAGCAGAAGAAGAGGCAGGCTCCGGGCTTGGGCGATGGTCTGTGCTCTCCAAGCCTCTTCATCTCTTGCAGGAACTCCTGAGACTTCCCAAACTTGTTTTGCCTGCTTCCGTTCCTGCCCTTCTGGAGTTCAGTCCCCTTGGAGGCCAGAGGCAGCCGGTTACCACCCAGAAACCCCTCCTCCAGGGCATAGACTGTGCAGTGCGAGCCTGCAGCCCAGCCCGAGGTCCTCCTCGTCCCCCCGCAGGGTCCTGGACTCGAGTCCCCACCCTCCACTCTGTCCACGCTGCTGTCCGGGCACACGTTGCAGAAACCCAGCGTGGGTCTTTGGAAGGTGTTTACAAAGTGCTGCCTCCTGTAAGCTGGTAAGTTCGTCCTTGCCTGAAACTCTAATGCCAAACTACACCTTGTAGAGAGGATTCCTTTAGTGCTATTTGTGTGCAAATGACATTAGATTCCCCCCGACCCCCAGACAGGCATCCAGAAAGGGGTCTAATTTCTCAAGAGCCGTGATGTCAAAATGTGGTTAAATGACTTAGTCATGGTTTGGAGGAATTCTGGGCCCTCAACACGGAGACACTCCCCAGGGATGACCCGTGGGGATCGCATGGGCCCTGCAGAGAATGCTCTGGCAGGATATCAAAACGGCAAATAATCAACCCTTTGCCGCTCCCCAAGTTTGAGCAAATCATTTTCTGTCAAATGTTGAGAAATCAATGTCGAGGTCCCACTAGTGTTGAAGACATTTTCACCACCTCCCAGGAACTGCTGGCCTTCTCCTGGAGACTGTGGGGCCAGGGGCGGGGTGGGCATGAACCACGACGGGAGACACAGGGTGGTGCCAAGCAGCAAGCCTACACCTGGGAGGCGTGGAGGTCTTGCCCGTGTGGAGGTCTTGCCCACGGAGAGAACGCTCAGCCCACTGAGGACCTTCCGAAAGGGGTCCTTCTGGAGGCCCGGTTTTGCAGGGGTTGATGGAAGCAAGTGCCTCCGCTAGAACGTGAAGGTCAGCCCTTTCTTCTTGAGGCCCTTCGGTGTGCGGTGTCTCGGGAGCTGACCGGCAGCTGCACCATTCCTCAGAGGATGCTGGAGAGGATCCAGACGGGAAGAAGGTATGAGAAATGTCCTGATGGGTAGCACCACAGGGCTACAGTCTGTGAGGGAAAGAGGGAGGCGGGGGCAGCAAGGCGCGAGCAATGTGGGAGCACGGGCAGCTCAGAACAACAGCTGTCAGCATTGTAGTGTTTTTGTTGGTCTCAAGGGGGCTGAGTGCCCCCCTCTGCATAACCCGAATTCAGGCTCTGCCCTTAGCCTTGCTGACTCTTTCTTAATACCCTCTGCAAAAGCCATCTGCTAAATTTGGTAAAGCCCTGGGGGGTAAAAAAAAAAAAACAACAACCAAGAACCTAATTAAAAAATTTTCCTCCTATCCCTTGAAAAACTATAGAAAAAGTAATGTCGCACACATACTCAATTTCTGATTTTTCCAATTGCTGGTACAAGGTCTTATCTGTTACCATGGCAACTAAGAGCTTTATGCATTTTTTCCTAACCTCTGATGTTTTCTGGAACATATCTGTATTCGGGTGCTTTTTAAAATAATTTCGACCTAACAGGAGTAACGCAATCCCGTTGGATTGCGTGTGTGTGTGTGTGTGTGTGTTGGAAGATGTAATTGATCCCTTTGTGTTTTAGTGTGGGATGTTTGTAACAAATCCTCCCATTTAATATGTGCGCTCAGGGGGAGCCATTCACTCTGCCCCATGCCGAGTTAGACCACTGCCTGCCTTCTCCTTTTCCCTCCAAACTGCGGGGAAATCACTAAAGCGAGAGCTCCTCCAGGCACTGGTGAGAACCAACTGGGATTCTCAAACCAGCTGGGTTAATTAAAACTTCCAGAAACAGTTAAAAAAAAGGGGGGTGATTTACATGAAATTTATAGTCCTATAAATTTATATTAAGAGATAGTAAAGTTGAAAATAATGAGCAAAATGTCTAAATTAAGTAAATAGTCATGAAAAATAAAATAAATCTCAGGAAAACAAACAGGAGAGGCTGGGCATGGAAATGAAAAGATCTAACAGAAAAGTGACAAAGGAAAAAGGTGCTTCTTTGAAAATATGCACAAAATTTGGGTAATTAGATGTGTGGTGTGCCCAGGACAGTCCCTTTCCCTCTGTTGTTTCATGTCACCTGCCATTTAAATGATATCTCGGATTATCTATCATTAATGAAATAAAATTATTAATAGTTGAATTCTGTTAACTCAGGACGAATTTGGTAAACCTCTACTTTGCATTTCTAGCCTCTTCTGTGGTCTTGACTACGAGAGTGCCATTGAACGGAATTCTTATTTTAGGATGTTTCTAAATCCAGACAATGACCTGCGATACCTTACTCCTCCATTTA
The DNA here is from genome assembly GCA_028646535.1 of Procyon lotor. Classification (NCBI taxonomy): domain Eukaryota; kingdom Metazoa; phylum Chordata; class Mammalia; order Carnivora; family Procyonidae; genus Procyon; species Procyon lotor. Next base: position 1,077,240 of record CM053615.1, on the reverse strand, counting down.
CAATCTGTCCCAGATGGGACGGGACTAGGGTCTCCCTCGGACGACAGAGTGCCACCCGTTTCGTAGCCCAGCTAGCTGTGACATGGCCACCAGGCTCCCTGTTGGTGGGGCCAGTAAGTGAACACGCAAAATTACAGTGTAGGTACGTGTAGAGTATGTATGAGAAATGGAGGTAGACCAGTTCTTCCAAAGAACGTAGATAGTCTGGACGGTCCTGTTACAACTTTTTCCTTACTGGTTATATGCTGAAAATCAAATAGTTCTACATTTGACTATAGTTGTAGTGTAGACACTTCAGTTTTGCAATCAAGTGTTTTGTTTTGCAGTAATGTTATAGCAATGAGCTAAAAAAATTTCATGTTTAATTGAAAATAATACACAGTAATTATATTTCTCAAGAAGATTGATGATGAGTGTTACCTTGCACAAACCCTCGGCATTGACCACCCACCATGGGGACCATAGAGGCCCTCTGGAAACAAGCAGGGGCGACTCAGAAATCAGAAGGTTAGGAGTTATTATAGGAAGACTGTGCTTGAAAGAGATCATCCTTCAGAAAAATGAGTGTACGTGGCATGCTGAGAAGGAAGAATTGGTTTAGATCGAATAACTATTTTCACTTTGAATTTCAAGTTTTCTTGGCATGTGTAGGAGGTGAGGCAAGAACAATCCATGTTTGGCTTCAGTTCGCAGAAGAAAATGGTTGATAATTAAGTGATGCCAGATTTCTATCTATGCACTGAATGCTTCAAGCAGAAAATTATTTAATTGTAATACTGATGTCATCTTTTCATCTAATCAAGGCAGGGATTTGGAAGTTGATTGTGTTGAAAGTGAAGCATTTGATATTATGTGGGTGTTCTCGGATTTGAGTTGAAGAGGTCAGCCATGAGGATAAAACCATCTGTATTTGTGATAATAATAAAGAAAGATTGGGTGGTGACAAGTTTTGTGGTTAAAAATAATGTTTCTCAAGTTAAAAAACCTATGAGCAGAAGTATACTAGAATATGACTGTAGGGCATGCATAAGTCATAATTTTGGAATAAAAATATAGTTCACTGGTCTATGGGTCTGTTTTTGTGCCAGTACCATGCTGTCTCGGTGATCACCGCTTTGTAGTAAAGCTTGAAATCAGGCAACGTGATGCCTCCAGCTTTGTTTTTCTTTTTCAGCATTTCCTTAGTAATTCGGGGTCTTTTCTGATTCCATGCAAATTTTAGGATTGTTTGTTCCAGGCCTTTGAAAAATGCTGGTGGAATTTTGATCGAGATGGCATTGAAAGTATAGATTGCTCTGGGCAGTGTAGACATTTTAACACTGTTTATTCTTCCGATCCAGGAACATGGAATGCTTTTCCACCTTTTTGTGTCTTCTTCAATTTCTTTCATGAATGTTCTGTAGTTCCTTGAGTACAGATCCTTCACCTCTTTGGTTAGGTTTATTCCCAGGTATCCTATGGTTCTTGGTGCTACAGTAAATGGAATCGATTCTCTAATTTCACTTTCCACCATTTCATTGTTAGTGTATAGGAAAGCAACTGATTTCTGTGCATTGACTTTGTATCCTGACACATTACTGAATTGCTGTATGAGTTCTAGTAGTTTAGGGGTGGAGTCTTTGGGTTTTCCATATAAAGTGTCATGTCGTCTGCGAAGAGAGAGAGTTTGACTTCTTCTTTGCCAATTTGAATACCTTTTATTTCTTTTTGT
>CM053615.1:1059273-1075029 GCA_028646535.1 Procyon lotor | reverse complement strand
CCCCGGTCCCTGGCCGTCGTCTCTGTGACGTGGACCCTCCAGGGGCCTCAGGTGAGTGTGTTCGCGCGGTCTTGCTACCGGAGGGACTTGGCCGGCTGAGTTCACGGAGCCTTCCCGTTTGAGGCCCCGTGATTGTCCATTGCGTGGATATTGACATGTTATTTATCAGTCCTCCGGTCGCAGGTGCGGGTGGCCCGCACCTTTCCCTGCTGGGGACCCCAGGCGTCCACAGTCCTGTTGTCACCGAGAGTCTCTGTCTGCTTTGCTTTCAGGCCCAGACGCACGGGAAGTGGCCGGTGAAGTGGTACGCTCCCGAGTCTATCAATTACTATAAGTTCTCCAGCAAGAGCGACGTCTGGAGCTTCGGTGTGTTGATGTGGGAGGCGTTCTCCTATGGGCAGAAGCCCTACCGGGTGAGCCCCTGCCTTTTCGGTTCTAGCTACGTGGCCCGCAGAACAGACGAGCCCCGGCTGATGGTTACAGGATGCTGGAAACCATGAACTCATAAAATCCCGGCTCCCTGTTTGGGGAGAGGTGGATAGGACCTCGGTTTATTCTAACCTGGAAAAATAAAATATGTGACATTAACCGAACAGCGTAGTTAGTTTCACGGGGCCTTATGCGTATAAACGTGCATAAAGGACACCCACGTGAACCTTATAATTAGCATGGAAATAGAGATATTTAATCCTGGCTATCTCCAGGATTAAACTGGCAGTTCAGTTAAATATTTTAGGCATTTTGAAATCAAAATAGGTATACGAGGAAGGGCACACGTGCTAGAATACAGCTTATGAATTTTCGCAAATGGGTGTGTCCGTGAAGCGAGTCCCCAGATGATGAAACAGAAGGTGCCCTGCCCCCTGAAGGCACAAGCTGTCCCCCAGGGGTCACCCCGTCTGCCTTCTAGATCATGGGTTAGGGGCTCCTGCTCGTGTACTTTTTGTAAGTGAAATCGTGCAGCGTGTACTTTTGCCTCTTTGGGGACCGTGTGGGACTTAATCGGTCGTTTTGTTGTGTTCCGTTGTGTTTGGCTGAATGCTGTCTTTAACACGCTCGGTATGTTTTGCGTTTCAGGGCATGAAAGGAAGTGAAGTTTCGGCTATGCTGGAGAAAGGGGAGAGGATGGGGTGCCCCGCGGGGTGTCCGAGGGAGATGTACGAGCTGATGAAGCTGTGCTGGACATATGAGTGAGTACCCGGCATGCCCTGCAGTTTATGCAAAGGCCCTGGGGCAGATGGGAAGAACCCTGGAGAGAAGTACTCCCTCTGCCTTCCCATGAACCAGGGCTGTGCTCCCTTCTCAGCAGAGAGCGGTGGGGTGGCTTGCTTCCTGGGCCAGGCACTCGTACTCTTCGGTCTAAAGAAGGAGTTTAGAACCTGGGCTCTAATGCAGGGTGTCAGAATTTAAGCGGGGATGCTACCAGCTGGGGGTGGGGGTGTTGGTGGGAGGCCAGGCTCGTGCCGTGTCCCTTGTTGGCAGTTCTGGACAGCGGGGGTGCTCAGCAGGGCAATGACTCCCGACCGCCTTTCCAGGTGAGGCCTTGGGCCTTGTCCAGGTCGCAGGGAGCACTTCCCCGGAGGGGCCTCAGACTGGGGACAGTGGTGCTCAGCATGTGCCGAGTGCCGTCAGGCATCCTGCCCGGGGGCACACGTGGTGTTGCAGGCGGCTGGTGTTCGGGGCAGATCCCCAGGCCGGGGACATGCACCACAGCCGACAGGCAGGGACGTGGCCTTCGAGGGGGCCGTGGGGAACCCCCAAGCCTGGTCCCTGTGCCTCCGACCCGGGCATGCGCCTGTGCGCCCTCCGAGCCCCGAGGTGCCACAGGTCCGTGATCTATGGGAGCCGTGTGCTCGCCCTGCCGTGGCTGTGACACTCAGGGGCAGGTGTGTGGTCAGAGATGCTGGCTGATGCAGCAGGGGCTTCTGGGGGGTGAGGAACATTCCAAGTGCTTTGAGATGCCGCCCGGGATGCTGGGACTCCCACAGGACCATCGTCAGCCACGGCTGGGAGCGGAAGTAAAGAACGCCCTCATTGTCTGGAAGGCCCCCAGGGTCAGCCCCCAGGGGAGAAGGCAGACATTTGGTGGATGCATGGATGCGGTACCAGGAAAGGGCCTTTAGCGGGGGTCCGATGGAGCCTCTGGGGGCAGCACAGGCCCAACCCAGCCCCCAGCAGGTACCGTGCAGCGTGCTCGGTTGGGGACCCCGTAGGCGGTGAGGATTTGCTGGGAGGTGACCCCCACCAGGGAGGAAGTGGGCTCACAATGCCTTCCTCCGTGCACTTGGGTCCTAGCCTCCGGCCTAAGCGACCTCTCCTTCCCAAGGGCCCTGGGTCGGTGACCCCCAGCAGCAGAGCAAGGCTGCAGGTCAGCCGCAGCCCTGGGGAGAGCACTTACTAGAAGTAAGCAAGCTTCTAGAAGCAGGAACCTTCTCCTGGGGCAGGTTTCACTTCCTCGGGGAATAAGACACTTGAAATCATTCTGAAACACATTTTAAAACCTGGAATTAAAATCAGCTCTCAGGCAGATAGTTAAAGTTAGCACTTTGGCATTTAATGCTGAGACTGCCATGTTTATTTCTGACTGCCAACCAGGAGGGCGAGGGCGGGCGGCAGGGGGCTCGGGGTGGGGGCAGGCGTGAGGGCTGGGCCAGTGGGCTGGGCGGCCGGAGCACCCCCTCCCGCCGCAGCTCCTGCTCGGGGCCCAAGACCCCCAGCTCCGGGGGCACTCTTTGACTCGGCACCAGGTGCCGGCGCTCTGCCTGCCTGTCCCCACGGGACACGGGGAGAGGTTTCAGTCACAGCAGAGTGAGGCCTGCAGGCAGGGACGTCTTTCCCACGGCTTCCAGCCCAAGCATGTGGTCTGGAGAGTTCTATGTCCCTGATGGAGCACCAGCCACGGACTTAAGTCCCAGCCGACTTAAAGGTGATGGCAGTCCGTGCCCGAGATGAGAAATGACGAGTCCTTATCAGTCTTCGATTCGTTTTCCAGCAGAGCCGTATTTCTGAGGGTTCGGGTTTTTCTGGGAGTGACCCGACATCAGGTGGGGGACAGGGTGGGGGTTCCGAGACTCGGTCTCAATGGAAGTAGTGAGACGATGTGCCCATGAATGACAGAGCACTGTTTTCTTGGGCACGGCCACCAAGGAGCACTCAGACACCAGGAGACGGTCTGGCAGCCGGGTCCCTGCCCCGGGGCCCTCAGGGCGACGCCCGGCCAGCGTGGGTGGCAGTGGCTTCGATCACTCAGCCTTCCCCGAGGACCCACAGTGTGTCCTGGAGCGACGTTCCGGGGACTTTCCAGGGTGGGGGCCGGAACCCCGTGCAGGCAAATGTCCCCCAGGCCCTCTGGCTTTGCAGAGGGGACATTCCGAACACACCCACAGAGGTCACGCTGAGAGCAAGGGGGGCATGTCAGGGCCAGGAAGGGAAGATGACCCCGAGGAAATGGGGAGCAGCGGGGCTGGGGGCTTCAGCTGTGTTTACTGAGTCCGTGTATGGCCTGTAATTAGGGATGCCAGTGGGGAAAACCCTGGCAAATTAGGAGAATCTGGGTCTCTGCACCCTGAAAAATGGGCTTCTGCCTGATGGAGAAAAGCCCGGGATACTGAGGATCTCTGAGTGGGGAACGATCTAGAGGGAGCTCAAAGTGCTGCCTAAAGATCATTGACCCGGAGCAATCAGATGACACTGCCTGGACCACCTCGGGCCTGCCCCCCGGCTCCCTGTCTGCTCAGTGCCCGGTCTTTCCCTATAGGAGGTGCTCGTAGAGGGAGGGAGGCTGTCCATCCGTGTCGCAGGGGTTCAACCCACACTCCCGCACGGGGCTTGGTCCCCCGCCCTCCCTGACCACGGCTTGGCGGCCAGAGGCAGGGCCCGCACCGCGACGCCCGAGGTGGCCTGGGTCCCTGGCCACGACCGCAGACGGCTGCCTAAATTCCAGCCGCCTGCCATGGCTGTCCCCGTCCGGAAGGCTGTAGGTGAAAACATTTGTGTTGATGCCGGTTGACAAAACCCACGTGGGTTCTGTGGAAACCGCGCTCCCTTGCAGGGGTGAGTGGTTCTGGTCCCGGGGCGCCTGCCCCCTGGCTGCCCCGCCAGACCCGCCCGGAACCGCTCGGAATTACCCTCTGAACGTGGACAGTCACCCAGGGTGACCTCGGGTTCTGCTTCCTTCCTGGGCAACTCTACCCGCGGCAGGGCAGCCCCAAATGGAAGCAGAAGAACTTCCACACTGGGGGAAGGTTCTCCGTTTTAAGAAATGCTTCCTTCCAGCTGGTGCTGTCGTGTGGGAGAAAGGGAAGTCGGGGACGCGCTATGGGTTTAATGCAAATCAACAGCAGGTTTTCAGAACGTCCAGAATGTTCGGATGGGGTGGAGGAGGGGCCCGGGGGGCGGGGCCACAGGCACCTGTGGCGGGTGGCGAGCGCACAAACGCTAAGGCGGGTCTCCCCTCTGCAGGGTGGAGAATAGGCCGAGCTTCGAAAACGTGGAGCTGCGGCTGCGCAATTACTACTACGACGTGGTGAACTAAGGGCCCCTGCCCTCCGCGGCCGCGGGGGTCCGGCCGGCACAGCGACCCCCCAGCGCCTGGACTGTGAGCGGGTCCACCTCTCTGGGCCGTCAGCAGAGCCGGCCCCGCGCGGGACGTGCCCGGACCGTGGTCCCCGGAGCCGCCCCGGAGCTCGCCCTCCGCAGAGCGCACCCTCCCCGAGGGGCCCCGGGGGAGCGCGCAGGCTCCCAGGGCCCGTGGGCTCCTTCGCGTTTCCCGGCCGCGCGGCTTGCAGGGCAGCGCCCGTCCGGACCCGCGTGGGCGTCGGAACCCCCAGCAGCCTGGAGGCGGCCCCGGGCGCACCTGCGCCGCCGGCCGTGCGCGGAGGGCGGCTGGCTGGGTTTGGCTGCCTCCGGAACCGGCTCCGACGGGTCCAAAGACTGAGCCCTGCCCCCCGAAAAGCTTTCCTGGCGCTGACAGTGCTTTGAGGCTTTGCAAAAGAAAGAAAAGAAAATCAAGAAGGACCAGTCCAGTTCCTAGGCGTGTAGCCAGTTAAGGGGGGATTAAAAAAAAAGAAACAAAAAACCAAACCAACCAAGTCTGGATACTGCATTTGCTCTGTGCATTCGGAGACACAAGCCCCAGATCCGCGGGAAAGATGGGGCTGTGGGCAGAACTGGCTTGCCCTGCCTCCCGGCCGGGAGCCTCTCCCCTGCACACCTTCCCCGGAGGGTGCTTGCATGAAGGTGTGGAGGGGGAGGGTGTCTGTCCCCTCGGGCCTGAGCGGGGACGGACCACCCGGTGCAGCGGGCTGTCCTCTCCTCAGGGAGGTCTGAGCCCCCCTCCCCTAGAGAGAGGGGGCCACCAGAATCCCCAACTTTCTCTGTGTTCACGTGGGGGGGGGACAACGTGGGAGGCCACGGCCATCTGTAGTGAGTTTCCTAAGATTGTATCAATTCATAATAAAGTCACAGACCCTGAGCCTCGCCACAAGTATGCCTGAGTGTGACCTTGGCGTGGGGACAGGAGGCTGGGACGTCTCTGCTAGCTCCCTGGTCTCCTTGAGCCCTGGAGGCTCGTGTGGGCCTGTGCGAGGCATCAGCCCGTCTGTGCCAGCCCCCAAGTTGGGGGATTCGCCGGCCTTCTGAGGTCAGCCGAGCCCCATGGGCCCGGCCGGCTTCGCTCAGACCTGAGACATTTTAGTGTGCATCTGGTCCCTTGTCGGGAGGGCTGTCCCTTCTCGTAACCAGGGAGCCAGCACAGGGACAGGCAGCAGGCGGCACCGTGGCTCAGCCAGGAGACATGAGTCACTCGTGGAACTGGTAGGAAGACGCGTTTAGAACCCACCTGTGCTTTTTTTTTGGGGGGGTGGGGATTGTGCCCGCTGGTGGAGTAATCATTTTGTTAAGGAGAGGGTCCCAGCGTGCTGAGACCGCTGGGTCCTCCTACTGGGCACCCCCCACCCCAAAGAGCACACGCTGCCATTTCAGAAAGACTTTTTGTCACTGGGCTTTTTTTTTTTTTAACTGTGATTTTTTAATAAAAAGTTTAAACTAGCTTAGTGACGATTTTCATGGATATTATTGGAATGCCGTAGGTTGTACCATCAAATAGATTGTGTTAAGTAGCTTCGTGAAATGTGAAATGTGTTTAAAAAAAAACAAACCACTAAATGCCCAGCTGAGTCCTAAGAAGACAGATGCACGAAGATACCTGGGAGAGGGTCCGGGAGCTTCTGTTGGGGAGAGGCCTGCCGAGGAGTTCCTGGGGGGGGCGGTCTGCCCAAGGAAGGCCTGACAGCCCACCTCGTACGCTCAGGGAAGGGGGGCGATGCCAGAAATCCCCACAGGACAGGTGTGCCAAGTGGCCGTGGAGAGCAATCCACGGTCTCCAGCGCCAGCCGCGGTGGGTCCCCTGCCCCCGGGGAGGCTCGCCCCCCTGACTGGGTGGACCCCTGTGAGTGCAGACTCACGGGCTGGGGGCCAGCTCTGCAAACGTCCAGGGGAGCCCCACCTCGTGGGGGACTGTGGGCCAGCTGGGTGCTGACTCAGGAAGCCAGCGACCTTGACTCTGAGCCTGCAACCCCGGGGGGCACGGGAATCACCGTGCCGCTGAGGCAGGGACGTGAGACACTCTGTCACCACGTGAGCCCGGGCGGTCAGGTTTGAGACCCGTCCAGGGTGCGGACAGGCTTCAGAGCTGGCCAGTCCCCACGTTCTGGGTTCAGGGAAGGAAGAAGCCTTTTCCAAGAGCCGGAATGAGTTTGCTTAGCACAGCTGCAGGCTGCGTTAGGGTCAGGATGGACAGGGCTGCTGGCTCCCACATCATGCTTCTCCTGGACACCGCACGTGGCCTCGGGAAGGGTGGCCAGGGACAGCGGGTCCTCCTGAGTCCCTGCGTTTTCCGCGGGTGATGGGAGCCAGGCAGAGGAGAGCCCCAGCCCTGCTCCTGCTCCTGCACCCGCAAGTCTGAGTCCCTGCGGGAGAGGCTCAGGCGGCTCGGCTCAGCTCGGCCCTGCCCGGGAAGGGCCCGGTGCCCGGCAGCCCACTCACAGCTTGGGGGGCTCGGCAACACAGACCTTTCCACGCGTTCTTGCCAGCTCGCCGTGTCCGACTTCTCTGACCACAGAGAGCCCTGCTCCCGTGCTCGGCCCATTAGCAACAGAGCTGGAGTTCTGCCCACGGGCAGGGAGGCTGCACCCGAGGGAGGCGGCTCTCCTGGGGACTCGGGGCGCGAGGGGCCAGTTCTGCCCTGACATCAGCTGGGGAGGCCGTCCGCTGTGCCGTTACCGGCCCGTCCGGGTCTCACCCGTCGGTTGCTCACACACCCTGCTCTCTCTCACACGCGCACTCAGGACACATATGAGCAATCACTCCTTCAAGAAAGAAAAGAAACGGAAGCCTCCCGCTACACCTGAGCTGCCCAGGGCACATAACCTGGCGTTTCACCACCTAGAGCTCTTCTGAAGGCCACTGAGGATGCTGGAGTTTAGCGGGATTAGCCTGGAGGGGAAGAGAGCGCACTTTCCAGGAGCAGCCGCCGCCCCATCCGTTGGTGACATCCGCCGGCCGGGTTGCCGGCACACCCTGAGCCCATGGCACGCGTGTGTGCCTGTCGCCCGGCCATCTGTCTGCCGGGGGCTGCCAGCCGCAGAGCATCAGCTGACCGAGGGTCGCGCTCTGCCCACACGCCCCTGGGCCGGGGACGGTTCACGGGTGATCTGTCCAGCGAGGCATTCCTGGACCAGAGCCGTGAGTCACGAGGTGTCATGCCTCTCGTCCCTGCGGTCTCGGAATGACTCGGTTTTCCATGTGCGTCATCAGACTATGGAAGGATGAGTGAGAAATGTGTGTTGTTCGTAAACAGCTCGTCCTCGTTCATGGAAATAAAGGGCCGCGTCTGGGGCTGGTCTCGGTCCACGGCTGGCAGCAGGTGCCGCCGTGAATTTCCCTGAGCCGCCGACGGTGCCGGCACACAGGGGGCTCGGGGGCTGCCGAGGCCTTCCCTCTGGACCCGGGGTGCCGCAGAGGCCGCAGCCATGCACACGGGGCCCGGATGCGAGCCGTCTTTGCTCCGCGGGCCCTTGCCACTGGGTGTGCCAGAGAGAGTGGTTTTCCCAGAGGAGGCGAGCCGCAGGCCCCCAGGCCCAGAGTGTCCCATGTACGTGCTCCCGAGGCTGCACAGACCTCGGCCCGCATGCTGTGTTCCCTGAGCTGCCGCGTGAGCAGGCTCGCACGGCCGTGTGCTATCCCCCGGCCGCTGGCACATCTGCGGGACACACACCAGCGTGGGAGCGCAGCCAACCACCCCCACCCTGCAGAAGGGGGAAACGTGATGCCTGCTCTTCAGCTGTGTCCGTGTGCTGCAGTGCACGGGGCGGGCGGGCACAAATAGGACTGAGCTAGTACGCACGTGCACGCGCACACACACACACACACACACACACGCGCGCGTGCATGGACACGCGCACATGCACATACGCGCACACACACATGCACACACACGCACACACACACACGCGTGCATGGACACGCGCACATGCACATACGCGCACACACCCGGGCTATCAGCCCACCAGCGTTGGGATGGCTCCGATGCAAGGCCGGCTTCCAGGATCGGCATGATCACACCCGGGAGACTCCTCCAGACGGAAGTGAGGCCCAGCTAAAGGCTGGCAGTGAGCACGGAGCCGTTTTAATCAACTTACTCCTGTCCCCAGAGCACGAGGACGCTTGTTCACTCTAGGACACTCTTTCGCTAACAGTGAGTACGATTCCCATTCCTTCGTGTCCGGCCGGGAGCTCCTTCCCGGACATTCCCTTGTGCCCGAGCGCGGGTCTCGCACGGCTGCTTCCCTGCGTGGGGCGTGGGCGCCTCCGAGTGCCGGCCGGTCCCCACAGCTGCACACCACTGCCGGCACACCCAGGGCCCCGAGCTGGCCAGGGTGCCCCGTCCTGCCGTGCTCCCCCAGGACTGTGTGTGTGTGACCGTGCAGCAGGTCAGGGAACAGACCGGGAACCACCCGCATCCTTCTACCCCATTCTGTCCCCAGCGTCTGACAAAGAGGGGTTCGTTCTCGGGGTTCTCGGGGCCGTGAGATGCAGGCCTCGCTCAGGAGAAGAATCCGGGAGACCCCAGCCCCGAGTGCCGCCACCAGCCCGTGTCCCCAGATAGTGGGGGATCCCCGGCAGGGAACGAAGCCCAAGGTAATTTGTACCTGAAGCCACGCCTGACAAGCATCCGGGAGATCTCCATCGGCCACACGCGGAAGGCTCAAATGAGGAAGTGCCCAGGGCAGGGAGCTAAGTGTCTTGGAGGCTTTCCCAGGGCAGATTCAGCCGCAGTCGGAGGCTCACGCACGCGTGTGCACACACACACACACGACCCTACAGCCAGCTCTGAGTAAGCGCACCTCACCGCACCCACGGGAACCTGCTGCGGGTGTGCACGAGCTAAGGGAGGGAGGTACGGGGCGCACCTGCACCGATAGACGGTCCGAGCGCGGGAATGGGAATGCTGGTCGCCTCCACCCTAGGTGACGTCCACGGAAGAAGAGAGAGCAGGTGCACCTACGCCCCTGTAACTGGGGGGCCAAGCGTGGCCGCCAGGGGAGTCTCGCTTCCAGACGAGAACCGTCCCGCCCCCACCTGGAGCGAGCAGCCCCAAGGACACTTCTGGCTCGGCCTGGCCGACCGCGCTCCTCCCGCACACCCGCAAGGTGACCTGCCTCCGTCCCCTCTCCAGCCAGGTGCTCGGGAAAGCAGGCCGCGGCCGGGCTCGGGGCACAGGACCGAGACCCAGGCGGTCTGCACCCCCCGCCCGTCTTTCCTTTCCTGAATCTAAGCAGGGCTGCTGCCCAGGGAACGTGGAAGGGAAGAAGGCAGCTGTCTTGAGAGATTGCATACAGTTTCTTCCTCTGGGAGGTTTTATTTAAATGGCATGACTTGCATTGTTAGGTCCTCTCCCAGGACCTTGGAGGAGCCCATTCGAACCCTGGGCACCGAGGACTATGTATCAGCTTCCCGGTGAATCGTTCTGCCAACGGCCGACAGGACAGCGAGAACCTGAGCATTAGAGGAGAGATGGTCAGACCAGACCGAGCGGAGCAGGGGGGGTGGGGGGGGGGAAGGGAGGGATGGAGCTGGCGGTGGGTGTGTGGGCGGACGCAGACCGGAGGGGCCCAGAGACACAGGTCACCTGCTGGGCCCCAGTCTGGTGTGAGTTCTGCCTGTGCCCTGCGCACTCCATCCTCTCCCCGGGGCTGGCCCTGCTCAGTGCGTCACCGTCCGCATCGGAGCAGGCCCCGCAGCCGCGCACCGTCCCCACCCCCGCTCCTCCAGGCCCCCCCGCCGTGGCCATCGCGCGGCCCCCAGACTTGGCCCGGCCGTTCCCTGGGCGCAGGGGCACCCCGGCCCCTCGCAGTCAGCGTCCCCGTGTGCGGCATTGTCTCAGGGCTGCCAGAATCGACACCGCCACCCGTGCGGCTGAAACGGCCTTCGCTCACGGTCTCGGTCCCGGGGGCGGCCAGTCTGAGGTCCTGGCTGGTTTCCCCCGAGGCCTCTCTCCCCGGCGTGCACACGGCCGTCCTCTCCCTGCGTCCCCACGTGCTTGGCTTTCTGTGTGTCTGTCTCTGGGTCCAAATGTCCCTTCTTGATAAGGGGCCACCCTACTCCCCTATGACGAATTATTTCCAAATAAGGCCTCCTCCTGCAGGGCTGGGGGGTTAGGACTCCGACACGCGGATTTGGGGACACGATGCAGCCCATGACATGGCGCTGAAGGACTCTTGTTCCTTCTGTTCACTGGTTCATCCCCGGGGCCCAGAAACGGCCGGGTCCCCACTAGGTTCTAACCCGAGCCTCGCGCCCAGCTCAGAGCTTCCAGCCGCTGGTTCCCTCCGAGGCAGTGGGGCTGAGGGGCCGAGGATATGCGGGCAGACCAGGCCCAGTGGCCCCGGGGAACCTTCCTCCCACCTTCCCAAGGACGGCATCTTATCACAAAGCAAGACTGCCTCAGTGGGTCTGGGGCGCGGCCCACGTTGCTCACAGACCCTGGGCAGGCGGACGCGGCCCCACCGGGTATCAGGGCCCCCGTCTGGTCGCTCAAGTTGCCTGTGGGGCTGGCGATGCCTGCCTCCTGGGTCTGCCTGGGGCCAAACGGTGACAGTGCTAAGGCCTCCCGGGGGGCCTCCCGTGCAGCCAGCGTGAGACCCGCAGCCCTCAGGGTGGGAGCCGGGGGAGGAGGGGCTGCGCCAGTTCCGGGGGGCCTGACCTCATCTTGTCTGGGGCCCTTTCTAAGAACAGACCCAGGCAGGTCCCCTGGGAGGCCGCAGAAGAGGCAGCACATCCCATCAGACTGGTTGAAACAGCTCAGGTTCACTAAAGCACCTGTCATATGAGTGTGTCACCAAGGTGTCCCCACGTCCCGAGAAGCAGCAGACGGGGGTCTCGAACCCGAGCACCTCCCGGCTGTATGATGACCCGCCTCTCGTCCTACGTTGGGGCCCCTGGGAGGAGCTCTGGGGACTGAGCCCAAAGGCCTAAAGGCTGGATCTCAGCGTCCCACCTTGGGGCTCACCTTGGGGCTTCGTGAGGGTCAGCCCCCCCACGCCGTGTCCCCCACAAGCCACAGTTCCCTGCGGTCATCACCGTCTCTGCATGGCCATGTCCAGCCAAGTCTGGGGGGTACCCGGGCCCGGTCCAGTCGGCACCCTCCGGCTTTGCCCCCGACCCTGCGGTGGTCAGTTCTGACCCCACCCGCAGGCCCCGGCGGTGCAGCCCATGCCCGGCATCCGGGCCACCCCCGTGATGTGGCCCAAACACAGTGGAGGTCAAAGGCAGGTGTCTCCCCACCCGCCCATTGTCGTCCTTATTCGTAGGGTCAGAGACACCCTGGGAAGGCTGCCTGGGAGGTTCATATGTGGGAATTTTCAGTCCTGGGCCTCAGCCCTGCGTGTGTCTGCCTCTGTGTGTGTGTCTATGTGTCTGTCTACGTGTGTGTCTGCGTGTGTCTGCGTGTCTATGTGTCTGCATGTGTCTGCGTGTGTGTCTGTGTGGGTCTGCGTGTGTGTGCATCTGCACGTGTGTCTGCGTGTGTGTCTGTGTGGGTCTGCGTGTGTGTGAGAGAGACCAACAACCTCAGAGGAAAGAAGAAAAACCCAGCAGGAAGTTTCTAGAGCCCAGAGGAGTGGAATCTGGAGTGTCCCAGGCGGTACTGGGCTCTTAGGCAGGCGAATTCTGGCCCGAGAAGGGCCCCATGTGGAAGCAGGGGGCCCGCCACCCAGAGCCCGCCTGCCCCCTGGGCCCACCAGCCTGTCCATCCAGGCGTGGACGGCGGCTCTGGGCAGTGCCACGCTCCGAGATGGCCGCTGTCTGTCCCCTGCCCAGTGTCCCTAGACAGCCACCAAGTGACCATGTGGTTCGGCCAAGTGCTGGGCCCCCAGGCACTCTGTTATAAGGACCTAATGCACTAGGGGGGCCAGGATGGAATCTCAGCCCCCAGGTGAGCCTTATTCCTGAAACCCTGGCGGGGAGGGGGCCTGCCTTCCGGAATGGAGCCGAGTGACCTGAGCCCGGGGTCTGCATCCCTCTATGCCAGGCCGTCCCCCCAGGCGGTGCCTGAGCTGGGGGGTGGCCGCAGCCCTCGGCACTGAGAAACCTTGCCCCTCCATGGGGGCCGCCTCCCTGGGGACTGCATTGCCTGGGTTGAGCCTCCTTCAGGAGGGGGAGGGGAGGGAAAGATGGGAAGGTGGGCGGAGCCTCCGCGGGCGTGGGCTGGCCTGACCATGGCGCGGCATCCCTCCCGAGCGCCCACTAGGGGGCAGCCGACACCCGGGCAGGAGCGCCCCAATCCGGGCCGCGTGCACCCCAGGCTCCTGTGCACAGATGCCTGAAAGCCGCCAACTGCAGGCACTACTGGAAATCACATTCCGACAGGTGTTAAGAGGACGGTGTCCGTGAGTTATGTTCAAAGTAAGTGGCTGGCAGCCGGCTACTCTGTTCAGGGGGGCAACTCCTCGTCTTTGCGGTTAGGTACCGGCTAGTTCTTTATGTCCTCCTGTTAAAGATCTGCCCGGCTCCTGTTCATTCCCGCCAGTCTGACCTTGAAGGGAGCTCACTGTGAGGGGGGAGGCTCTGTGTCTGAGCTGGGGGGCCCTCGTCCAGGCCTGGTGCCCCTGGGAGCCCCGGGAACGGAAGGGCACGTGAGGCGCCCCTGGAGTCGGCCGCCAGGACTGCAGCAGTCCTGGGGCCCCTAAACGGGGCTTGAAGAGTCCGGGCCTTAGAGGAAGGGGCAACTGAACACACTGGCTGGGACCACGTGGCCAACACCGTTGGGGGATCAGCCCTCCTGAACGTGGGTCCGATACACCCTGTTGTCCAGGGGCGGCCTGAGTCCCCCAGACCCGCAGTGGCCGAGACAGTGTGGACAGACAGATGCGGTGGGCCATGGCTGCCGGAGACCGCCCGGGAGCCACAGGCCACGGCTGCTCCTGCGTCTCCGGGCTCCCAGACAGGGAGCAAAGCCCAGGCCGACCTGGGGTTGACCCGCGACACCCGTGGGCAGATACCCGGGAAAGGCCAAGAAGAGGGGCTGTGGAAACGCTATCATTTCTGCAGAACCGCTTGCCTCCTTGCGGCTAAGCCAGGTCAGGTTGGGCACAGCACTCGGGGGTCAGGGACGTAGACCCCGAATGTGCTCTGTCTCCGGCTCCGGGCACCCTCGGGCACACCGCCCTGGAGAGCTCCAAGCGACACACTCGGGAGCTGAGTGCCATCTGTCACTTGCCAGCCGAGTCCCCGCCCGCACATGGAGCCTGGGTTCAGAACCCAAGCTTGCGCGAGATCGGAGCTCCTGCCCCCAACGGGGTGCGCGGTGGGGAAGGGAGGGCAGACCTCACAGCCCAGCAGGACCCACCCCAGCCCTCTCGGGGGGCGTCAGTCTGGGCTGGCTCTGTCCCTGAGTGACTGGACCTGGAGATGTCACGGGCCGGTCCTCCCCAACCGCGCGGAGAGCGACCGAGCGCCGCCCAGTCACCCCCACCCGTCCTGCTGGCTCGGTCCCGCCTCTGGTTCAAGACCCGTCCCGCCTGTGACAGAGCCAGTCAGGCTTTGCCACCATCTTCACCACGTGGGTGGTTCGAAGGCATCTTACAGGTCACGATCGAAGACCGTCACGTGACTTTGCACTTTGCACGCGGACGCCGATGCTTCAGCAGCCCGGCTGTGTTAGGAAAGTGTGAGGTCCCCATACGGAGGTCCCCTTTCCTTTCCTGCTGGCAGATGCACCCCGCACTGAGTTTCTCCGAGCGGCCAACAGAGAGCTGTGAGCCGGAGCGCGAGGGACCCACCCCTGCCCTGGGGACCGGGCCTTTGTGCCCGCCACACTGCGCTTGACCCCGCAGGGTGGGTGGGCCGTGTGTGCAGGAGCAGCAGGACGTCCCGTCTCCCAGCTGTCACCTGCGTCCTGCCATCACAGCCTCTGCCACTTGCTCGCGTCCGTATTCCAGACCCTGTTCTGCTCAGTGGACAAGCAAATGTCCTGCGGCTCAGTACTTCTGGAAACCTCTATAGATCGTAGTCCCCTGCTGAGGATCAGAAAGCATATTCAAAGGGCACAGAATGTCCCATCACCCAACATGTCCTCAGGGTCTTTGGCCCGGAGCCATCCTGCACGCCTGCCCAGTGAGGGCGCCCCATCTGCCGCCCGGTTCTGTCCTGGAATGTGCTCCCCAAGCCTGAGCCTGAGCCCACACCGGCCTCGCCCTCTCCCCTGACCTCCCTCCAGCTCCGGGGCTGCGGCGTCCCATCCCACTCGAGGCGCGTGTTTGCCGGACCCCAGGCTGTACGTCCTGCGAGGGCGGGGGCTGGGTTCCGTCCCTTCCTCGGACACGTCTGGACGGCGAGGCTGGCTTTGCTCACCAGCACCTGTGCCCGGAGGGGCGGGGGGACGGACGGCAGGGCCTTGGCCGACTCCGAAGGTTGGCTAAAGCAGGTCATGTGTTTCTGCATTTGAGGAGCCACAGGAGAAACCACCACGGCTGAGTGTGTCCCGTACGTGTGTGTTTGTGTCAGTGTCTGTGTTTACAGGTGTATGTGTGGATATGGGCGTGACTGTGCGTGTGTGTGCGTGTGTGTGTGTGCACACACGGCTGCTGTCCTCCCGCCCGTGACCCTGGGGCACACGGACCAGGGAGTCCTGGCCTCCCTCTGATGCGGGAAACCTGGTGTCCCCAGCAGCTGAGCGTCCCTCAGTGCTCGGCTCGCCCGTCACAGCTCCCCGAGCCCCTCCACCCTCCTGGGCTGCGCCGTGGCGTCCAGGCGCCAGAGCGGGGGGGGGGGGGGGGGGCTGTGTTCCAACACGTGCTCAGGCTGGGCCCACCGGCACCCACCCGCGGGAGCGCCCAGCGCCTGCCCTGCCGGTTCTGCGAGGAGATGCCCCCGGGGGATTTCACAACCGGCCTGCCCACTGCCCCCGCCCCGGCCTCTCCACCTCGTTAGTTCCCAGTGGGGAGCGCCGGAGGGCCCCCCAGTGCCCACACCGGAGGTGCTCAGGGCTCTCAGGGACTGGATCCCGGCTCGGCAAACCCTGGCCGTGCTCATGTCCATTTCTGGAGAATGGACTCTTCTTTCTCTCTCCGGAAACCTCAGAAATTCCTCTTTACCTTTGAAGTTCCAAGACAAGTCTTTTTCAAATGCATTCTACTCTGAGTTTGCCTTTTTCAGCAGAGCCACGGGTCTCACTTGCAGGACTCAGGATGGGGGGGG
>CM053615.1:1043279-1058773 GCA_028646535.1 Procyon lotor | reverse complement strand
TGAAGGGAATTGGGGGAGCGCATGCCTGAGTCCCCAGGGCCTGGCTGTGCCCCGCTTGCACCCAGGGGCGCCCCCTGCCCACCCCGTGCCCACCACCCCGGGCACAGGAATGAAGAGGCTCCTTGCAGCTTCTCCGGGCTGTGTCGCTTCTTCCGACGAGGAAACAGCCGCCCGGGTGAACGTCTTCGTTCCCGTGCCCTCCTGGCATGAGAATATACCATGGGGGGAAAATGTACCCCTCCTGCTGTCTCTGCCTTTCCGTGGGCTGTGATGAGAAAACACAGTGCTGGGGACACACAGGCCACGCTTTCCGATGGCCACCCTGCAGTGGCATTTTCCCGCTGGGGGCCCCTCGGTGACACTAGGTCTCTAGGAAAGCGCCCAGCGCTTCCTGTGACAGCGGCAGGTACGGACGGCTCCCGGGAAACAGAGCCGGTGCGCTCACGCGGGCGCGGACGGAGCATGACGACCACCCTGCCTCTGTCATCGTGCAGGAAGTTTCAGCGAACTCGCCTCCCTGTGGAGACCCGTCTTTTTCCTGATGTGAATGAGCAGGATGGCTGTTTGCAGTGAAGTTTAAATGTGCACGTGCTCACTTTTTCACATCCCCCCGCGGTACTGATTTCTGCCCTGCGTTGGTTTACCGAGTTCTTACCTCTCTTGGTGTTGTTCTGGATTTGAACGAGGAAGCGGGTCATTTTGCAGAAATGCCCTAAGGCCAGGTCCTTCTTTCAGGAGCCGAGCACTCAGGTGGGGGCTGCCTGGCAGCGGGGGAGGGGTGGAGACGGCAGCAGCAGGGGGAGCACCGGGGGGAAGTCGGAGGTCCAGAAAGCCCGCATCGGAATCTCCGCCACTAACTGTGACCTGTGGCCAATTACTCAGCTTCCCTGGGCTTCGGGGTGCTCGTCTATAAAGCGCAGACCGAAAGATTCTACCCCATGTTTACTGATCAAAGTAACCACAGAGGTGAGCCGGAAATGTACGGAAGCCACCTGCCAAATAGCAAATACTAAACAGGAGCGATTATTGTTCTGCGTGTGTCTGAGGGAACACAGGACCACCCCTTTGGGAAATAGATGCACACACTAAACCAGGGAACAGGATCCCCCAAGGAAACTCTAACTGTGATCCGGTTTGCTGGCGTCTGCCGTTTGCATTATTTTTTTTAAATTACACATCGTATGTATATATTTTTTTATTTTATGTTTTTAAGTTTTTACCATTTTCATCACTTAATCCCTGTAACGCAGCAGTGGGACTTACTTAGTTATGGAAGAAAAATGACCCCGTGTTTGTAGGGGAACCGGCACCACTTCTAAATGCGAGTGGAGACTTGGTGACCTTCCGTGTGCACAGAGGCTGGGGGGGCGGGTGGGCCTTGAAGGGTCACGTCATTGGAGGTAGGAGAGAGACACAGCCCTTCTGGGTGGTTGCAGGGCTGTCCCTCCAGGCAAAGCCCCGTCTCACACGTCTGCCTTCAAGAGTCTCACCAGGCGGGGACCAGAGCCGCTGAGAACCTGGCAACTGGCTCAGCATCAGCTCCCCAATATCAACACCCTCCGCCTTTCCAGAATCTCTGAGTCGGCCGTAAAATTTTGCTAAGGGCGCCTGGGGGGCTCAGTGGGTTAGAGCATCTGCCTTCGGCTCAGGTCATGATCTCAGGGTCCTGGGATCGAGCCCCCCATCAGGCTCTCTGCTCGGCGGGGAGCCTGCTTCCCCCTCTCTTTGCCTGCCTCTCTGCCTACTTGTGATCTCTCTGTCTGTCAAATAAATAAATAACATCTGTAAAAAAAAGAATGAAAGAAAAGAGGAATGACAGAACCCCTCCTGGGGATGTTATGGGCCCCGGATGGACATTAAGGAAGATCGCACATTATGAGCAGGACCGTCCTGGGCCAGGAGTGAACTCGCTTGCACCTGCGTGAAAAGGCCGGCGAGATCCTCCTGTGGAGTTCTCCCTTTGATTTGGGCGCCGGGTAGGACCGGCCGTTTCGTGGACACCATCCGGTTAGCGGGATGGGCCTCCCTGCCGGCGGGCTGTTGGTCCCTCACCGTGGTCTTCCTGGGGTTGTCATGGAGACCGTTGGAGCAGATGCCCTTTACTGGCTGAGGCGTCTCTCAAACACGGGGGCCCCGACTCTACACCAGGGCTACGTGGGGCTGAAGGGGATTCCCCCTAGATCCCCCCCCCCCCGTGCCATGCTCCCCGTGACTCACCTGGAGACACCAGCTCTGGACACGCCTGGCTGGTCCCCCGTCTCAGTGCGTCCCGAGGCCAGGCACTGGCTACCTGCGGTCCTCGGGCTGCTCGGCATAACGCCAAGCGGGATAGGGATCGCCAGGAGTCCATACTACCTTTGGGGCCTACATGGTACCAACTGGGAGGGGAGAATCAGGCAGAAATGACCGAGACCTTCCCGGAAGCCCTTTCAGTGGCTAAGACACAGACCCGATCCGCCTGGGAGCGGGTTCCAGAGGAAGACGAGTAAGAAGCTCTTGGTACACGGTGGCTCATCCAGAAAAAACGAGCAAGTGTCTCTGTTGAGTCGTATTGTTCTAAGCTGCGCACCGTGCGGCACGTCCAGCCTTCCATCAACATCAACCCTCACACTCACCCTCGGGGTACGTGCGAGGGTGCCCAGTTTTTAAGTAGAGAAACTGAGGCCCACGCAGAGCCGACGGCAGAGCTGGGGTTGGGCTCTGGAGCTCGTGGCTCTCTCTGGGCATCGCCCCACACAGGGTAAGTGGGCATTTTCCAACAGGTGCTCGTCAAATTGTGTTTTCGGCTCAAATACATCAGACGAAGCTGTGGGTGTAAACATCTATAAGGTGATTTTTGTCATGGAGAGTCTCTAGTCTTGCCGAGGACGGTGTGTGTGCCCGGGACAGAGGGTGCGATTTGCATAAATTCTATGACCATACAGACTTCGACGTTGGGGTTCCCATCAGCATCCCCCCACACGGTAGCCACAGAACACGGAGCGCCAGGCAAAGGTCCGTGAGTGTCGTGAGTGGGAAGAGGTGCGGGCAGATACTGGCAAGGCAAGGATCTGAGAAGGGACAAGAGAAAAGGGATGCTCCGGGCAAGAGATGGGGTCCGCTTCACTCGCCCGATCCCCTGCCCTCCGACACCCTCAGCTGGCCGAGTCGGCTGTGCACGTGGTGCCGGCTCTCACCCAGAAACCCGGAGAGAAAGATGGCAGGAAATCACAGTCCTGTTTCTCACGTGCCCATTACATTCCTTCTGCAAAGAAGAAAGACGGAGACTGACGAGGTACCAAGAAACAGCACGCGTTCCGTGCACAGGATTTCTTTCTTGCGAAGTCGCTGGTGGAGAGAAGTCGCGGACGCCCAAGGCGAGGAAGAAAGAGATGGCGTTGCAGGCCGCCCCCGCCCGGCGATGCGGCTGCCACCAGGACTGGCCCGTGGCTCATGCTGCCCGTGCCCAGGGCCACGGCGGGCCGGTCAGCTCTGCTTCTTCAGGGGGAGCAGTGAAGGGAAATACGAGAGCAGAGGTGGCCGCCCCCCACGTCCACTCGGTCTTCCTTCCCTCAGAGGCTGAACTGGGCCCGTGACGGCACCATGGGACGGAGTTGGGACAGTGAGAAGGCTGCTGCCCGCCCCCTTGCCAGCTAGGACGCAGGACAGTGGGCGTGGCTGCCCAGACCCAGACGTGGAAGCCACGAGGTGGCCGAGCTGTCACAGCGGCCCAGGTAGTCCTCGTGTCTGATTGTGTCCAGGGCTGAAGGTCGGCTTCTGCTGGGTCCTTCGGAGAGCTTCCCGCTGCTTCCTCTCCCGGCTCCTTCCATCCGTCCATCTGTCTGGCTGGCTCCTTCCCTCTCCTCACTGCTCTTAGTTCAGGACAGACAAGAAGGAGAGGCTCCGGAGGCTCCGGAAGGCATCCGGGCCATGGCGAGGACCGCCGTGTGGACGACCAAGGGGCCTGTCTGACTCTCCGTGAAACCACAGAAGCCCGTCTTCCACTCCTCCTCCCGTCTAAGTCACCGAGCAGAAACCGTATGCGTCCAGGACAAAGCGGGAACGCACAGTAAGTGGGCTTCCCTCATTTGATCTGAGAAACAAGAAGGCACAACGAGACACGGGAAGGGCAAACACAGTATGGCCTCTGTTGGAAACATAAACGGTGAGCCTGGGTCTGGCCGACAGCCCCACACCAGGGGCGGCCTGCAGCCGGGTGCCCGGTCCTGCTCAGGCCTCAGGGTTTGGGGAACGACGGGGGGTCCCCATGCCCCCCACCATCACCGGACTGGGGGGCAGTGTGGATTTTCCAAAGATGCCTCTGGGACATCTTCCGTCCCATAAGTTTGTCTGCCGTACGGCCTTGCCACCAGCTCCCCCCTCGTGAGCTGGAGGGTCCGCTCGCCTCCCTCGGACGCGGCCCCACCATAGAGACTGGTAACCGACAGGTGTTTGTTTGCAAGTGATGACGAGCCTTCTGAAGTCTCCCCCTGCCTGCACACCGCGAGGAGCCCCAGCCACAGGAGAGTGCGCGGCTTCTAGGTGATTCCAGCCCCTGCCGTGTGCCCAGCGCCGGCCCTGGGTCATGGAGGAGAGGTGGGCCCTCCCTAACACCCCCGATGCTGACCCCTGACCCCCCAGCCCCTGTGTGCGTGAGTTGTTCCTTCACGGACCCAAGGTTTGGGGTTGGCTTGTTAGGTTGCAACAGTCACTGCAACGAGCCCAGTACCCTTCCCGAAGGGGACAGTGGTGGAGTGAGATGAAAAGCCCATCTTGAAAAACCTTCCTTGATCTATTAGTCTTCTGGAAATTTCCTACTTAAAATATCGGGGCGGAGAGATCGTCCCACACGTAGTTACCAGGTCTCTGGAGGGAAGGTCACGGAGGAGAAATACCACCAGGCCCCCGTGGATGAACGCAGAGGCACGGCTCCCACGCCCACGGAAGGTGGCGGCCCCGTGACCGGCCGAGGGCAGGGGTCCTGCGGGCTCTGTGAGGGGGACAGGGTGTGACGAGTTTGGGAGCCACGTGTCCCCGCGTCCTCCCCTAAAACAGACTCGTTCTCACCCAGGGCGATCCCACACATCTTCCTACCTACTTCCCAGCGCAGCAGCCTGGGGGGCAAAGCGGTCAGCGTGGGGTCACGTGTGAGGGTCGTCCGCGGGCCTTTCCCTGGAGACCGCTGGGCCTCCCCCCGAGGCCAAGGCTGTGGGCTGCATCCCTCCAGGTGGTCCCAGGCCCACCCAGGCCAGAGACTCAGGGCCATGCGTGCAGATCCGTGTGTAGCTGCCGGTCAGACCCCCTCCCCAGACCGGCTGGGCCCCAGGACCCGCCAGAACCCATGGGGTGAGTCCAGCTGGCCCGGGGCTTCCCAGATCCTGCTCTCACCTGCCAAAGATTGGGGAAAACCTTGGCTACCAACATTTTGTATGTTCTTAGTTCTAATTTTGGGTTTTTCTCCTTACAATAGATTCAAATACCAGGGGGGCAGGTCCTCCCCTGGAGAAATTGGGATCAGTTTCCCTGGACCACTTTCAAAACACGTACCCGAGGTAAAAATTACGTATGACCAGCAGAGTAGGCTTCTCTCTCTCCTAACACTGGGATGAGATTTGTGGCAGCAGAGCTCTTCTTCAGGGTCCAGGAGAATTTCCCAGCGTGATTCAGGATGTGACGTGAACAACCACGGACACATAAAAGCTGCATGTTTGTGTCAGAGCATCTTGTAAAAACCAGAACCGGCACCTCAGACCTACAGCCTGAGCAGCGATGTCAAGCTCTCTTTGTAATTTTATACAGAAAGAACCCCGTTGAGCCAGTAACCCGCCCCACTCTGGCCTGGGGGGCTGGGGCAGCGACGTGCAATACAGAGATTGGTTTGGTTTGTGTTTTTCTAACTGAGAGTTAGGCTCTGTTTGATACCTACCTACCAAACAAGGCCACAGTCACATGGCTCCTGGGTCAGTCAGGCCTCGAGTGACTCTTTGTTCCTGTATCTTTCTCTGCCCTCTGCTTTCAAGGGAGTAAGTACCAAACCGTACATTTCAGGCTGTTATGCCAACAGTATCGCTCTTAATGGTCTTACGGTTGGGATAGTTAATTCTGTCTCCTTGGTTAGCCGCAGTGCCCAGTTTGGCCAAACACCAGTCTAGATCCCGTGGAAGGTATTTTTCTAGATGTGATGAACACATCAGCCGACTTCAAGTAAAGCGGATCTACGTGGGTGGGCCTCGTCCAATCAGTTGAAGGCCTTCAAAGCAAAGCCTGAGGTTCCCAGAGGAAGGAAGGAATTCCGCCTCTGTGTCTCCACTTGGCTGGTCGTCCCTACGGATTCCAGATCCAGCCCTGCACAACCCACTGCGCCGGCCCCCAGAACCGGGTGAGCCCACATCCTAGGGGAGATTCCAGGGACGCGCAGGCCCCTGCAGACCCCGAGGTGGGGGCGGGCCCTGAGAAAGCAGACAGAGCAGCCCCCTCAGGCAAGCACGCCCCTGCTCCAGACTGTGCTGGGGACGGCCATGTGGTGTGCCTGTCACGACCCCGACAGCCCGGCGTCAGGCCAGCTATGCACGTGTGACGGCTCCCCGGCCGGCTGGTCGCTCGCCGCCTCCCCAGCACAGCACCCCCAGAATAGCACTGGAGCCTCGAGGTGCTCTTGTGTCTCCTAGTGCGTCTCGTGTCTCCAAGTGCGGTCTTAGAAAATTCGGCTTGCTCCAAAATGGCACAGCTTAGCAGGATCGGGCCTCGAGAAGGTCAGCGTTGGCCTGCTGTGGGGGGCAGAGGGCAGGGCGGTTGCACCGGTCCATTGGGTGGTTGGCTCGGGAACTAGTCAGTGGAGAGATTATCCCATGACTGTGGACAGGCGGTCAGAGCGAAGCCTGGGGTTCTGTCACTGAAGTTCTGGGTGGACTTGGGTGTGGCGGGAAGGGCCTGGTACGGATGCCCCGCTTCCAGGGCCCTGAGGTCGCGGCGCATGTTCCCCATGGCTGCGGAACGAATACCCCCAAGTCTGCCGCACAAAGCCCTGCAGGATCCTGGGACCCCCGCTCGGCATCTCCGAGGCTCAGATCGGGTGCAGCAGGGCAGTGGGACTGAGCACACAGGCCCGTCCTCCCTGGGGCGCGACCTTGCCGCCCTTGCTGTGCCCTCCCCACCCATCTCCCCACCAGCCCCCCTTCCTCTCTGGGTGGATTGGAAGAGGGCCTCCCCTGGCGGTTCCACTTCTGGTTGTCGGGAAGCCGGCATCAGGTCTGATGATGCTTTAGTGTTTCCATTCACTCTCGCACACCCGCCACATGGAGCAGAAGAAAAGCCCCTAAAACACGGCAGGGATGCGTCCTGACCGCTGTCCCTGAGACCACTGTCTCCCTCATCAGAATCCAAGTCGTTCTTCGTCAGCCTTATTGCTGTTGTTTATTGAAACCAATCGTGTCTCTAAGGATGAATCATTCTTATCAAACAGCAGATGGATTTTCTTTTCCAGAAATAGTTCCCGGCCTCAAAAAACAAAACAAATAACAGAAGCAACAACAAACACTTTCTTTCTTAGATTCCAGAGCAGCAGGCTTTCCCCTCTTTTTTCCGTTCAGAATAATTCAGTTTTTCAGGTGGATCAGAACATTTGTTGGAAACAGCATTTTCAAATGCATTTGTCCCAAAGGTACTGGGATCTAGGTTTTTGAGTCAGTGGACTCCCGGGGGCTGAAGACAACCCTGCCTGCAGCCCATGCTGGACCGGGGACTTTGTGAGCATGTAGAGGGGGTGGCGCGTCACTTCTGACTGATTCCTCTCACATCTGACTTCTTTTTTTTTCTTAATATTTTATTTATTTGACAGAGAGAAACACAGCGAGAGAGGGAACACAAGCAGAGGGAATGGTAGCAGGAGAAGCAGGCTTCCCGCCGAGCAGGGAGCCCGATGCGGGGCTCGATCCCAGGACCCTGGGATCATGACCTGGGCCGGAGGCAGACGCTTAATGACTGAGCCCCCCAGGCGCCCCTCACATCTGATTTATTTGCTCCTCGTACCCACTCACACCCATGTGCTTTGGAGAACAAAGACCTCTCTACAGTTGACATTGGTTTGAGCACATTTTGAGAAACCGTGACATCTCAAAGAGCTGGCATCTGCCCGTCCGGTGCAGTGGCCAGGAGCCCACACGGCCGGCGGTGTTTGCGGTGTGGCTAGTCCCGATCCAGATGGCAGCATGGTAAAAAAAAAAAAAAAAAAAAATGAAGCATCTGGCTAGTAATTTTTTTACACCTGCTACATGTAGGAATTCTATTTCCTTATACTGAGTTAGATAAACTACGTTATTAAAACTAATTTTACTTTGTTTTCCTTTTGCAGTGTGGCTACTAGGAAGTTCAAAATGCCCCAAGTGGCTCACATTTGTGACTTGCATTCGCTTTCTAGAGGACAGGACTCCTCTAGGCACCAGCCCAGGCTAATGTCTAAGTTGGGGGCCAGGTGCCGTGCCTGGCAAGGTGGTAAATGGAGAGAGGGAACTAGGCTCCTGGCCAAAGAAGGGCAGACTTGGTCCTGCTTCCTGCACTCAGTGGCCTTGCCCACGAGCCCCACTGTTCCGCACCTCAGTGTGCAGGGCTGTGAGAATGGGCCCCATGATGCCTCTTTCCAGACATTGTCAGGGTCAAGTCCGGTCATAAATAGAGCATCTGGCATCTAGCCAGTTTGGCCAAATGAAAAGACTTTGAAAGCACATTTATTTCTTATTGAAACCTTTCTGCCAGCATTATTCATGAGGCATTTGCTTATATGGAGCACGAAATAGGATGCTGGTGGTGGTGTCCCCGGTGGCGACCACACCATCTCAAGGAGGCAGGCAGGTGCGCACCTGGTGGCTGTGCCACGAAACTCCCCCCAAGAGGAGGAACCCAGCAGCCCAGTGATGCTTCCCCTCCCCCTCCGGCTCACAGTCACACCAGAGTCACATCACTGGTGGGGGAGGCCAGGAGGAGAGGGGCTCTGCCCGTTTCCAAGAAGTAGCCCCTGGTGACTGCGGATTAGCAATTCGGAGTTTTGCACAGCGCTGGTACTTTCCACCAGACCATGCCGTCCCCTGGCCTGACGATGAAGCCGCGGGGCTGGGCTCTGCCCCCTTCTTATTCATGCAGGTGAATGTCCTAGCCCTTCCTCTGTTCTCGGGGATTCCTGGGACAGTGGGATTGTAAATACCCGGACAGTGGTTTCTAGCAGTGGGACAGTTTGATAGAGGAGGGCACTCTGAGAAGCTCAGGAAAGGTGTTGAGTCCGAGCCAGGCTTCAGGGAAGGTGGCCAGGGCCCCCAGACCTCGGGCAATAATGAGCACCATGACTGCTCAGCCCACTGTGCGTGGTTTTTGGAGGGGCTGTGTCCTTTCGTGATACATCCCTGGGCTGCAAGACCCATCCACTGAAAACTTCCACTTCTGGACTTGATAAGAGTTACAGTATCCTTGAAAACACCTACTCTTGGGAAACTTTGTAGCCAGCGATGAACCCACAGAGCTTTCGTCTTTAGTGAATTATGGGTCAGATTATCAAAGAAGGAAAAGGTGTATCCAAGCCTGCTAAGTCTTTCCATTGCTGTAAGCATCCCTGATTACACGTCTGAATGGTCCCCTGTATTTGTATTTTTAAATGTACTGTTATACATTTATTACGATGATGCCTGTGCATTTGTTGTGATCACCACTACTGAGCCCTGGTATCCACAACCCTGTGTCGTCCCTGCGAACCAACTTGATTGGGCGCCTGGCTTTGGTCTGCGGGACGTTAGCCAGCACGACAAAGAGGCTTAAAGAGCTTGCAGATTAGCTTAGTCTTTTGGGGACAGTGTCTCTGGGAGCCCCGAGTCTCATGAGGAGAGGTCCAGCTGCAGTGCTGGGGAGACTGTGTGCAGAGCACAAGGCCAGGCAGCCCCAGCGGGGCGAAGAGACTGTCCCGGGCTCCGACCCCAGCACATCGCAGCGCCCGGCCCCGAGAGCTGAGTCAGGAGCACCAGTCAGCACAGTCTGCACCCAGTAAATGGCAGCGTTGCTGGCTGCACAGGGGTGGATAACTGAGACAGTACCATTTACAGACACTGCTATAAGATGAGGAAAGATAAAATTACTCATCAAAACACAGGGCAGAAGAAAGGGTTGAGTGAATCACCGATTCATTCAAAGATTAGGAGTAGAGTAAATAAGAAAGTTAAGACCCGCGCACAGAAGGGCTTGCGACTGTATCCAGACGGTGGTGGGTGTGCCAAGCTTTGGGGACGGGAACCAAACGCGGAGCTGTGAGCAGGGAGGATAGTGTCCATAAGGAAAGTGCGACAGGGCGCCGTGCTGTGTGTCTGCATGTGAACCCCGAGTGTGCAGTCAGAGGCCCGGCCGGCCTTCCCCCAGCGGGCTTCACTGAGCGGGGCCAAGAGCAAGTTTTCCTTTTATCTCGCTTTTATTGTAAAATGTGAAATACAGTCCGCAAATGGTGCAGAACTGAGATAACATATCAGCGCGTCAATACCTGCGCGGCCGGTCCCCAAAGACCTCCCCCGCTGCTGTCCCCGCCCCTACAGGTAACAATTATCCCGCCTTTGATAGAAATCACGTTCCTGCTTTCCTTTAACAAAGGAATGCAGCGGCTGAGTTTGCTGGTCTGATGTTTATCTTCATGAAAGCGGGCGGCAAGCGCCCTGTGGTCTCGGGCGGGCTAGGTTTGGCTGCAGATCATTCCTTCTCCTTCCTGTCTGCTTACGCACCTCACAAATCTCTCTCTCCCCCTGAAGCACTTCTATTTTCAGCTTGGGGCTGTCACACACTGCAGGAAGGAGTGTCATCGTACTGACCCCTGGTGCCTGAGCCCGTGCAGTTCTGTTGGGAACGCGCTGGCCGGTGCATGTGGTGGTTCCCAAGTGGTCCGTGTCCTTGGCTTGAATAAACCATGACAAAGCGGTCACCTGGCCTTCCCGCAGCTCCGAGAGCCCTGTCCCGTCACATCCAACCAGCGCCTGGTGCTCTCAGGCTCTCCATTTGGCCATTGCTTGCCCGGCGATCCTTTGAGCACCTGTTCGTGGATTTACCGTGCGCGTGCAGGCTCTTGCTCAGTTTTCTGTTTGATTGCCATTTTTCTGCATTCACTGGTAGGAAGCCCTTCTACACACCGGGAAAGGGCCCTTGGGAGGTCGGTGCGCTGCAGATGCTGCCTCCCTCCTTCTGGCTTATTATCTCTTCCCTTCTTACCAGCACCTGTTGGTGACCAGAGGGTCTGACGAGGGTCGCAGGGCTAGTCACCAAGTCTTTTTCTTTGCAGGTGGTGCTTTTTGAGTCTTTGTTGCATGAGTCTTTCTCCGTTTCTTGTCCAATAAAATACCCACTTATATTTTCGTCTAAGAGCGGTCTTGTCTTGCCTCTGACATTTGGATCTGCAGGGCGCGAGCACAGTGCGAGCTAGCTCTGGGTTTTCCCGTAGCACGTGGCTTTCTAGCGGACCCAGCCACACTTGCTGAAAAATCTGGTCTTTCACCCCGGCCAGTGTTTCCGTGGCTTCATATTCCGTTCAGACCTTGGCTTCAGCTACTCTTTCTGGGTGCGTGGGATGTGCCACCCTGCCCGCCAGCTGCTGTCCGTGAGGTGGGAAAGCGCCCCTGGGAAAAAGCCGCCGAGCCGAGCTCACCTGGGGGGGCCTCCATCTTCGCTGGGATATGGCGTGGCCATTCGAGAACGTACTGTGAGTCCCCTGGTGCCCTTGGACCCACGTCTCCGTGCAGCTTTGCTCCCAACCCCAGCGGGAGTTCTGTTTCCGATGACCCGGCTCATGGCTCCTCGAAGCAGAAGTCCGGTAACTCGGTTTTAAATAGATTAGGGTCACCTTCAGATCCGGCAGGAGAAGGTGGGGGCCACAGGCGAGCAGAGCGGGATGCTTCTCGGTGGGCACGTGCCCTCTGGGGGTTCAGGGAGCGTGTTCGCATTGGGGGTCGTATAAGTACCTGGGGCTGAGGCTTGGAGGGAGAGGAGTGGGCGGGGCAAGGGGACGCCGGGGGGAGGGGGTCTGTGGTGGGGCCTTCACAAGGTGGCAGGTGCTCCAATGACAATTGAAACTGAGGTGACATTAGCTGCGAATAACGTGCAAATCACTTCAAAACCGCTTCGGTGACAAGGGAGGTGTATTTTCTCACGTAGCGCAAGTTCTGGCAACAGGGTGATCCCGGATTTGATTAATTCGTCTCCTGATACCGCCGAGAATGCAGGTTCTGTCCCTCTTCCTGCGCCCGTCAGCCTCCCCACGAGCTGTCCACGGGCAGGGAAACGGGAGGCGCCACCCCTTCGTCTGTGTCCCTCTGCGCCAAGGACACCCTTCCCCAGAGGCCACCGGCAGAGGCCCCTCACTCTGACTGATGGCCTGGACTGTCCAAGCCTGATGCAATCCCCGGGAAGGTTGGATTGAGACTCGTTCTCTGGCCGGGGGTGTGGCCCCAGCACCCCCAACACACCAGCAGGGCCTCTGGGAGGTAGGGGCGTCGGGTGGGCACAGGAAGGGTGGGTTTGAGCACTGCCTGGGTTGAACAAGGGAAGGAGAGTCCCCAAGGCCAGCATCGGGGGCCCCGGGTGCAGGGAAGGACAGGAAAGTTGGGGAGACATGGAGGAGGGAAGCCAGAGGAAGAGAAAGGGGCTGAGGACAGCCATCAACCAAGAGGGGGGCATCAGAGTCGCTCAGCCCCTGGGCCAGCTGTTCCTACAGCATGGGCTTCGGCCCCGCCTGCTTTCATCACCTGGAATGTTCCATCAGTGCCCGGACGGACGGGAGCCCTGGCATAAATCAGACTGGAGGGGCTCCTTGTCACTCAGCCTTCTCAGACGCACGCACTGGCCCGCGGTGACAGCAAGCCCAACGGCGTGGCTCCGTGTGGACCTGGGGAACCCTTTGCACCCGGGCTGGGGAGTGGGCGAGCCCGGGGGCAGCATCCGGGGCAAGCTAAGCCTTCCGAAGCACCAACCCGCCCGTCCTTTGGTCCCCGGCAGGTTAGGGCTCCATCCCGCACCTGAGGCCCAGGCGGGTCTTGTGATTCAGAGACGCCCCAGACCAGTGGGAACAGAGGCTGGCTTCCTAGGAGCTGGGGGCGCGTCCTCGGGACCTGGGTTGAACTTGTTCTCGGGACTCCAGCTGCTGGCCCAACAGGAGGCACGGGCCACACGCTCTCCCGCGGAGCAAACGCTGGCCTGGCCCCGGGGACCCGGAGGCTACAGCGGGTCGTGCCCCCGAGCGGCACGGGCTTCCCAGTCTTCAGTCCCCGGACCTCGTGCAGAGCTTCGGGCTCGAGGGCGCAGATCAGGGCCCGACCGGCTTACTTCTCAGAAAATCATTTTGGCGTCGAAGGTCAGACGCTCTGCATTTCAGCTCCTCAACCCTGTGCTTACAGCCTGGAAACTCTGGTGGCAGAGCGATGTGAATGGACGAGTTCTCACAAAACCTGATGGACCTCGGCAGGCGGAGCGGTCGCCTCACTCACCAACTCGAGGTCTGAGCCGATCGGTGATGCTCTTTTCTATGGGAGAAGGAAGCTGGGGAAATGATGCCGAATTCTTCTTTTGTCTTTAAGTCACTATTTGATTTTTTAAAATATTTTATTTATTTATTTGAGAGAGAGAATGAGAGGGGAGTAGGTCAGAGAGAGAAGCAGACGCCCCACGGAGCTGGGAGCCCGATGCGGGGCTCGATCCGGGGACTCTGGGGTCATGACCTGAGCCGAAGGCAGTCACTTGGCCAACTGAGCCCCCCAGGCGCCCTCACTATTTGATTTAAACACGCGTTCATGGCATTTCTAATTGCCGTATTTAGTGAACGTGATGCATCACATTTTAATCTCTTCCTGGTCGTCCAAAAGATGGGAAGGCAGCCCGGACTCTTCCTCGGCTCACACAAAGAATCTGCTCTTTGGGTCGCATTGGCTGCCTACGTACCTGCCCCGAACTTTCCAGTGGAACGACACGGTGGGCGGGTCAGAGCCCGTGGCTCTTTCTGTTCCTCTTCGCGGGAGCCCTGAAGGGAGTGCGGACCTTCCTGCTCGTCACCTGCAGGCCTGGCGATCCCCGGTGCCCACGAGCCGGAGCTCCTCCCGGTTCTGAGGGGCGTGAGGGGTGCCGACCGCGCGTCCCCGCCGTGGAACAAGAGGCCCACGCGAACCGTCTGAGGTGGAGAATTCCATCGCGTTCGCGCCAGAAGCGCCCACTCTTGCGGCATCAACGCCGAAGTCAAAGCGGGGTGTTCTCACTCGAGAAACACCCTCCGCCTCCCCGGGCCTGTGGTCGTCCCGTCAGAGCAGACCCGAGTCACCACCAGAAGCAGAGGCGACGAGGCCCGGGGCACGTACTCAGCCCGGCTGCTCCGGTGAGCCCGGGAGGGGACAGGCCTGCGCTGGGAGCCGAGGGGTGAGAACAGGGGCGGGACGCTCCTATTCCAACCCAGAGGGAGCCCTCCGTGTTCTCTGTAAGATGGGAATGTGTGGGGTCGGTTGTGACATGGGTCCCAATCGGCCCTCCCTCCCCCGCACTTACGTCCTTTCTAGTGTCACTTTCCGGCCCTGCGGCTGAGTGGGAGAGCCCCTGTCCCCGTGCCCTGCACTGCGGGGCCTCGTGACGGGCTCTGGCCTCCATGGCACGGCAGTGGTGACAGGGAGCCCGCCGGGAGGCTGGGCCCCCCAAGGCTGGTGCCCTGGTCACTCCAGCTCGTCCCTGTCACCCGAGGGCGAGCCTGGGCCGGCCTGCGTGGAGAACAGAGGCGCCCAGCTGGCGGCTCGCGGGGGTCCCGCCAGCACACTGCCCAGGGACCCCGGCTTTCCAGAGGCCCAGAGGCGAGCACGGGCCGCACTGCCCTCACCGCCCGGCCACCCCCGGCCTGAGGCACTGGCCAGCCGGCCCGGGAGCTCCGGAGATGCTCTTGGGAGCTCGCAGGGCCCAGGATGGTCTGCCCTGCACACTAGCCACCGGGTTCTCGTTCTGACTCACACACGTTGTGAAGGGCCAGGAAGTCACACTGGTTGGGTGCTTCGTGCGCCGTCCGTAGCGCACAGAAACGAGTCTTCCATCAACCCCGGACGTGCCGATCGGTACTGAGACGGAGCAGGAGACACTAATCAGTATGAGCAGCCCCTTCGCTCCCCTCCGTGCTCTGATCAACACACGGAAGAGCTTGTTTTTCCTCTTCTGAGTGCCTTGGGCGACCCCAAGTCCCCCTCGGGCCCTCGGCCAGGACTTACTGGCGAGCTGTCGCGTGCCTGGTACCATTTCCGACTCCGGGATCCTGGGCTCATGGGGGACAGCGAGGGAAGTAAATGAGTGTGTAAAACGAAAGTGCCAGAGAGGCCACGGAGAAGACAAGCACGGGGAGGGGCAGGGGGTGAGGGAGCGTCTCGGGGGGCGTTGCGATGAGACGAGAACCAAGGGCTGGGAGAAGCCAGACGGCTGGGATTTCTCGTCAGAAGCTTGGAGCTGCCGCTGCTGCTCAGGGTCCTGCCCTGCGGTCGCGGGTTGGT
>CM053615.1:1012008-1042779 GCA_028646535.1 Procyon lotor | reverse complement strand
GCTCTAAACATGAGTCCTGCCTGCCTGTCATCCTATTCATTCCCCTTTTCCCAGTTTTTTTAAACCCCTCCCATCCACTCCTTCATCAGGACGACACTGACCTCAACGTCCGCCCAGCACTGGACACAGGGACTCACCGGTCCGCCCCCCAGGCCTGGCTTCCAGACCCTAACACCCCCGAACCCGCCACAACACTGAACATCCTCCTTGGCCGTGGGTTCAGAGCTCATCTCTGTGCCCCAGCAGGTTGGCCTGTCCCTGTCTCCCCTCCTGGTGTCCTCCTCACCCTCCAAATCTGACCTCCAGCCCCGTCTCCACACCCCAAACTCGAGGCTCTAGTTGCCTGTCAAACAGGCAACACAAACATGACTAAACTGGAATTTCTAGGCTTCTCCCCACCGGCCCCCGGGACAGAGCACCCTGTTGTCAGGCTAAAAACCCTGGACCCCTCCCGTCCCTCACACACCAACACCACCGTCCAGGCGAGGCTTCCTGCTGCTGACGGATCACAGCAGACGGTGGGTCCTTCCTTCCTGACCCAGCCCGAAGGGACCCCGAGGGAGGCTCTCAACAAGCCAACTGGGCTGAGTCACCCCCTGGTGCGCACTCTGCGGGGCTTCCTGACGGCCTCGGAGCCCCAACATGGCGCCAGCCGTCCCGCCAGCACCCCACCTCACACCCTGTCTTCCCACAGGAATGCCCTCCATGGGGCTGCAGGCACCCATTTTTGTCAAGGAGATAAGAGAAAGAATTAAAAGTCAGTAGTGGAAAAGAGTAGAAAAATACAGGGGAAACTAATACAGTCAAAGACGGTGACTGTGGACAAAATAACCGTGGACCTAGAAAACCCAAGATGATCCCTGACCAATCAGCAAACCCTGAAGGCTCAATACGTTCACCCGATGAACGATCCTCAAGTAAAAATCAAGCTCTTCTCTACACAGCGGTGGCCAATCAGAAACTGTAATGAGGACAGGAGGAATAAAAGCATGTAACCCCGGTAATTGTGCAAAACAGCCAAGGCAAACAAACAAAAAACACAGGCCATCCCACTTAAAGACAAAAAGACATCCCAAGCATTTGGAGACGGACAACACATATCTTAATGAAGAATCAATATCACAAAGATACCAGTTCTGAACTGGATCTGTAAAGTCAGCGGAAGACTAACCAACATCCAACGGGATTTCCTCCTGATGTTTTATTACCAAAGTATTCAGGCAAAGAAACATTGAAAAAAAAACGTGGAGTGAACACCCGCATTCCCACCACCGAGACGCCAGTACTAACGCTTTCGCAGAGTTGCTTCATGACAAGCTCCTGTCGCCCTTCCCCTGGGCCACATCGACCCATCGCTCTCAATGCCTATCCGAGCTGGAGGCCTCCGTACTTCTCCCCTCAAACACTTCCCATACTTGTCATTTCCTAGAGCTGATACATTTCTACAGGTTTTTCTGTAGGGAAAATTTATACTACCATTAAATGCACGAACCTTAAGTGGACATTTCCCAAGGTTTGGGAGGATACACCCTGGGGAACAAAAACAGGTACAGAGTGTGAAACATTAACAGCTCCTCAAAGTCTCTCCCATGCACCTGCCGCCCAATCCCCCGCTCTCGCTTTGAGGCAAACTCCTGATGTTTTCCACCAGGGGTCGGTTTTGTCTCTTCCGGAAGTTTCCCCAAATGGAATCCTACAGTATGTGCTCTTTTGTGTCTCATCTCTTCACTCAGCATAATGACTTTGGGATTCAGCCAAGTGGTTGTTTACATCCACAGCCCAATCCTTCTTTATTTCTGCCTAATGTTACAGTGTGAATGGACCACAGTATGGCTATCCATTCAATGACCCGAGAAAACCTGGATGAAATCTCAACCACTTTTTAAGTGGGATCTGGCGAGCTAATTCTGAGATATCCACACGAGGGAAACAGTGGTGGGGACTCACCGTACTAGGTTTGAAAGGACATTCCGCAGCTATAATACGAAGTGTGGATTTGGGCACCAAAAAGACAAATAAATCAACAGGCTAGAATTTAGAAGTCAAGAAACAGACTGATGTATATAAGAGAAATGTGTTTAAATGAAAGCAGGCATTCTATTACACATGGATTAAGTACAAATTTTCTTTTTTTAAAAAAGGAAAATATAAAGAGAACACAGAGACTTTCCTAAGGAAAGTGTAAAACCCCAAAGCCATCAATGGAAAAATGAACTGATTTAACCACAGAAAGTTTAAAACCAGCTGCGCTATGAAAAACATAACAATTTAAAAGATAAGACGTAGCTTGGGGATAAAAAGGATAGTGCCCTTAGATAATTTTTTAAATGTTTGCAAAATAATAAGAATAAGAAAACTTCTAGAAAGTTCGGCAAATCAAAGAGACGTGACCAATGGAAAGGAGGACTACAAACTTGGAAGAAATACAGCCTTTCCTTAAATGTTTACTCTCATAAATAAATAAGGAACTACAAATAAAAGACCATCACTTGACAGAGCCTTTAAAAAACTGAAAATAAACAGTCTTGGCGAGAGTTGGAGACACTCATACATTTTGTTTGCAGGAAAATAAATCAGCAAATCTGGCATTAAAGTGGGCAGACCCTTTGCCCTACAATTATTCTATTTCTGGTTTCTAGTCCTGCATATCCATGAAAACACAGGGGCGCCAACAAGGGGGTTTCTCAAGCTCCGAAGAACTAAGTGTTCACGGAGAGAACAAAGGTTAAATGAAGTGTGATATATCCACCCTACAGAATATTCCTCAGCCCCTCAGAGCAATAAAGGAGAGGCTGCGGACTAACAGGAAATGAACTGCCCTCTGAATTTGTAAAAAGAGCCATGAGGCCCCATGTCTTGGGGATGTGGCGCCCGCACACATGACCCCAGCACTCGCCACGCACAGATCCGTCACGCAGAGGAAACGATCTTGAAGGCTCGGGCTGGATAACAGGGGTCATTGTCCAGAAGCAGATCTTCACTCTCCTTTTTGTGTTGCTTGGCTCTCTTCAATGAGACCGTCTCACTTGTCCGACCAAATGCAAGTGTGCGTGTTTAACGGGGAAAACGGGTGGAGGAAGGCTGATATCTGACCAATGGCTCTGGATTCTTCCTGATGGCGGATTACTTGTAACATTGCAACTGAATCCTTGGCTTCTTTAAGTGCTTGAAAACTGGACATGCGGGGCGAGAAAGGGGTGGGACCGTCTTCACCACCATCGTCCTCACTGGCCGGCAGTCCTGCAGGGCCGCCCCCGCCCCCCACGGCGGGCAGAGTCGGCATATGTCATATCAGACCACCCCCCACCCCCGGCCCCGGAAAAGGAGCTCTCGTTGTCCCCCCCCGGACAGATGAGAGACTGCGGTTCAAGGCTGTGCCGCCGCCCAAAGCCTCACGGCTGCAGAGGCACCTGTCCCTGACTTTGGGAGACACAGTGCAGCTGGGACTCCCGCCAAGGCCCCAGCCGCCCAGTAGGGCCCTCGAGAGATGCTCTCACAGCCGCGGCCGGGACCGCGGGGTCCAACGTCCAGGTGACCCTGGTCCCGACCACCGTCACATCCTCACGCATATATCCACACGCACACACATGCACACACGCATCGCTGTGTATGTGTGTGTGTCACGAGAATCTCCACTTCTTTGGGCACCAAAAGTCATTATGGGAGCAGAAGTTGGGTCTGGGCAAAATTCGGAAGACTAATCATGTGACCTTACGATTTCTTACCACTTATGTTCATTAAGGGGATGATGCTCTTGCACATCCAACATGCAGGCGGGGGGTGTGGGTATGTGAGGGTCCCCTGGTCGGACCAGACCTGGGATTCTTCCAGAACATCCCCTTGTGGGAGCCCCTTGTGTGCAGGGGTCTTGCCAGTGCATTGCTCTAGAGGTTTTGTAAAAACACACAGTGTGTTCTGAGCTGGATTCCTCTCGTCTCTGCCCGCCACTCTCCTCTCTCTGCCCCCCGCCACTCTGCCTTGGGTAGCCCACAGCACTGGCTGAGCGCCCACGCCCCAGCCATGGAACGAAGGCTCCCTCAAGCAACAAGGTGGCCCACACCTCCGTCCCTCCCCGACCTCTCGTCCCTTCTGCTGTCCCTGTGCCAACCCCCACCACCTTCAGGAAGAACTTTCATGCTTACGCACGGAAGACAGAAAATGGTTTCAAGGGGTTCCTCTCTTGCTCCTATCTCCTACCTTCAACAGAAAACCCTGGGAAATTCTGGCACCAATAGCTGCCAACAAAATCCAGAAGGAAATATCAGGGGGCAAGTAAGGCTTTTGGTCCCGGAATACCATCCATTCTCTCTTCTTACATCTGTAATTGCTGTTCAGGGCCACAGGGTTAAAATAAAAGTGCACAAAACATAATGTCACCGAAGTCCTCCCACGCGGTGGCCCCCGGTGTCTCATGGCTTAAATGCAGAAGCCCTACGATCACCCATCCCTGAAACCGGTTGTCAGCCATCTTTCCTAGACATCTCATTTCTGTGGGGATTCTAGGGTCTATTTTCTTCGCAGCTGTCCTCTACCAGCAGTGAATGCATCCCAACTGGACCCAGAAGTACCTTCCTTACATCGTTGTCTACGCTGTCTATTTGCTCAGCTCTCGGAGAACATCCTGGGGCTCCTATCAACGGGTGCCAAAGCATCACCCAAGGTGAAGAGGTAGAGAAAACTCTACTGCCAGAGCTTCTCGGACGGACGTGTGACCCGTCCAGCCGTATCGTCCCTCCCTAATGAATAAGATCACCGACTTTCCCCTAAGTGTGGCTTCCTGCAAACCCCACCCAGACATGCCGCTCTAGGCTGGCCATCTGACGGTCCCTTCCCAATGGGTTACATGTCCCTACAGATTCGGGGACTTGGCAACACCTTTCCTGGGCAGTGATTCACACACTCGGACTGAGCAAATGACTTCCTCTCTCTGCCTTCTCATGGCGGACTCACAGACACATGATTTCTGTCTGAATGTGTAGAAAACAATTATCTCATCGGCTCACTGCCCCGGCGGCCCCGACTTGCCAGTACAAGTCCAAAGTCCAGCAGGGTTTCGGCTTCGGTTACAACATGATTTAGAGGACAATCTATTTTAATTTGCCTGGCGGTAGAAGACGCTCAGAACCAACCATTTAATTTTTGTTTGACTTTGTTAAGAGGGATTCATTTTTATAAAACCATATCGGAAATAGAGAAGCAGGGCTATCGTCTGTAATTTGGGTTGGACCCCGGACACGCTTCCTTATTTCATGTACCTTCTTAACCCACTATCAACCTCTTACGTTTCCTGTCTCGTTCGTTTTCTTGTGCTTGAAAAAAAATATGTTTTTCTCCAAGTTCATTCTTCTTTGAGGATTTCCTATTTATCATTCTTTTTGATACAGAATCAAGTTTCTTCTCAACATAACCAATATTCTGTGATGTATCATTGCATGAGTTTATTGACGCTCACCAAATGAGATTCATTTCTAAGCAAACTGGACTCTTCTCCAGGTTAGAGCACTTTGCACACACACACACACACACACGCACACACGCACACACGCGCGCGCGCACACGCCCCTCCAGACATCTCCGGCAGACTTTTCACTTCCTACATACTACAACATGATGTTATTTGGGATAGGAATGCAGATCTCCACTAGACCCATTCATGAACCCAAATAAAAGTAGGGGGATCATTTTCTCAGATCCCAAAGCAGAAGCCACACCTTAAAAATATGGGTGCGTTTACGAAGCCAACAGAAAGACTTATTTTAAGTTGAGGCTGGGTGCAGAAATGCAGAGTGTGTGACAGCTGCTGGCTTGGGGTCCTTCTCCTGGCACAGTCTCTAGGAATCCCCGTCAGCCCACGGCTGTGGGTTCACCAAATACCCAGGACACCTCAAAGTGGTTCTGAGAAAACCTACACAAGTCACATTATTCTGGGTGAGTTCCCTGGAAACAGATTTGTGATCAGAATAAATGATTGCTGGTGTTTTAAGCCACTAAGTTTGTGATGTTTGTTACGCAGCGGTAGCTCACCAGGCACAGGTCCTGTATGAGGCCCAGGACAACCCTCTAAGCTTCCTGTCTTCCTATTACAGTAGGCTAATTCTTCTGTTTCATCCTGCTCATTCCTTGGGCCCTCAGACTTTATATGATCACAGAACATAGTAAAAGACGATCAATTTCATATACCCTGGAGGCTCAAGAATTTGCCCCCCCAAATCCCTACTAATGTAAAAAGCATAAATGATCATGACTTATGATTATATGACTTTTGATTTTATATTATATATAAGGTCAAATTTATATGATTATTTAATACTACATATATTTTAAAATCAAAATTATATGTATATTGATTTCTTTTTTTTTAAAGATTTTATTTATTTATTTGACAGAGATCACAAGTAGGCAGAGAGGCAGGCAGAGAGAGAGGGGGAAGCAGGCTCCCTGTTGAGCAGAGAGCCTGATGTGGGGCTCAACCCCAGGACCCTGAGATCATGACCTGAGCCGAAGGCAGAGACTTTAACCCACTGAGCCACCCAGGTGTCCCAGGACTGTTATTTCATTTCCATTTTAAAACAACTTCAAGTTGGAATTTAAAAAGATATAAAATATGTAAATATGTGTTGACATATTAATAATTACTATGTAAGATAACACTTCCTAGGCAAACTGAGATGGGCATGCTTTCTGAACCAAAGAGCTAGTCACACAGTTTGACAATGATAATGTAACTAGGGCGCATAGGAGCTGAATATTTGAACCCCGCCGTCTCCAGAAAATATGGGAATGATGGTAGTTGTGCCTAGTACCCGTCTTGTCTTATGAATGAACCTTGGGCAACTTCCACACCTCCTCCAAGCCTTGCTCTCATCATCTTTGCATGACTAATAAAAATGCTACCTGTATCCCCTGGGTAGCTGGGCATATGGAAGGGGAGACTTCACGAAAAGTCAGCAGAGCACTTGGCACCCTGGAAAAGTGTCCCGTAAATATTAGCCAGTTATTATTTTAGTAACTGCTGTCTCTCTATTTCCCTTCTGCAGTGCCTTAAATAGAGCTAATGCTCTACAGATGTCTGTGTATGGCAGTTAGCATTGCTTAGGGGACTGTGGGGCCGAGGAGTTTTCTACTGCTCAGTAACAAATAACCATAAACCTAACGGCTTCAGGCACACCCATGTGCCATCGCACAGTCCTGGAGGTCAGAAGTCCAGGTGTGCCCAGTGGGATCTCTGCTTGGGGTCTCACGAGGGGGAGATCAAGGTGTTGGTGGTCTTATGTGCAGGTTCCAAGGGATAGTCTGCTTCTGAGCATATTGAGGTTGATGGCCATCTGTGCCCCCTGCCTCGTGACAACCTCTGTCTTCGAAGCCAGAAGCCAGCCACAGTGCATCAAACACTTTTTGGCCAGAAGCTCTCCGATGCCCTCGTCTGCTGTTGGTGGAATAAAAACCCTACTTTTAAAGGTCTGTGTGGCTCAGGTCTTGATTTCAGGGTCATGAGTTCGAGCCCCATGTTGGGCTCCATGCTGGGCATGAAGACAGCTTAATAAATAAACAATCAAAGAAAGAAATCAAATAAAGAGCCTGTCTGCTTGGGTAAAGCCTACCTGGTAGCATTCCTATCTTAACATCAACTGATTAGTAACTCAGCAAAATTCCTTTGCTGTGAAACTTGACGAGCCACAGGGGCAACGCCAGGGACAGAGGTTGTGAGGGCCACCTTGCAGGTGTGTCTGCCACAGTCCAACCTCTGGCCCCACTGTCATACTCTCCTCACCTGAAAAACACATTTGCATCCCTCCCAGGGTGGCCAGGGGTTTCAGCCCAGGAGCCCATCAACTAAAATCAACATCTCATAGACATCACGCCAGCTCAGAACTTCAAAACTCATCAGCTACGTCTTCTAGGTCAGGTGTGTGGCTGCAGCTCCCGAGGACAGACCTTGGGGAGGCACACGATCCCACTGCCCGGGAAACCCATCAAGCCACAGACAAGATACCTGCCCCCATATTCCCAACATATGGCCTACACATCTCGGTCCGGAAAGGGGGACAATGGAAGGGGACCAGGAACCCTCTGTGCAAAGCAGTTTTCAAATCCAGGAGGGCATGGTGTGGGCCACCACGTGGGCCCCATGTCTCTACGCTTTCTGCATCCGCACGACGAGCACCTGTCCCTTCCAGTTTCTGCCAATAACCTGACCAGAGTGACTCTGGCTTTATAAGACTCTACTGCCTTTGCCGGCGGAGTCTTTGACGTCATAGTTCAGCCAACCAGCCGAACTGGGAGAGCCTGTCTGAGCCCAGCAGGCTGAAACCCCACAGCCAGGGCCCCTTCTGGGAGAGCCTGGATCAAGAGATCAGGCCGCTCCCACATCATGTTCCTTCTGCCTCAATGCCACAGAGGTTCCCACATACATCCCCTGGGTTTCGGTCAGTACAGACTGGAGAAGGCACCCCTGTTCGTGGTCACACTGTGTACCTCACCCTCTGGCACCTGTTGAGAGGAGTCTAGCTGCAGGTGAAGAAGGAAAGAGGGGTGCCGGGGCGGGTCCCGAGGACACGCAGCAGTGCCGCCGAGCCACTATCTCGGGAAGGCCATTGCCAGTCTCCGGGCAAAGGGGGGCTAACCCCAGGCAGATACAAGGGCCGCTGGAGCCCCTGAAGCCCCCTCCTGTTCAACTCACGGGAATTACCAGATAATTGTACTCACGGTCCTGATTTATTACTTCAAAGGGCTATGAAGCAAAATCAACAAAGGGAAAGGTGGGTGGGGCAAAGTCTGGAGGAAGCCAGACACAAGCGTCCAAGACTCCCCTCCCAGTGAGCTCACACAGGATGCACTCAATTCCTCCGGCCACGAGCTGTGCTGACGTGTGCACCGGGGTCTGCTGGGACAGCAGAGGCCCAGCACCCAGGGTTTTACTGGGGCAGGTCACACGACCGCCTTCTACCTAGCACAGAGCAAAATTCCCGTCCCAGAAGGAAAATAGGTCTCCGTTTAAATAATGTCTGCATGGACAGGGTGGCCACATTGAGACACTTTTATCCTTCAGGGAATGGGGAGCCCTCCCAAAGTCCGAGTTCCCAGGAGTCCACCAAAGCTCAATCTCGCAGGCGGGCCTCTCTACAGTAACTCTGTCCTACACAACGGTCTGAGAAGACGTGGTGGCATCTAGGGGCTAGAGGTCCCCAGCACCCCTGCACCTGTTCATCTGTCCCCATGCCAATAGTCAGGACCCCCTCCTTCCAGATCAGAGCTTTGACTTTAACAGAAGAGACTCTGTGAGGTGGAGAATCGATCTGCGTTGTCATCCAGCCATTATAGGATAAGGCTCGGGGTTCACCTGTTTGTGACGGGGGTGCTTCTGGCTGTCGGGAGGGAAAAACAGGGATGCCAGCCACCCCCCAAAATGATGACTTCGCCTCATTTCACATGAATTTTCAATGCCCATCTGGATTGCCACAGAGGTCGACAAACCTCTTCATAATCATCGAAGCCTATAATCTACTCTACGTGTAAATACAAGGGACATTTTAACACAGGACGATAATGTTTTGAAATTTCTAAGAAAGCATTTATCATGTAAATCAAGACATTTTTCTCTATTTTGTCTGGAACTTTACCAACCGTGGCTTGTCGTCTTAGAAAATCACATTCCTAGTGACAAGCCACTTACAGCACTTGAGTCACAAAAACAACACCTATATCCTGAGTCCGCGTCTGTGGTTGGGCTTTCAAAGTGATTCCGTGGCCGTGTGTGTGAGACTCTGTGTGTGTGTGTGTTGTGTGTGTAAGTGGGAGTCAGTGTGTATCTGTGTGTCTGTGGGAGTGCATATGTGAGAGTGTGTGAGCGTGACTGTGTGTGTGTGTGTGGTTGTGTATGTGTGACTGTGTGTGTGTGTGTGGTTGTGTATGTGTGACTGTGTGTGTGTGTGGTTGTGTATGTGTGACTGTGTGTGAGTGTGTGGTTGTGTATGTGTGACTGTGTATCTGTGTGTGTGGCTGTGTATGTGTGACTGTGTGTGTGTGTGGTTGTGTATGTGTGACTGTGTGTGAGTGTGTGGTTGTGTATGTGTGACTGTGTGTATGAGTGTGTGTTATTTCACAATGTCAAATACAGAGACAAAAATGTCTGGATGGACACGGACATCTGTCAGCCGTGGCCCGTGTGGTTTGAGCCGCCACGAGCCCTGGTGCCCCCGGCTCCGTCCTGGTCCCCGACTGCGGCCCCACTGTGTGTGCTGGGACGACACACTGTGTGAAGCAATGAGTGCACGCACCTGCCGCCTCGATGGCCTGTCTCCATTACAACAAACCGCCCTCCAATATAGTGGCTCAAGGCAACACAACTGTTGACCTTCGCCTGAAATTCTGCAAGCTGACTGGGGGGACAGGGTAGGTTTTCTGACCTTTACAGGGTTGGCTGGCTGTGGACACCTGAAGGCCGGACTGGCCGGGGCCCCTCGGCTGGTGTACACAGCAGGCGCCAACTGTGTCAGCAGCTAGCTCAGCTGCACTGAGGGCTGCGGCGTCTTGCTGCCCTCCGCATGGCCTCTCCGTGGTGCCTGGGCACCCCGGGCACGAGGGTTGGGCTCAGACACCATGTCCCAGGGTGGCAAGGCCAGCCTTAGACGGCCAGGGCACCCCGTCCCCGCGCTCGCTCTGGGGCTCAGAGACCGGCCCCGCCCGCATTCCAGGGGCAGGAACCGGGCTCCACCTCCCAAAGGTGGGCCGGCGAGCAATGACAGCCTTCCTCGACCCGCCACAATCCCGACAGATGAACCGGAGAGCAAAGTCCCCTACTAAATAGGAAGCAGACGAACCAAGCATTTGTGGGGCCGCGGGCTGGCTCTGGGCTCCGTCACACCCGGCGGTGGTGGTGAGAGGGGCCCCCCGGCTCCCAGGTGTGGGCTGGTCTCCTGGACGTCAGTGTCTCTTGAGCAGCGTCCACACGGGAGCGAGCGTCGGGCTCCAAGAACCCAAGTGTGACTGACAAAGGACAGCCCGAGTCCCGAGGAGAAGCTTCAGAGAGGAAAGTACTTGGCGAGACACGGAGAGCACGTGCCCACATCGCACGGTCCCAGAGAAATGGCATCAAAAGCAGCAATCAAATAATTGAAGATCAAATAAAACACGACAGTTGTCGGTCGCCTCCAGTGCAACTGAACGTCACCTGCGGCAGGTCCAAGAT
Organism: Procyon lotor; assembly: GCA_028646535.1. Lineage (NCBI taxonomy): Eukaryota > Metazoa > Chordata > Mammalia > Carnivora > Procyonidae > Procyon > Procyon lotor. The sequence goes on along the minus strand of CM053615.1, from coordinate 1,031,591 downwards.
GACGAGTCCACCCTCCGGGAGCAGCTCGAGCTGCACGTCAAGCTGGCGGGAAGACACGGTATTGGGAGCCCCGGGCACCCCTCCCCCTCGGGCACGGTGGCATCTCACACTGTGAGTGACACGGCCCTTCCATCCACGCTTTCTCCAAAACCACGCCTGCCCCCGAACTTCACGTGCTTGTCAAAGTAAACTGTATTTCTGGGTATTTCTTTATTTACCGAGAATTTAAGGTGCTTCAGCCGGGGGCAGAATTTCAAACAGGTTTCTCGTCTTATCTATAAGATGACATGGAGATGGAGCATTTTGTTGCTAATCTTATTTTCTCCATGAAGCCTTACTATTATTTTGCCCCAAATTCCATAACAGAGGGATTTTTAGGAGCGCACATTCCACTTTGCTAGAGAAAAGACCATGTAGTGCAACTCATGCTATTTTATGAAGAATTATTTTCCTTTTCCGTCTCCATATCCTGGTTACATATACAAATCTATACATGAATAGTGTCCACGCCCACCCATATCACGAATATTCGGTGAATTCCGTCACAGGACAGAGAAGAGCGTGATGAGGGACGTCTCTAGAGAGGAACCTGGGGGTGCGCTTGAAGACCCCAAGTTCAGTGCCCTCTGAGGCCACGGGCAGCCGGGTCGGTGCCAGGACCCGGGAGGCCCCCAGAGTAGTTCTCGACTGCCCGACACGCGCCCCCGACTTCGCGCCTGCAAGCAGGATCCTTTGTCACCTCTCCCGGCCTGTGGGGCAGGAGTCGGCATGGGGAGCAGCCGGGGACGCGAAGCCGGGCAGGGCCCCCGAAGGCCGACCGCTGGGGGGCTGGCGGTCCACGCTGGCTCTCGGCCACAGTTCCCACACGTGGGCTCCCCATGTGGCCTGTGCTTGCTCCCAGCACTGTGGCTGTGATCCAAGGACAGGTGCCCAAGGAAGGCAGGCAGAAGCCCTCCTGTCCTTGGGGCCCGGCCTGGAAAATCCTACAGCGTTACTTTTCTGGCAGCTGTTGGTGAGACAGATAACGGGCATTCCCCTGGGCTCACGGGGTGGGAAGACCTCACCTCTCGACGGAGGAGGTCAGAATCGCGTGACGCGAAGAGCTTGTGGATGGGACCCTCTTCACAAGGTGCAATCTGCCCCACAGCCAAGCAAGGGCTTTGGCAAAGTTGTGGCCGCAGAGAGGGGCCGGGGGGCCGGGGGCTCTAGGGCAGCCGCGGGGCCACAGGAGGCTCGACGTGCCCCGGACGCAGGAGTTGAAACCTCTCAGAATCTGTGATGAACATTCACTGCCTCTTCAGTTCACATCCTGAAAGAAAAGAGTCTCAGGAATTCCCTAAAACATGACATTGTGTGGATCGGCTCACAAGTGGGCTTTGTGCAGGGCTCAACTCTCCTTCACAAGTTTGGGTCTCGTGTGTTTGAGAAGAAAATCACATTTACCTTTATAGTTTTTGGAGAGCACGTGAGGAAAAGCCAGATTGTGTAGTCAGTAACTGTTGCTCTGGGCTCAGCCTGGGGCAGAGTGTGTGTGTGTATGTGATGTGTGTAATGTGTGTGTAGTGTGATATGTGTGTGGTGTGACGTGTGTGGGGTGTGTACTGTGAGGTGTGTGGTGTGTGTGTGTATGTGTGTGATGTGTGGTGTGTGTGTAATGTGATGTGTGTGATGTGTGATATGTCTGTGATGTGTGTGGGTGTGTGTATGTGTGATGTGTGTGGGTGTGTGTATGTGTGAGGTGTGAGGTGTGTGTGTACAAACTAAGACGGCGGCACCAGGAAGGGACGTCCGCGGCGGTCCAGCTCCGGGGCTGTGACCGGTCACCTCCGTGGGCGGCGCGTGGGCGGGGAGCCCCTCAGCCCCTGCTGCCCGCCCGGGGGGCCTCGGGCTGTGGGAGGGACGCGGGCGCTCCGGCGACCCTCCCTCGGCTGCGAGCCCCGCTCAGGCCCCACCGGGAGCCGCAGGAGCCGCGCGGACAGGACTGTCGCCGGGGGAGTGACCGTGGTAGTTTCCTTCGGCAAAACCAGCAGGAGGTGTCAGCCCTCGGGCGCCGAGCTCCTGTTGGGAGTGGGTCCGGCACGTCCCCGCCTCCAGAGCCCTGGCCTTCTCGAGCGGTGGCGCGCCGGGCAGGCGGCGGTCCCGTCCAGCGGCCCCGGCGTGCGGTGCTCGGCACAACCCGGCTCTGCACACGGCACAGTCACCGGCGGGGCCCGAACAGACAGAGATCAGACAGACGTGCTTTCAGACCCCTGAGCTACACAAACGGCATCCTCCAAATGGGCTCTTGTTTGCAGCCGCGGGTCTCCGAGACGGTACCTGGAAGCAGGTGTGCACGGAGACCGCGGCTGTGGAGGGCAAGTCTGGCCACGGAACCTTCCAGAGCCAAGCACAGGCAGCCCCCCAAACACACTCAACGTGGTCAGTGTCTATTCTGCCGCACGGGCCTTCTGCCGGAGGGCGTCTTCCAGGAATTCAGCGTGAAACAGCCGAGCCCTCACAGCAAGGACCAGAGCCACGAGGACGGGTCATTCGTGGACAGCCTCAAGGGCAGAGTGGGTCTGGCAGGTCGGAGTCCTTCCGACGACCCCTCTTATCTCCTTCTGTGTTTGCACTTACTGTTTCCAGGGTCCCCTTCCTGTTTCTTCGAGAAGGGTCTTCACCTCGAAGCTCTACTTACAGACGAGGTCCCAGGAATCCACAGGGGACTCAACAGCCATCCTGCCGCCGTCTTGTATAAACCAGCTGCTGGTCACGAAAGCCAGGAAGCTTACTCTCCTTTTCTCCTCTGTCGTAAAGACCACATCTGGTCAGCGACCCGAATGTCCCAGTTGGCAAGAGTCTCTTCGGGAATGTCTCTGCTGGGAGATGCTAAGTACAGATTCCATTTCTGAGTTAGCACATGTGTATTTCTATTGTGCGTCCCAACGTGTCGCCACTGGACGCTGGATTAAATATAGACTCTGTGCTGGCGCAGGGGTCAACCCGCCGTTTCTCCCTCTAGATCTAGCCTTTATTTTCTTCCTCTCATGACGAGCTTGGAGAAACTGACTCTTTCTCCCCCTTAAAGCCGTGAGGGGAGGTTGGATGTCCGATGGCAAGAGCGCGTGGAAGAAAAAGAAGGGGCAGAGAAACAAAGAAACCTGGACTCTTGAGCTTTAATCCGTATATTTTTTGCACGACGATGAAACAAGTGACCCTCAGTTTCTGACGCCTCTGTGCATGACTCAGTGACGGAGCCGTGTGGGACCAGGGAGCGGGAAGGACTTGTCCTCTGAGTCAGGACGGGAGCAGAGCTGGGCTGCGTTGGACACTGTACACCGTGGCAGAGCACCGGGACACCTCGGTCCTGGTCTGCAGCCCAGCCCCAGCCGGCCCCAGGGTAACTCAGAAAACAGAATTAGATCATCTCACAAAGAGCACGACTGCTCGGTTCTACCTCTACCCACAGCTACGATGTTATCTTGTCTTAATTGACTTCCCGTTTGTCACTCTCAGCTTTTTTCTGGATGGAACAAGGGTTCCCTTTAGCCCGACTACCTCCTAATTAAGCACACCAAGCCCTAGCATCAGAGGTGATCTAACGAGGAAGGCAGGTTGCATAACAAACATCTTCCCTACTCATCCACCTCCACTCTTGTGCAACAAGTCGCAGAGATCAGATGGAGCTGACACCAGAAAGCCAGGAAATCTCTCTTCGGTGATCACACCGCACCTGGACAAGTGGAAACTGACCACGGTACATCGGTGTTTCCCATCAAGCCACCCCCGGGGGTTGTCCACCCACCCAACCTGCTGGCCTCGTAAGAGACTGCTCGTCTTTGCCTTTTAGTTTATTAAACAAAAAGCGCTGTGATGTCTTTGTCTCTGATTTATACGGAGAGCACGTGCACTCCTGTTACAAATCATAAATGATCGATATGTATATGAAGAAACGGCCAACGTGTTTGTTGGCCAATACCTGGCACACAGACGTGACGTATGTGATGGTCAGAATCCAGCTGAGGACACCAAAAAAGTTGGCGGCGCCTGATTGGGGAAAAGTCTAATACTGGGAATTAAGTGTTTCCAAAATCACCTCAGTGACACGTTTTAAGTTAGGGTTCTTGGAATGACGTTTGGAACAGCAAGAATCGGCCCAGGGGGAGAATGACTGCTTCTGAGATCACTGCTGGAGCCACACCAGGCCGAGCTCCGAGCTGCTTGGGCTGATGCCCCAACACATCCAGGGGGTGACAGTTTTATGCTCAAAACTCAGTGTAGCAGCACGGAGGAGGGAACACCTGGAGGAGAAAAGAGCAAAGATGGAAGTCTTAGGAAGGGCACGTAGCCTCAACCCTGCCTTCCCAAACGTTTGGACCGAGGCTCAGCAAACTCTTCTTGGAAGGAGCTGGAGTAACTATGTTCGGCTCTGCGGGCCGTAGTGCCTCCACCACAGCCACTCCCCTGCCCGCCACAGTGACAGCACGGCACAGATAATAGTAAGAGGATGGGTATTCTGTGCTCCTGGTGGGAAAACCAGGGGGCCCACCAGACGGGCCAAGCCTTGCTCTAGGGGATCTAAGTGGAGCCGAATTTAATATGTAGATTTCAAATAAATTACCTTCATTATGTTTCAGGGCTTACTCCTAGTCCTATTTTATTTATGGCTTATGTTACAAATAGCTAAAATTTACTCCGATGTTATTTTTAAATCTGTTGATCTAATTACACGTTTCTTCAAAGTGTTTATGTAATGAATTTGTTAAACATGCTGAATCATTCTTACATTCCTGGCATAAGTCCTACTTGGTCAAACAAACTGTGTTTTCTAATTTGCTGCTGAATGTGATTTGCTAATATTTTATAGGATTTTTGGTTTCTGCACCTATACTCACAAATGGAATGGATCCATTGTTTTTCCTCTTATTTTGTTTTCTCGGAAGTCAGATTTTGGTATTAAATTTATAGTGGGTAAAATATGAAACATAGGAGAAATTTTCTTTTTTTTTTTATCATCTGCTATGTTCATTTGAATAACAAGGAAAGAAGAGACACTTTATTAACTGAAATATGTCCTCTAGGGGCACCGCTTCTCTATCAGCTGAGTAGGGGGTGTTTCCTGGTATATGTGGTACCACAAGAGCTTTCTTGCCTGGATAAACAGCTTCTTGGAAGGCAGAGAGATAACCCAGGTATATAAGTCTTAATACTTAGGGAAAACATAATTTAAGAAAAGCACCCCAACTCTTCTAAAGAATCTAATAATATTTCATGCCCAAATTATATTTCTGAATCAATATTATTCCCCATCAAAAATGTATTATTAAATGGTATCATGGAGACAAATAAAAACACACTTTTGAAGCAATGGAAATTGTACTCTAAAAGGGTTCACGTAGCCCATCACCATGGCCAGGGCCACAATAAAACTATAAAACTAAAATTGTATAGCTGAAATGTACAAGAATAGCTCAATTCACCAAGCCCAAGGAAATGGTCATTTGACACAAACAATTACTCATCCTTTTCCTACTTTACAAGGGCATGGTGAAGATAAAAAAGATTTCCATATGAAAGCTTCAGGGTGTTTCAAAGGAAGCTGCATTCTCTGTATAATCACCATTATTGTCAAGACTGCCAATTTAAAAATGACCTATCTCTGGGGTGACCAGAAGGTATGGCCATTTATGGTGTTTGCAGAGGCTTTAGCTATGAGAAATGATTATTATTCTTGGCTCAGCTATGAAATGGAATTATTCAATAGGTACCGTGTGCCAGAAAAACAGTAGGCTTTTTCAAGAGGGCTCTCAAGATAATACTAGATGATAGTTATGCAATTTTAGATCAATTATTAAAGGACAGGTAATTATATTAGTAAGCTATCTCAGTTGAGAAAAAATTATATAATTTTATGAATAAGGTTCCAAAGGCTCACATAGAATCATATGTTTTGTAGTACATAAGCTGATTCTCAAGGTGAAATGATTTGGACAAGGTCTCATTTATTCTGCAGGTACACAAGAAAAAGCACAAGAGGTTGAGGAAATAGTGGTGAGCAAATAGAAATAGTCTTTGCCCTCAAAACATTTACCGCTTACGGAAGGAACATAAAAATCAAAACAGATCATCGTGGATGGTAACTAGGTAATGAGAGTATGTCAATCAGCTTGACTATAAGTAATCAATCTCCCTCTTTGCCCATATATCAAATCATTCTGTTGTACATCTTAAGTATGCACAATTTTTATGATCAGAATAGAACGAGGTTGGACCCTTCCACCTATATGAAAATTTCCTCACGATGGATCATAAACCTAGATGTAAGAGCTGAGACTGTCAAAAGAAAAAAAACCTATAGAAGAAAATGTAAATATTCTAACCTTGGGTTAGAAAATAATTTCTTACATATAACACCAAAAGTGCAAATGACAAAAGAAAAAAATACATAAGTTAAATTTTGTGAAAATTTAAAGCTTTTTGTGTTTCAAAGGACACCATCAAGAATGTGACAAGCACAACCCACAGGACCGGAGAATATACTTGTAAATCATATATCTGATAAGGGATGTGTATCTAGAACATACGAAGAACTCTTATATATCATCATAAAAAGACAACCAGATTTAAAAATGGGCAAAGGATCTGAACAGACAATTCTCCAAAGAAGATGTACCGATGGCCAACAAGCACATGAGAAGATGCTCGACATCATCTCTCACCAGGGATATGCAAGTGAAAACCACAATGAAGACCACTGCACAGCCAGAAGAATGGCCATAATGAAAGAGATGGACAGCTATTGGCAAGGCTGCGGAGAAAGCAAAACTCTCAAACACAGCAGGAGAAATCATAAGATGGAGCAGCTACTTTGTAAAACAGTTTGAGTTTCCTCAAAAAAGTTGGACACAGAAAAAAAAAAAAAAAGTTGGACACAGGTTACACCATATGACCCTTCCATTCTATATCCAATGTTTGCAAAGCACTGACAACAGGCATTGAACAAGTACATGTACGTGCATTTTCATTCCAGAACTGTTCACAAAGGCCAAAAAGTGGAAACAGCCCACAGGTCCATCAAGGGATGAATGAATAAACAGACTGTGGTGAATACACACAATGGCCTATTTTTCAGCCATAAAAAGGAATGAAGTCTGATACAAGCTATAAACATTATGCTAACTGGATGGGCCTCAACAGCATGATGCTAAGTTGAAGAAGCCAGTCACAGAAGGTCACACAGATGGTGCGATTCCGTCTATAGGAAATGTTCAGAAGAGAGAAATCCGCCAAGACAGAACGCAGGTTGTTGGCTGCTGGGAGCTGGGGGAAGGGAGGAAAGAGAGTGACTGCTTAATGGGTACAGTTTCTTTTGGGGTGATGCAGATGTTTTGGGACAAGACAGAAGTGGGGACTGCACGAGATGGGGACGGTACTAAACGCCACCGAGAAGCGACTATTCATGTTAAAGCGGTTAATTTAACATTATGTGAAATTCAGCTCAATAAATTACTTTTAAAAAGCACATAATCATGCAATGAGCTGCTGTTGCTCTTGTGGTAGGGAGCACCCTCCCTTTTATATCTGCTGTTCACTTTTCAAAAAACTTATATTTGATGAACTAAACACATCCATGGAAAGGGGATGCCGAAACCCTTGCACACTGGCCCTGATTAGCAGCCACCGGCTGGGCACCAGGAACACGGAGACAAGAGGAGCAGAGCAGCAGACTGGGTCCCCAGAGAACTAGGTCAAAGATCAGTGCTGTCACTTCCCAGCTGTGTACCACTGGGGCGGGTCCCTTAATACAGCCTTCACTCCGTCCTCTGTAAACCAGGGTTGTCATAACATCCTTGCCCACTGGCAAGACGGCAGGGTGCGAAGACAAGAATGGTGTGTAAACTCTCCGGTAAACCAGGGAACATCACGTGGACATAAATTTTGTATTCAGGTGAACCACATACAATTGCTAAGAGTCGGCCGTTTTTTACTAATGGCCGCCATTTGGGATCTACTTTGGCTGTCTTTTTAAGTCACTTCGATGTGGTTCAAGCTAGGTTTTAGCCTATTATGTAGCCACAGCCTGTTGCATTAAAAAGCAAAACGTGATAAACTTTCTAATAAATTAGTTTTGCAATTCTGCAGGTAGCATATAACCTACCCCGTTACTGACACCTTAAACAATAGCAGCAAACAGAGGGTAAAAGGTTGAAGAGCGTGTTATCACAGAGCGGGTAAGAGGACAGATGCTGGAATTCCACTGCTGCCTTTCTAATCCTGGATTTTCTATTATTCCCTGTGTGACCTTGGATAAGGTGCTTAAACTCTCTGGGTCTCAGTTCCCCCACCTGTAAAATAAGATCAATAAATAACACTACCTCATAGAGTTCCTGTAAAGAGGACGTGAGTCAGTGAGGTTAGAGCAATAGAAAAGTGTTTGACACCCGGGAAAGTAGCTAATCTGTCCACGTTAACATTACTGACTTTCACATGACAAGGTAATTTGGGATTTAATTTCACAAAAAAATACTTTAGAAACGTAAGTCAACTTTTAAGTGTTCAGTGGATTTCTGTGTGTCTTTAGGTCTCTCTAGGTTTACAGGGAATAAAAGGCAGTTAATTTCATAGAGTTTTATAGAGTTTCGATAATCATTTCGCCCTGAAACTCTGAAAGAAAGAATGCCAGAGTTGCATAAGGTTGGAAGTCTGGGAGTCTCTTGCTTTCTCTCTTTCTTTTTTAAAAAAATATTTATTTATCTTATTTTTTTAAAAGATTTTATTTATTTATTTGACAGAGATAGTGAGAGAGCACAAGCAGGCAGAGCAGCAGAGGGAGAGGGAGAACAGGCTCCCCACCGAGCAGGGAGCCTGATGTGGGGCTCGATCCCAGGACCCTGGGATCATGACCTGAGTGTTGCTCAACCAACTGAGCCACTCAGGTGCCCCTAAAAAAATATTTATTTATCTTAGAGAAAGAGAGAGAGAGAGCAGGGGGAGGAGCAGAGAGGTGGGGGGACAAGCCCACTCACACTGAGCATGACCAGCCCAGGGTTTGATGCTATGCCGGACGCGGGGCTCAACGTAGGGCTGGATTTCACACCTGAGCCCAAACCAAGAGTGGATGCTTAACTGACTGTGCCACCCAGATGCCCTCTGAGAGTTTCTGTGCTTCCTAAGAAAGCCCTGGTACTCTGAGCCTGCTAGCCACAAAATCTTAACTTTCTGACCAGGTTTAATAAGATTCAACATAGGAATTCACATGCGATATTCTCAGAGATAAAAAGAACTATGGAAGGCAAATCTCACCAGCGAAAGAAAAATAAAATAAATTTAGAAAATTCTAGCATTTTCCCCAATGCGAAAGGCCTACCTTCATTCTTCACTTGTCTCGATGTGTTATTTTTTTCTGTTAAATTGTGAAAAAAAAGGGACGCCTGAATGGCTCAGTCAGTGAAGCATCTGCCTTCTGCTCAGGTCATGATCCCAGGGTCCTGGGATCCTTGCATCTGGCTACTGGCTCAGTGGGAAGCCTGCTTCTTCCTTTGCCTGCCACGCCCCCTGCTAGTGCTCTCTCTTTCTGACAGATGAATAAGTAAACTCTTTAAGTTGTGAAAAAAAAAAAAAAAAAGGATGGGCATGCCCATTGTTGGTGATTGTGCTATAAAGTGGGCATTTTGCATTTCTTAAGTCCTAGACATGTGTTTCTGAGGTGTTCTAAGGAACAATTACATCAGAATCACCTGGAATATAAAAAAACACACACACCAGATTCCTGGATCCCAGAGGTTTTGAAATGTTTGGAAATGGAATCTAAGATAACTATGTTATTAAGTAATTTTTAAAAAGAAGCCTGAAAATATGATCAGAAGACAGGACACCACAAGTAACATCTCACAGCTTTTAAAAAAAATGAAAAGAATTTCTAGAAATGAGAAACACTTCGGGGCGCCTGGGTGGCTCAGTCGTTAAGTGTCTGCCTTCGGCTCAGGTCATGGTCCCAGGGTCCTGGATCGAGCCCCACATCGGGCTCCTTGCTCAGCGGGGAGCCTGCTTCTCTCTCTGCCTCTGCCTGCCTCTCTGCCTGCTTCTGTTCTCTCTCTCTGACAAATAAATAAATAAAATCTTAAAAAAAAAAAAGAGGTGGTTGCTGAGAATTTTCCAGAACTGCCAAGACATCAATGCTCAGATCCAGAAATTTCAATGATCTTTTGAAAAAAAAAAATACAGAAATTTATCTTTTGAAAAAAAAAAATGTTCCTACACAGGTAGATGTATCATAGTGACACCGTAAAACCCTGGGGCAGGGGAGGGGACATTTTCAAGCATCATGAAGACTAGAACAGATCATTTACAAAAGAGCAGCCATCTACAAAAGATGGCAACACCGGGATCCAGAGGGCAGAGGAGAGGAAAGATCTAAGTGGGGCATATTGTCAAAGAAGGTGTTAAGATATCATGTCACACCTGCCAGATTGGAAAAAAAAATAGAAAGTCTGGTAACACCAAGTGTTGGAGAGAATGTGAACCAATGGTAAGTCTGGGTAACTCCACCAGAGGAGTTGCAAGCTTGCATAACCAGCAAGGCAAAGTTTGGCATCACCGAGGGAAGCGCGCCCCACGCCCCATCCTGGCTGTTCCCAGGGCAACATTGGCAAACCTGCTCTGGAAGGCATACACCAGAATGTATACAGCAGAAGTCTGAGGATTGGGAAAAACAATGAAACAACCGAAACATCCATCAGTAAAGCTATAGACAATAAAATTTGGTGTCATCATACGATAAAACTGTGCAAGGATGAAATGATCCAGTTGCGGCATCAACATGACTGAATTTCAACAACACAACGTGAGCCAAAGAAGTAACACAGACCTTATACAGTATGATCACACTGCTATATAGTCCAAAAAATAGACACAAACTTAGGGAATAACAACGCACTAACTCTGTGTATGTGTAGTAAAAGTACAAAAATATGGATATACATCATTCAGAGTGTGCTTGATCTTAGCCAAAAGGCCGAGAAGTGATCTATCATCACATTCAGATTAATGTTTACTTTTTAAGAGGAAGAAGAGAGAATCAGGGAGGTCTAAGGAGAGGGCTCCCATGGTATCTTATCTATAACATTTTAAAGATTTTATTTATTTATTTGACAGAGAGAGATCACAAGTAGGCAGAGAGGCAGGCAGAGAGAGGGGGAAGCAGGCTCCCCGCTGAGCAGAGAGCCCGATGTGGCGCTCGATCCCAGGACCCTGAGATCATGACCTGAGCTGAAGGCAGAGGGTTTAACCCACTGAGCCACCCAGGTGCCCTTATCTATAACATTTTATTTTAAAAAATAAAATCATAAGCAAACATAGAACATGTTATTGTGTCTTAAATATCGGCGGCAGGCTTATACGATTTTGGTATTATTATTTTTATTTACATCTGTGATTTTCTTCATATTCAAAGTATTCCTTAATGTTAGAAACAAAGTAGACTAGTATGCATAATATATAAAGAACACACAAAAATATTAATAATAAAATAAAGAACCACCAAAAAAACCCCCAACAACAACAGGTAAAAGATATGAATTGATACTTCACTAGAGAAGATAGGTGAATGGCAAATAATTTCAGGAAACCCTCCACATCAGCAGACACTAAGAAAATGAAAAGTAAAAGTACAGCGAGCTACCTCAGCACACCCACCAGTAGGGTGGAAGAAATTTAAAAGACCACATCAAATACCGTCACGGATGTGGAGCAATGGGACGCTTCTCACCTTGCTGGTGCAAATGTACGACGATATGATCGTGTGCACATTACTTTGAGTGTCTCTTACCAATTAGGCAGATGACCTATATAAACACAGACATCGATAACCCCACCGTTCCATTAAGGAGCCTTTCACAGGACAAAAGAATCCATAGGTCCATAGAAAGACGTACGCAGATGGCCACAGCAGCTTTAGTGGAAGGAGCTAGAAATTGGAAGCAGCCCAAATGTCCAAGAGCAGCCAAGTGGACAAACGCTGATCTACGCATGTAATGGAACAGCGTTGGCGATGGGGAGCCATGCAGTGTAGACCACAGCAACCACTGTCTTCGGAATAATTACACTGAGGGAAAGGGGCCAGACGAGAAGGGGTATATGCTGTAGGTATGATTCCATCTATTTTAGGAAATGTAAGCTGACGCGGAGAAACAAAGTCGCTCTCGGTGATCGCCAGGGATGGGGGTGGGGTGGGGAGAGGAGGGAGGGGTTCCCGGTGGGCAGCAGGAAGCTTCCCGGGTGACCCATACGTTCCTGGTCTGGATGGTGGTAATGGATTTACGCGTGTGTGCCGAGCCAAATCCATCAGACATGCACTCTTCCAAAATGTGTGTCCTTGTGTATCAACTACACCTCGATCAAGCTGTTTGAAAGATAAACAAAGCGAGCGCGGAAGTAGTCGGGGACAAGCAGGGCAGACGAAGCCACAAGCCATAAACGTGTAGAAAATGCTGCCCAAGTGCTCCACAGGACAGAAAGTTCAGGACTTGGCGCACCGGGCACCGGGTGCGAGTGTTTTACAAAGCACCTGTCACCGCGTCCCCAAACCCTGGACAGAGGCAGACCCTGCCCACCCCTCCCACCGCCGTGGCCGCAGCTCCCACCGCCCCCACGGCTCGAGCCAGCTGGGCAGTCAGGCTTGTCCTTGCCCAGGGTGTTCGCGTCTGGCGGGGAAGAAAAGGGGGGCTCCCTACCTACGCATGTGCACGCTGGCATCCCTGCCTCGGCCCGGCACGGCACGGCCCCGAGATGGACTTCTTGTTCACTCTCTCTCCAACACGGACAGACGGCGTTCCCGAGCATTGAAGGAGACCTTCCGATGTGGAAGGGAGAGTCAAAGGACAGGGAGAGCCGGGAGGAGGGAGGAAGGGACACAGCCGGTCTGCTGCAAGGGGGCCAGTCCCCAGGGCAGGGGCTTCTTCATCGTGCACACGGAGCCACACTGTGGGCACACAGGTGTCCTGGGCATCAGCAAAGGGCAGCCACGGGGCCCCAGAGGCACACTTGCCTGTGTGCCCACCTCCACGGAGAGGCAGCTCGGACCGTGGATGGCGCCCAGCGGGGACCCACGCGGGCCGGAGGGACGGTGCTGGTCCCACGGAGGGGCGTGGACAGTTGGCACTGACCGCGCCCCAGATGCGGCAGCTGGGCGCTGTGCTCCGGAAAGGCACACCGAGCACCTGCCCAGAGGCGGGCGCCTGCAGGTGTTGCCCACGGAGCCCCTGCCAGCCGTGCTGTCTTCTTCTGCAGAAGGACACTTGGGGGCAGTCATTCAACATTGCACAGGCTTTCCTCCACGGGGCTCCCGCTGCCGCGAGAATGGAGAATGGAGCTTCTCCTGGGGGCGCCAGGCTGCTCTGTCACAACTGGGCCTCACACGCCCCGAGACCACATGCACACGCCCCTGCGGCCGGCCGGGGAAGCGCGGGCCATCCCAGCGCAGGACCTGGAAATCCGTCCGTCCCCAGAGCCCGGTCCACGGCAGGAGAGGACAAGCCCAGAGAGGCGTCGTTTTAAGGGGAGCTGGAGAAACACGCACATGGCAGCGCTGTGAGGGCCTCAGGACCAAAATGCTAACAAGGAAACGGTTTTCTGACAAAACGGCGCGTTCCGGATGTGTGTGTGGGGTAATCAATGGGGAAAAGTGCAAAGGAAGCCAAGTGATGGGAGACGGGATGTGGCTCACGGGCAGGACACTGGGGTGGACCTTGCAAACACAGTGGCTGGAAGCAGCCGGCCCCGTGGGAGGTCCTGGGGACCCCCAGCAGAGGGGGACGGCACGGAGCGGGGGCCCGGGGCGTGGCTGCAGACAAGACCCCGAGTCCGCTCCCGCCCACGTGATGCTGCCCTTCACGCCGGCCTGGCAGCGGCCCTACTGGGGGGCGTCGGGTCACGAGGGACCGAACCCCCCTGCGATTCCGGCCGCACCCCTCTGGGGGGCAGGGCCAGCTTGGTGACAGGGACACAGCGCGACCGAAGCAGGACAGGGATTCCTGGCAAAAACATTCTCAGATCTCGCCCAAACGAGAGCCCGGAGGGAAAGAGGGTGTGAGCGTGACTGTGCCTCCGAGTGTGCACACGCCGGGCGACGACACCCCCTAGTCCCCCCGTGCGGCTGAAGTCGTCTTTCCGGCAGGGTTTCCAAGCGGCCGGGTGACTCCTTCAGGGAAGCAGCGTGAGCCCGCGGGAGTGAGCGTGAGGCTGCGGCCCCGTGTCCTCGTAGCGGGGAGGCTGACCGTGGGGCCCGGCGAGCCGGCATGGGCGGCGGGCGCTGGAGGAACCCCGGCCGGAGGCGCCAGAGCCCGAGAGGCTCCCCACGTCCCCGGCCCGTGTGCCTGCACGGGCCTCGCTCTCCCGGCTCCCGGGGCTGCCCTTCCTTCCCAGGCCTCCCCACTGGCGCCCTGGCTTCCCTCCGTCCCTCCACCTTAACCCTGCGGGGACGCGGAGACCCCAGGACCGGCCCCAGGACCGGCCCCCAGCAGGAGACAGAAGGGTCCTTCCGGGCACAGAGCGGTCCCGCACGTGTCCCCGTGGGGCGGTCGCTGCTGACACACACTCACACTGCTGTACACATATGTGTACCTGCACACGCACGCTCCCACGTCCGTGCACACAAACTCACACACCCTCGCACACGTGCTCACACGCACACATGCTCACAGCGCTGCACACTCAAGCTTTCATGCATTCACCCCAGCACACACTCACGCACACTCACACACACACTGGGCCCGGGGACACACCTCCCAGCCGCACACGACGCCCTGCCACAGAGTTGGCCGCCAGAGGGGGCACGGACTGGTGACCCCGAGGCCCGCACCTCGGACTCCTGTTTTCAGGTACTAGGCTGGCCAGTGGCAGGTGAAGGGCAGGCGAGGGAGGCCATCGCCTTGGGAGCAAAACGCAACAGGGGGAGGGCAAAACCTCAGTTACGAGACAAACAATATTTTAGTGCAACGTTGGAAAAAATTGCAATTCATGCAAAACATTGCACGATCATTCCAGACCGTGGCAGCGCCGTGCTGAGCGGCCCCGGAGCCCGAAGCAAAGCGAGCAGTCAGTAAATGCTCTCTCCCCCTCCACCGTCCAGTCTAATCACGGAGAACACCCAGTAAACGGGCGGAGGAGCAAGGCCCTGACCCGCGCCCTCCGGAAGGGACAGGACACGCTTGGGAGCCATCGCTCGGAGGCGCCCAAAGGCGCCAGGATGCACAACGTGGGGCCCTGGAGAGACCGGGCACCCCGGGGTGCAGGACTGAAGTTGGGGTCGTTGACATTGTTTTACCGAAGTCCCCTGGGTTTGGATGGCTGCCCTCCCCCACCCCCGGTGACGGCGGCAGAGACGCTCACAGGGTCCCCATGTGACCTCTGCAAGTTCTCCACAAGTCTCAGTTTCCAAACTTAAAAGGTTAAAAATGTAAATAAACCCGCTGACCTACCAAAAAGAGGGAGAGAGAGAGAGAGAGCGCGCACTAGCCTCTCTCTTGCCTGAGCCTGCGCTCCGTAGAGACCACTTCTGGCCGCTGAACCAGCCCCACGTGAGATGGGGGTGGAGGCTGGGGGTCCGGCCCGCGAGGCTGGGTGAGGGCACCTGCGGGGGGTGGGCTCGGAGCACAGGGAGGCTCAGGGAGGGGGCGGCCGGACACACCCCAGGGCCCGTGTGGAGCCGCAGACTGGTGGGGGTCGGCAACGGCCCTCGGCGCCCCAGCCGCAGGGGTGGAGTCGGAGAGCCTGCTCTGGACGGGGACGCCGAGCTGAGGTGTGACGAGGGCCACCCGGCGCTGGCGCAGTCCATGCGATGGGCTGCAGGACACCGGATGCGGGACATGCCTGCCGATGTGGGCTGGCTTCCCGGTGGGACAGGAGGCCCCGGTGGAGATGCCCACGGGCTTTGCCAACCGCCCGCCTGATGCGGCCGGTGTCTGAGCAGGAAGGGGAAGAGTCCGACCTGCACTGACTCCGTGTTCACCTGGCCGGCCTGGGGCGTGGGGTCTGCGCAGAACGACGGCTCTGGGACTCAGCGGTGCTCGCCCCACGCCCCCCTGCCCTCTGCGCTGCCAGAACTCTGCACGAGGCTCTTCGTGGTGAGCTGGGAGGTGCCGGAGGAACCCCCGCCTCCCTCGCTGCCAACAAAGGAGCGACTGGCGGTCGGCAGGCAGGACCCCGCGAGCCACCCCGTGCGCTGCCCACGGCGCGATCTGGGGCTCTTCCCGTCCCGAGGACAAACCCACAGCCAAGAGAGGACCCGCACACCTTGGCGTGGGCAGGACGCCGGGACGCACCCCTCCTGCTCAGGAGACGTGGGCTGTGTGCCCCTGGGTGGCCTGGAACCTTCCAGGGGGCTCCGCGGTGCGGGAGCTGGGCAGCCGGCCGCTGGGCAGGCCTGAGTCCCCGGAAACGGGTGTGGGAGGCGCCGTGTAACCCATCAGGCGGGGGACTCGGGGTCATGGGTCCGTGTGCACCCGGACAGCCAGGTCCGTGGCAGGGGTGGTGTGCAGCCGGCGCCCTCACACCCCGGCCTGGTGGGTGTGTGTTTATGCTGGTGAACGCATGTGGGTGTGTGTACATGGGCGTGTGTGTGATGTGTGTGAGCACGGGAACACGTGTGAGGCTGTGTGTGTGTGTGAGTCCCCTGCCTCCCTCCTCCCTCCCCATCTCTACCCTCCCCCCCCAGCTCCACACAAGTCCCCCAAACGCACTTGTGAACAAACCCGCGAGTGCACCCACAGGGTCCCAGCTGCTGTCCCCACTGCCGTCACCTCCAGTCCATACAACACCCCCACGGCACTGATACCCCTTCCCTTACTCTGCGGATGCAAAACAAACTCAAGGTCACGGACACTTGACACTAGGTCAAGGACCCTCCCACGCTAACAGCGCTGGGGCCGGGGACTAGACACCCCCTGACCACGACGTCCTTGCTCCTGCCACCACAGGGCCCTGGGGGGACTCTCAGGGCCGTGCTCCTGAGAAAACACTCTCCCTTCCACCGGCCTTCCCAGGGGAAAGGGTCGCATGGCGCGGAGCGTCGGTCACCCCAGGTAGCCCGCGTCTCGCAGGACGGCGGTCTCTGGGGCTAGAGCCTCAGTCTCAGGGGCGGCCGAGGCCCTGGGGGACCGGGAGTTTCCCCAACGGCCCCGAGGGGACTCCCGCCATTCTCTCTACTGTGTGGGGCGCCTGGGCTTCCCAGTTTGCTTCTCTGGGCAAACAGCTTCCTCCACTGGTTCGTGACCTCCCTGGTTCGTGACCCCCACACCCAGCCAGGACCCCGGGTGCGTCGCCAGCAAACACCCGCCGGCATCGGACGGATGCCCCTTGTCCCAGTTCCCGTGGCAGATCCGCGGTCCCCGTGGGTCAGGGCCCACCCCACCCACCCGAGTGATGGCCGGGGGTCAGCGCACAGGTGAGAGCACAGTCACTTCCTGTGCAGATTCGCCCCAAAAGTTCGGCCCCGCCGGGAAGTATATTTACACCGGGTTTCTGCTCTCCGCGGAGACGGTGTCATAAACGGAGTCGCGAACAGACTTTATACGTGAGAAGGCTGCAGACAGCTGCCGCTGAGCACAGTCTCGGAACATTCTAGAAACATGTGCGATACACTTTTTATGGAGCTTGGAAAATGGGAGGAATCCCAGGACGGTTATTTCAAATTGCCCACCTAACCGGGTGGAAACGTCTCCATCCCTGAGGAACTTGTCCCTCCGATACCTGCAAGTACTCGGCACAGCCACAAAGCCAGGGTGCGAAAAGGACGTGGGGCCCACCTGGGCACGGGCACAGCCCCAGGGGAGGAGGAGGGAGTGTCCGAGCGTCGGCCCCCCCGCCTCTTTCAAAGGGCGACATTATAAAAGGTCTCACTCACCCCAGTGTGAACAAGAAACCTGGAGTGTGGGGAGCTGGTGCCGCCCTGCGCGGGGGGGCAAAAGGGGAAGGACGCCGGCTTAGGGGGGGCAGGGGGCTCCTCTGTGACGGGCCCTGTCCCGGACACCTGACCCACTGGGACTCGTCGCCTCCTCTGTCACCCCTCCGGAGGCTCATCACCGCCCTGCAAGCGAGGGTTCGAGCCCGGCCTCAGCCGCAGGGGGTCCCTCGGGCTGCCCGCCCCGGACACGGCTCTCACTGTCCCCACCACCCCACGGGCCCAGGGAGCCTTCCGGAGAGACAAACCGAATCCATTTCCGTTCGTTTCAAAGTTCACATCTAACGCGTCACAGGAAGGAAATGCCACGCCGGTTTTCGTTTCTATTTCTTCCACCAGACTTCAATTTCAGTTTCAGGTCGCTTTAAAAACGTCACAAAAAATCCCTCGTGCTTTACCAGCGATGGTTAACTGTCTAACTGAGCGGAAGAAGTCGTCATGTTGCCAAAGAGCATCAGCCGCTGGTCACAGACCAGACCCCCATCCGCAGAACCTGAGCGCATCGCCCCCCCATCCCCGGCAGGTCGTCGGAGACCCCGTGGGTGACGCGGGTTTCTCGCAGTGCCTGGGGTCGGCCCCGCGGCACAAGTTCGCCCGCCTTCCGCTCCCGCTTCAGGAGGAAGAGCAGGCACATGCGTGTCCTTGCTGGCATTTCCTGCGTCACTGAGCCCAAGGCTCCCCGGGCTGCCTCTAACGGGGACGCCAGCCCTTCTCTCTTCCCCTTCCCAGTGTGGGGGGCGCCTGGCGTGACAAAGAACTGGCCCCAGGACCACGCAAGTCTAGGTCGGTGCCGAGACACCCCTTCCTGGCCTGAGCCCCACCTCACCAAGCCACAGACTCCCGTCTCTCCCCCGGGGCAGTGAGAACCCACCAGCTCCCCAACCCCGAGGGCACCCCTCGTGCGCCCGGGGACAGACTGGCTGTGCACAATCACGCAGAGAAAAGGACTCCAGGGGAAGTAACGGAGGCCAGGGAGGGGGCGGGTCAAGAGGGGATGCGGTCCGGTGCCAGGAAGGAACTTTGTATGGGGCCTTGAAGCCACGGCAGAATGGATTTCCACAGGAGGTGACGGGTTACCTCTCCTGGAAGGTGCTAAGGTCAAGTCCTGATGAGCACCTGTGGGCGATTTGTAGGGAGAAGCCCTAGAACACGCAAAGGGTTAACATGAATGACCTCAGAAAGGTACCCGAGGCATCACAGTGCCCTCGCCCCGAGATGCCCTCTTCTGTCCTTTTGGGGTGAGGAAAATGCTTTAAAGTTAGATAAGGGTACACGACTCTGTGAATATACTAAAAACCACTGATTCATACGCACTGGATGGGTACATTTGGTGGTATGTTAATCACATCTCAAGAACACTCTTAAATGTTTTTAAAAAGTCAAAGGAAATATTTATTTTGAGGGAGATGAAGTTTTGAAGATAGCGTTTGTGGCCTTAGATTTTGCTTTAAAATGCTAATGGGGGGTGACAACGATTTCTCTTTTTATTGATGATTTTATCTCATGCTGTATTTGAAAAATGATCAAAAGAGGGATTCTTTTTGTAAATTATTACTTTGAAATACTTCAAGCAAACAGAAAATGATAGAAAATAACATAACAACGTCCATGGATCACCTTCCTAACTTTGTAGGATCCCAATATTCTA
>CM053615.1:993178-1011508 GCA_028646535.1 Procyon lotor | reverse complement strand
GGTGTCCTGTCCGCCTTACTCTGTGGGCCCAAGCAGTGTCAGGACCCTGACTGGGGCTGAGGGTGGGGACATGGACCCTCCGAGCTTGGTGGGGGGCTGACAGCCAATTCTGAAGGAAGGCCTGTGGCCTGGGGGACACCGTCCCGCCGTCTCCGGAAAGTCCCATCTACCCATCCATCCTATGTCCCTCAGCTGGTAAAAGCTTCGTTCTGACCGGGCTTCACCCGGCTGCTGACGAGACCGATGGCACAGCGAGGCCGAGCACCCTGCGCCCAGCTACCCGCTTACTCCGCTGGGGGCAGAGGGAACAGGGACCCCGCTAAGGGTGTACTGGACAGACCAGACACCGCTTGGGAGGACAGCCCCGTGCATCTGCTCTCCCAGAGTCACCACGAGGTCCAGTGGCACGCTCTAGGAGTCTCAGGCGAGGGTCAAATGCAAATGGAGTGACCCCTTACCTCCGGGAACGCATCGCACCCAATCCTCCCCTTATTCAGAGCCGCCAGGCTGTTTCCTGGGATGCACCCCTGTTTTGCAGCCAGGCCAGAGTCCTCCCCAGCAGGGCACCACCCAGGAGTGCCCCTCTGCGTGACATGCCACCGCCAGCCTCCCAGGCCTCCCCGGGAGGAGCCAACGGACCGGGAGGGCCCTGCTCAGCTCTCAGAATGGAAGGGTTCCCGCCAATCTGAGCTCTGAGGAAGCATCTCTCCCGCTCTCCCAGTGTCTTGCGTTAGGTGATCCGCTCAGGCAGGAAATGACTTGGGTTCTCACCTCCCACGGCCCTGTGAGCAGGAGGGGAAGGGGCGTTGGATCAGGACCTTGAGGATGAGGAGTGAGTCACCGGCAGGTGGGGCTCGGCCTCCCCGGGGCAGAAAGGTGTCACAAACACGAGGATGGTTGGGTCCATCCCGCTCCTGACGGTGCCACGAAGTCAGTACAAAGTGCCACGGGGAGCACAGCCTGCGACACCTTGTGTCGCCCGAGCCCGCGGCTCACGTCCCTGCCGCAGGTGCTCGGGCAGCAGACGGGAGGGAAGCAGGTGCATTAAGTTGCCCGGCAGGACTGCCGCATGTCCGGGGTCCTCCCCTCCCCAGAGACCCTCGGCCAGCAAGCTCCCTGGACCCCTTGCTCACACTTCACCCAGCCCTCGAGGAATAAGAGAAACCCTTGTGTCTGATTTGCTCTTACAGCCCTGCTCCCGGGGGAAGCCAAGAGGGGACAGAGTTCCAGCAATCTCGAGCTCCCTGGCGAGGGACGGGGAGCAGGGGCTGCCGGCTGCTGAGAGCCTTTCCACGCACTCTGAGCTCCCATCGGCAAGTATTCAGACAGAACTTTCTGCTAGAATGTGCTAAAGTGGGGAAGGGGACAGGCCGGCCCACTGCTCGGAAACCTTCCCCACAGCCCTGGCGCCGCGACCTCCATGGGACTCCAGGCTGGGCGGCACTGAAGCCGCTTTGTCGCGGAGTCCGGCCGGCCGGGGGCGGGCAGCACCTGCCGGGGTGGGGGGGCGGGCAGCTGCCCACGCAGGAGGCCGGGCGCAGAAGGACACGCCTCCCCGCCCCGCCTCCTCTCCCTGGACCACGTGAGCACGGCGGGTCTGGGACCTCCGACCGGGACCCCAACACCGGAGACTCCAGCCAAATGCTTGAAAGAAGCTGAAAGGAAATGTTTAGATAAAGCCCAATGAGGCAAGCGAGTCCTGTTTCCTAACCTGGAGAACTAGCTTCCTGCTACGATGCAGAGGGAACCTGGTGACGAAGCCAAACAACGAGGGCTGCGCCTCGGCCCAGGTGGGGAGGCTCGCGGGCCCCCGGGGTGCAGGGGCGGGGCTGAGGGCTGACACCCGGGAGAGGGGCCAGGTCCGGAGGTGGAGAGACTCAGCAGGGCCTGGCTTCATCTCTGCCCCAGGAAAGCCATCGCTGCGCTCCAGCCCTATTTTTAGAGCTTGGCATTTAAAAGGTCAAGTGCCTTCCAAAGTATTTCTTTTCCTCCCCAGTGCTTCTGCGCTGATTGCAGTGACAGCCCGCGCTCTCCCCGCCCCCAACCCAAACACGGCTTCCTCTCCCCCGAAATGCCAAGGAAGCTTGACATTCACGGGGCTTGGGGTTTCGCTGCTTCCTTCATCTGGCTCCAGCCCGGACTCCGGCGCCACGAGAGCGTGGTGGCTGCTCAGG
Organism: Procyon lotor; assembly: GCA_028646535.1. NCBI lineage: Eukaryota > Metazoa > Chordata > Mammalia > Carnivora > Procyonidae > Procyon > Procyon lotor. The sequence continues at coordinate 1,009,334 of CM053615.1, read as the reverse complement.
AAAAGCACACGAATGCAACCTGAGCCCCCAGGGTGCGGTCCCCGGCAGGAAGTCCATGGCCTGGGTCCAGGGCGAGCCTTGACTTGGGAGCCTGTCTGCGGAGGGCCGCGGGGCCTCGTCGGTCCCGGCCGTCTCCTGCCACCTCTTGCCCTGAGCTTCTCTGCCTGTCCCTCTGCATCACACAACCCCACGAGCCTCTCCCATCGTCCCTGCCCTCCTCGGATCACCGAGGCACGGAAGAAACCCACCCGCCATTCCCCGTAGCGCGCGTTCAACACAGCGCGGGCCGGGGCTCCCGGGTGACAGATGGAGCCCCGACCCCCAGGAGGGGACCAGACCCTGCCGTGCAGACTCCCTCTCCTCTGGTTCGGCCCAGCCTCCGGCCCCCAGCCCGCGGAGTCCCGCTGCAGCCGCCTGCACAGGATGCCCTGGTGACGGGTCCCCTCTCCAGAATCGGGCCTCATTGCTCGAGAAAACGCAGTCAGGGCCACTCCGCCTGGAGCCCCGGGCAGGCGGGCCAAGGCACCGTGGGATGGCCCCGCGGACTCAGGTGGAGAGACGGGGCTTGTCCCGGCCGAGAACCCGGCCCGAGGCTCGAGGCTCGGGGCTCCGTGTCGGCAGGCTGCCCGGCCCTGGCCCCCAGGAGGAGGGCAAGGAAGTGGACACAGCTCCCCTGCAGCAGCTGCCCGAAGCCTCGGCCGGTCACAGCGCTTCCCCCAAGGCCGACACGCACGTCCCACCCAAACACCAATTTGCAAGAGGAGGCAGCACCTTTCACGCCCAGTCGGAAGGAGCCGTGTTTGGGAGGTTTCGTCCACGCCCATGAGCCCGTCTTCCCTCAGAGACACACTGAGGGGTCGGCGAGTTTCGGGGGACGGCCTCGGGGAGACCACAGACCCGCACGGGCGTTCAATGGTGCCGCGCACACTTATGCCGTTTCCCGCTGGGTTTACCCTTCTGCTCACCGAAGCTGCCCTTGCACGTGGCCTGCTCCCTCCTGGGCCCCACACCCCCCTGCCCTCACCTCTGCAAGACTGACCGGACCTGGGTCATCCCTCGCTTGTGCCTCTGGAAATCACGAGCTAAACTTGAACCGCTTCCCAAGGCTGATATGAGGTAACCAACGACCAGTTCCATCCGACTTGAGAACATTCCAGCATCATGACCAATCCCTGGGGAGAACACAGTCACCGACTTCTCCCCATTCGGCTGCTTTAGGGCCGTCTACCTCTGGGCCTCATCCCGTGCTCCGGTTTGAGTGCTCCTGGTTTGCAAACTGCCTTTTTGGTGTGTGCACAACAAACTCTTACTACTTGCTACCGCGGTGAGTCACTGGTTTGACTTCTGCTATTTCTGAATTTTCAGCAGATGTCAGTAGACACTAGAGACAGTGGAGAGAACTGTGGGAGGGCTGGCTCCGGGGAAGGACACTCAGGGATGGGACACGAGATGGGAAAGTGCGTCTGAACCTGGTGACTCTCCTAAACTCAATTAACTTGGTGAGGCATGAGTCAGGGCAGCAGAGGGAAGAGCCCGGTGCACAGAGCTGTGAAGGAGCCGATGAGCGAAAGGTGCGGTGGTCGGCAAGGGGCAGGGAAGTTGCACGTGGGCCGTAGGCACCTGCTGCATATTTGTTCTATCCTGAAAGCACTCCATCTCCTCAGTTAAGAACAGCAGTTCCCAGATGGAGAGGGGAGATAGGGGTCCCAGGCTCGCCAAAGACATTCTGAGAAGCCAGGAGGCAATGGGCTCTGAGCCAGCTTGGTGGTCACGGTAGGAAATGACGGGTTATATTGGGCATTTCCAGGTGCCCATCCAGACCCGAAAATCTGCCCCAGGCCAAGGGTGCGGCGGCTGCCAACCACAGAGAGGTGAGGATTCTGTGCCATTTTCGTAAACAATACTTCCTTTCTACTGAGGACTCCAAGATCTACGAACATGTAAGGTAGCAAATTAATGCTAATACTTTCTTATAAACTGAAAGACAGTATCATCTGCAATATTGTCACTCCTGTTCAGCTTTGACCATCATCTGCTATGGACCCTTATTCAGCTCCCAGTTTTGCTTTTAATAAATATTTAGTTTTAAAAATAAATAAATAAGTAAATAAATATTTAGTTTTGGAGTGGCTTCCTGTTTACGGAGGAGTCGCAAAGGCGGTGTACCCCTCCCTGGCTCCCCCCGTCGGCATCGTCTCACGTAACCATGAGGCACTTGTCAATGCTGACGGGGCCACGTAACCACTAACTACACTCCAGACCTCACTCTGAGGTCACCGGTCTCTCCACGAGTGTTCTTTTCTGCTCCAGGATCCCACACTGCATTTGCCATGCCTGCTTTCCCTTTTTTGTTTTAGTTTTCATTGCAAATCATCAAAAGCTTGGCTCTGTCTTCAATCTGAGCAAGACCTACTAAACCAGTCATGTGGCAAAAGTAAGACGAGAGGTAAAGTCGACGTTCTTTATATATCAGAAAATGAATGTTACTCGTGCAGTTTCCCCTAGACCCTGTGCCAGTGGGAAGCAGCTGCGTGTTGCCTGCCCTTGTCTACCCTTCAGCTGTTGGGTTCCTCCAGAGAAGCAGAAGCAATAGGGTGTGTGCACATGGGGAGGGAGGTTTAGGATAAAGACAGGCTCATGCAATTCCAGAGGCCGCCAAGGCCCAAATCTGCAGGGTGGCCAGCAGGCAGAGACCCAGGGGAGATCTGACATTGCAGTCTGAGTCCTGAGGCCATCTGCTGGTGGACTTCCCTCTTCCTTTGAGGAGTTCAGTCTCTTGTTCACTCTAGTCCTTCAACGAATTAGACGAGGCCCACCATGTCAAAGAGGGCAATCTGCTTTCCTCAAAGTCCACCAACTTCCATGTTAACCTCCTCCCAGAACATCCTCATGGAAACATTCAGAGTAACGTTGGACCGCCTGTCTTGGCACTGTGGCCCACCCAATTTGACACATAAAATTAGCACACGTCACAGCCTCTCTTCCTCCTTTTCCTCTGTGGTGTCCCACAAAAGACTCCAGAAAGGTGCGAGGGAGGCAAACACTGGCCTGCAAGAACGGCCGATGAAAACGCACTGGTTTGCGCTCTACAGGGAAGATCCAGTACGCACAGACATAAGTCCAGCTTGCTGCTTGTTTGGAACAGGATGTTCTCTGGGGTGCATTGGAATAAAGGGGGAGGCCGTGAAAGTAAGATTCTGTCATGTTTCCTTCAGGAAAAGGGCACAAGAAGTAGCTCTTGTTCCAACATGCATGATGGGCTTTTCTGGAAAGGCTAGTCCATCTCCAAAGTCAAGAACGGTGAACCAAAAAACAGCCACCATCCAACCCATCTCGGATCCCTGCTGACCCTGGGGAGCAGAAAGAAACGGAAGGGTGACCTGGCTTGTGGGTCGAACCAGAGACTCTGCTGGAGGAAACCCCCAGGGCCCACTGGCTGCCACCTGCTGAAGTAGGGGTGAGTGCAAGATAGAAGCGTGGGAGAATGCGCAGGTGAACACAGGGCACAGCATCCCTATTCTGCACAGGTGCTCACAGAGCGTCCTGGACCTTGATTTCTAGACCCGGTAGCAAATGGGGACTCCTAATAAAGGAGCTCTCAACTTGCCTTTATTTCCAGTAAAGTCCACATCAAACCAGAGGTCACCTTTGGAGTTTGGAATACAGACATTTAGGAGGCATAAAGAAGGAACGCTGTAGAGTGCCAGCATTCACCAGCATTTTAGGACAAGCACTTAGGTGGCGGATCCTACGGAAGTTTAGGTTCCCCTGATAGAAATGCCCTCACAGTTGGGCAAATGCAGATCTTTCAAATACGCTGAAGAGCCCTTGAGGTCATGCACGACTCACACGTGGATCCACGGGACTGGAGGGGTCGCCGCATTGCCCACCTCCACTCACTCCCGACCACAAGTGCGATGACAGGTGATGTCTAGGAAGATCCTGCCCAATGAGGCCTGGCCCCGTGTCGGAGCCTGATCATTCTGGGGTCACTCAGAAGTCGCTCATTCAGTGCCCCCCGTAGGGACGCGTCCAGCTGGATGACGGGGCCCCGAGACGAGGACCTGCGGATGAAGCCCTCCTCCACGGTGCCGCGGTGGTGGGTCTAGAGCATCACTCACAGGTCCATTCGAGGCAGAGTGAACCCATTGCAAGTGACGGGCTTGAGTTGATGCTAGTGTATCAGCATTATTAATCAGCTTATTAATCACAACAAAGAGACCACATGAGTGCAAGGTGTTAGTGTTGGAAGTACCTGGGTCTGTGGGACTCTATGAACTATCTGCTCGATTATTCTACAAATCTAAAACCCTACTGAGAAGACCGTCAGAATCTGCTGATGGTAAGAAGGTTGGGGGAGCTTGATACGTATGTACGGACAGAACCTACATGCGCAGAATGTTTCTGGGTAGGTTTCTCGGTGGCTGAGGGCAGCGCTGGGAAAGACACTTAATTATCTGCCTTTTCATTCCCTTTGAACTGTGTACCACGTGCACACGTTACCTACTCAACAACACATACAATTTAAAACTTGGTAACATAAGAATAAAGGAGCCGAAATAAAACTATTCCATAACTTAAGTAGAAGCACAGTTCTGGGGAGAAGGAGCAGCAGAAGCAGACAAATCCAACTGAAGAAAGAAGGGGAGACACACACCCAACCCTTAGACGCGCTTGGGTGGTTTCTGTTTTTATCTTGGTCCACATAGCGCTGCAAATATCGGCAAATCGCCAACGACAGCCCAGACGGCCAACTTCCGAGCCACACCGCAGTGGTCATACGGCATCCTGCGCTCACACGGGACACCGGGCTGGGGCCGAGGACACAGCAGTGTCCTCCTACCTTTCCTCGTACCGAGTCTCTCCTCTCGCTCACAGGTGTTTCCGGCCCATGCACGTAGCTGCCTCTTTTGCTCAGCCCACTCCTCCCTTTGGGTGGGAACGTGCTCGCTCTGGTCGGAGACCTCCTGCCCCCGGAGATGGAGACTCGCACGAGAAATACCCAACGAAGGCGAAGATGCCGCACAGCCCCCTGGATCGCCCCGGTCCACAGGTCTCTAAACAAACCCAGAGGGCAAAGGGCTGAAAAAAAAATCCGACAAGACTGTTCCCAAGAACTTGCCGGTTAATGAGCAGACCGGGGTTGCAGCGTGAGGGTGGGGAGAGTGGAGATGGTTTATTGTGGGGGTGTTGGTACTCTCTGATGTAAGGAGGAAAACATCCCGAGCTCCTGTTAACGGATCATGTTACTTTACAGCGACAAGACAACAAGGGGCCAAAGCTTCTGGGTCTTTCTCTTTGGCGATTTTTAAAATGTTGTTGAACACGTCGCTTTGTGGGTTCACTCGCGGTTTCTCCTCTTCCTCAGACTGAGATGCTGCAAAGACTTTAACGGCATTCTCCATTTCTGGCAAGGAGCTGCAAGACCAAGAACCACTAGTGTCCTCTGGTTAGAGCCTCCTTGAAATGTCAAGTGGCTCTCGTGGCTTTGTGGAAGTGGCAGAAAATACCGTTTCAAGTTTGGAGGATGCGATTCACTCCCAGGAGAGGGAAGGGGCCAGGCGGGTGCTCCCGCGACACGCAATGTCCCTGCAAGCTCTCTCTCGGGCTCGCTCTCTCTGTTTCTCTCTGTTTAGCAGGGGGGTAGCCAGTTAGCTTCTGACTTTCTTAGTGGAACTGAATTCCGTGTAAGCACAGCCAGAGATGCTGACAGTCACTGTGCACGGGGGGATGCTTCGATGGTCCCCTGGAGCCCGGAGGCAGGGTACGGAGCCAAGCCCAGGGAGCGGTGGGTGCCCCACAGGGCAGCATGCTAAGGCCCTGTGTGTGTGAGGATTTCCTGGGGCAGTGGGTAAGTTGCAGGGGCCCCGCTAGATCTGCTGCCTCTGGGGTACAGGGTGCGACCCGGGAACGTGCCACGACTCCAGGCAGATCCAGCCAGAGCTGTGGCTGGGGGGACACAAACGTGGCTGGGGCCGGGCACGACCTATCCTTGCAGCCCCTATCGGACTGCTGGGTCATCTGGGGTAGTCGCTGCAGAGCGGGGCCAGAAAGGGCTCCTACACTTCTGCTCCCCTACAGGCTCTGGGGTCTACCTGGCCCTCCACTGCAGCCTGGCAAGGGAAGCTGCAAAAAGTGGGCATCTAGGACCTTGCGGGATACTTGCCATCGCAGTACTTACTGAGGTTACAGACAGGGAAGGGGTCGCACCAGGCAGTGTGCCCTGCGCCCCCATGAGTGAGCCTGTGGGACGACGCCCCGCAGCTCCTCCCGTACGCAGGAGCCGGCAGGGACACCTGCCGAAGCTGCCTCCCCACGCCCGCGTCTCTCCGGCTTTCTGCGGGGCTGCCTCCCACATACGGGAGCCCCCTCAGGCCACGAAGTCTCAGGCGGTGCTGATGAATGAACCCAACTCGGATTCAAGCTTCTCCTTGGGAAAGTGTCTTCATCCTCTGCTCCCGATGAATTATTTGGGGTGGTTTTTGGGAACCAAGGGGAGGCAAGCGAACAGAAGTTACCACAGCAGGGTGGGGTAAATCCACAGGGACTGATCAGCTGTAGATTATTCGAAACATAGACAAGCAGAACGTCATACGGTAACAGGAATGTAAGTCAGGGGTGGAGACCGGCCACCGGCGCCGACCCTACCGGCCGTGAAGCGAACATCGCAAGCTTTAGTCTGGGGAAGCGGCAGGTCTGGCACAACTCGGAACAAGGAGATGACCTGGGGCACCTGGGGGCTCAGTCGGTTGAGTGTCTGACTCTGGGTTTTGGCTCATCCTGATCTCAGGGTCGTGAGTTCGAGCCCCACGTGGGGCTCTACGCTCAGCAGGGAGTCTTGCTTGAGATTCTCTCCCCCTCTGCCCCTCCCCCCGACTCTTGCACACTCTTTGTCTCTAATAAATAATAAAAAAAAAAATCTTAAAAAAAAAAAAAGATGACCTCTGAAATCAAAGAAGGAAAGAGAATTACACCGAGTCGTGAAGATAGCATAAGGAGGGCACGGTGTGTGCTCACAGACACAGGGACCACGCGTGGCTGTCGCTTGGAGGAATTAGATTTTATGCATAGAAACGTTACAGAGACGGTTCATATTCTCACACTGAGCACGACACATGACCTTACACCTCACCCACGACTATTAACTCAAGATGGATCATGGACTCAACTATGTAAAAGAAAAAAAGAAAACTACAGACCAGAAAAACTAGAACATCCTCAGGATCTCACGCTAGTCAAAGAGCTCCTAGATAGGACGCCAGAGGCATCATCCGCAAAAGGAAAAAGTCGACAAAGGGGGCCTCACCAAAAGTAAAAACTGTTTATTTTCTCTTGTGAGGAGGATAAAGACACAAGCTAGCAACTAAGAAAAACTAATTGCAAACCGTACGAGCATCTAGTAAGGAACGTGAATCTAGAATATATGGAGAACTGTCAAAACCCAACTATAAAGAAGCGACTCCAATTAGAATATGGGCAAAAAAAAAAAAAAAAAGGAAAATGGGCAAATTACATAACACATCTCACCAAATAGGACACAGAGATGGCAAACGCTCCCCACGGAAAGATGCTCCACGTTATTATCCATCAGGGACGCGACGTTAAGCTACGATCACCACACACCTCTCGGACTGGCTAACACAGAGAACAGTGAGACCACCCTGTGCTCAGGGGGTCAGAGGGACTGGATCCCCCAAGCAGGGCGGAGGAGGGGTGAACGCGGAATGCGACCACTACCCTAGAACACAATTCGGCAGTTCCTCCCAAAGCTGAACGTGCACTTAACACACAGCCCGGCAATGACATTCGGGGGCATTTATTCCAGAGGAAGGAAGCTTATGTCTGTGTAAAACCTTGTACACGAATATTCACGGTGGCTTTATCTGTATTCATCAGAAACTGGAGACAACCAAAATGCGCATCGGGGTGAGTGGTTAAGGAACCCGCGGTCCGTCCACACCTCTCCAACCCACTCAGCAGTAACGAGGCACAGGGCACTGGCCCGCGCAAGAATATGGGCAGATCTCCACGAAGTTATGCTGAGTGAGAAAAAAGAAAAGCCAATCTCCAAAGGTTACATCCATCCATCCATCCATGTGACTCCATGGACACGGCAAAATTATGCAAATGGAGAAGAGAGGAGTGGATGCCAGGAGCTGGGGGGCGGCGGGGGGAAGTGGGTGTGGCTACCGAAGGCATCCTGTGGGATCCAGGTGGTGATGAAGTGACTGGAATCTTGCGCGCCCCAGGTCAGCGTCCTGCCTGTGACACTGTACCCTAGTTTTGCAAGATGTTCCCATTGGAGGAAAGTGGGTCAAGGATTCACGGGTTGTCTCTGTGCTATTTGCTACAACTCCACGTGAATCGACAATTATCTCAAAATAAAAACATTTAACCTTTAAACATGGAACAAAACACACAGAGGAATGAGTACATTTGAAAGAATTTCAACATCATGTTCATGCATAAGGGCAAGGATCTTACTGACTCTTAACACACATCAAGTAACAGGAGAAAAAAAATTGAATGATTACGGAAGCCAGAGATTCAGTAAATAATTAGCTACTTAATAATCACAGACATGGTTTTTTCAGTATCAGAAAGGTTTTCAATTTCACCCTCAACCCTTTAAGAAATTCCATCCTCAAAGCCTGAAATCATTTCTACTGTTGGATGCTAGATGGATGTCTTCGGTTAGCGGCCTGGGCCCTCTGCTAAGAGGGCTCAGGGCGGCGTGGGGTCTGCTCGCTAGGTCTTCCTCCACCAATTCCTCTTGGTTTTGGTGGAGGAACACAGGACGGAGGGACGTGTGGGTTTCAGACAGCAGCAGGGCTGGCCTAGAGGACCCGTGCGCTAGGGTAACCGGGGAACGGCCCGGAATCTGGAGGGCGCAGGAGACTATGAGGAGCAAGCAGTGGTTCAACGCTGGGCAAAGAAGTGAATAGAAACAAGAGAGACTCTCCCAGCGCGGGTAAGAGGGTGGACTGGGCAGGCAGCCCTGGGGCCAGTGTCCTCGGTCCCCTGACCTCTCAGCTTCATCCACAACATTCAGAAAATGCAGATCACAAGCCTCGTGACTCTGTCTTGTGCCAAGAAATTACACCAAGTAGGGCAAGTAAATACGTGTGCCGAGGCCCGCCCCATGCACACCCAGGAATGACACAAGAGATCCCAGACAGTAGAAAAGGTGAAAAGGCATCGTCTAGTAATTCAGAAAATGGAAAGGGAGGAGGGCTATCAGAAATGCCCTCTGCTCCATGGAGCTACCCAGCTGCTCTCCTAAGCAGAAATAAAAGCTCTTTGAAAAGGCAATGATTTGCTTAGAAAACATTCATTTAAAACGTCTTGCAATTATTGACACTCTCATTAGATCTTGGCAGAGCAGGGTCCCCCTTGCCTCCCATGTGTGCCTGTCGAGGGAGGAGTCTCGCTGATTAGGAGGGGAAGTAAAATGACAGTCCAAGGACACTGGGCTTGAAACGCATGTGATGTGAAGCACAATGCAGTGGTATCTTTGTCCACCTCGTTGGCCTGCATCCCCTCTCTCTGTGCGCGCGTGTGTGTGTGTGTCTCACCCTCTTCCCCCTCCCTACCCCTCATACACTTGAGCTCAGCTGGGCAGCCGTCCAAATGATTCATATTAAATTCTAGCTATATTCAGCACAAAAGTCATCTAGCATCAGAGGATCAAAGTTACATCAACCAACAAGCACTGGGGAATTGATAAGCAGCTAAAATTAGGTCATCGCATAGCAGCAGCTTTTGATGGATGAAGTGAAATTTAGCCGCAGGTTTGCTATTTAAAGATCGGTTACAGATCTCTTCCTGGAGCCGCAATGAACTCGCAACAAAGTATCAGGCCTCTGATGAAATGTTTAATCATGCATGTTTCCCCTGGGACTGTGGCAGAGATTTACAGGTTCCTTAAAAGAAGACGCAGCTCTCAGGTTGAGCAGCATAAATAAATGCATTTTAATTCTCATGTCCAGAACCTAATAGAGGCTATTCCACCTCCTCCGGGTGACCGTTATTTTAATCACTTTTAAAAGCATTCTGTCAAACACTTCAGCCTCCAAAGACTGGCCCGGCTCCGTGTTTCAAAATTCCTCATCTCCTTAAAGCAAGCACAAAGCTGGATTGCCCGGCCTCTGTCAGTCTGGCCTGGTGATCTCCTTTCTTTTCCCTGACACTCTATTTTTATTTATTTTTTGTCAAGATGGAACCTTTAAAAAATTTATTATTGTTGTTATTATTTTGTAGAATTTAGTGATTCATCAGTTGCACGTGAGACCCAGTGCTTATCACATCACGTGTCCTCCTTAACGTCCATCCCCCGGGTACCCCGTCTCCCCCACGCCCCCTCCAGCAACCCTCAGTTTGTTCCCTAGAGTTAAGAGTACCTTATGGTTCCCCCCCTTCTCTGTTTTCCTCTTATTTTATTTTTCCTTCCCTTCCCCTATGCTTGTCTATTCTGTTTCTTAAGTTCCACACATGAGAGAAATCATATATTTCTCTTTCTCTGACTGACCTATTTTGCTTAGCATAATACCCTCTCGTTCCATCCACATTATTGCAAATGGCAAGATGTCACTCTTCCTGATGGATGAATAATATTCCATTGTATGTATACACCACGTCTTCTTTATCCATTCATCTTTCAATGGACAACTGGGCTCTTTCCATAGTTTGGCTATTGTGGGCACTGCTGCTATAAACATTGGGGTGCATGTGCCCCTTCCATTCATTACATTTATATCCTTTGGATAAATACCTAGCATTGCACTTGCTGGGTCGTAGGGTAGCTCTATTTTCGACTTTTTGAGGAACCTCCATACTGTTTTCCAGAGTGGCTGTACCAGCTTGCATTCCCACCAACAGTGTAGGAGGGTTCCCCTTTCTCCGCATCCTCGCCAACATCTGTCATTTCCTGACTTGCTAATTTTGGCCATTCTGACTGGTGTGAGGTGGTATCTCACTGTGGTTTTGATTTGTATTTCTCTGATGCCAAGTGATGCGGAGCACTTTTTTATGTGTCTGTTGGGCATTTGGATGTCTTTGGAAGAATGTCTGTTCATGTCTTCTATCCATTTCTTGACTGGATTATTTGTCCTTTGGGTGCTGAATTTGATAAATTCTTTATAGATTTGGGGTACAAGCCCTTTATCTGATACGGCGTTTGCAAATATCTTCTCCTATTCTGTGGGTTGTCTTTTGGTTTTGCTGACTGTTTCTTTTGCTGTGTAGAAGCTTTTTATCCTGATGAACCTTCAAAAGTTCATTTTTGCTGTTGTTTCCCTTGCCTTTGGAGATGTGTTTAGCAAGAAGTTGCTGCGGCCAAGGTCAAAGAGGTCGCTCCCTGCTTTCTCCTCTAGGATGAGGATTCCTGTCTCACATTTAGGTCTTAAATCCATTTTGAGTCTATTTTTGTATATAGTGTAAGGAAGTGGTCCAGTTTCATTCTTCTGCATGTGGCTGTCCAGTTTTCCCAACACCATTTGTTGAAGAGACTGTCGTCTTTTTTTTGTTTTGTTTTATTTTACATTGGACATTCTCTCCTGCTTTGTTGAAGATTAGTTGACCATTGAGTTGAGGGTCCATTTCTGGGCTCTCTATTCTGTTCCATTGCTCGATGTGTCTGTTTTTGTCCTAGTCCTGTACTGTCTTGATGATTATAGGTTTGTAATAGAGCTTGAGGTCTGGGACTGTGATGCTCCCAGCTCTGGTGCTCTTCGTCAACACTCCCTTGGCTATTCGGGGTCTTTTCTGGTTCCATAGGATTTTAGTATGGTTTGATCCAGCACTGTGAAAAAAGATGTTGGTATTTTGATAGAGATTGTATTGAATGTGTAGATTGCTTTGGGTAGCATAGACACTTCAACAATATTTTTTCTTCCAATCCATGAGCATGGAATGTTTTTCCATTCCTTTGTGTCTTCCTGGATTTCTTTCATGAGTGTTCTATAATTTTCAGAGTACAGATCCTTCCCCTCTTCGGTTAGTTTTATTCCCAGGTATCTTAGGGTTTTTGCTGCAATTGTAAATGAGATTCCTTGATTTCTCTTTCTTTTCCTTCCTTGCTGGTGTATAGAATGCACCTGACTACTGTGCATTGATTTTATATCTTGTGACTTTGCTGAAGTCCTGTATCAGTTCTAGCAATTTTTGGGTGGAGTCTTTTGGGTTTTCTACATAGAGTATCATGTCATCTGCAAAGAGTGAGTTTGACTTCTTCATTGCTAATTTGGATGCATTTTATCTCTTTTTGTTGTCTGATTTCGCTGCCACTTTAGAATCACACGTGCTCTTCTGGAATGGGGCACTTTCCTCTCTTCGTTGGTTGGTTTCCAAGGATTCAGGCTGGAGACCGTGTTGCATGGGGTCTGGGTACCTGTGGCCGCACCCCCAGCTGGCGTGGGTCTGGGTCCTGCCCTGGGGGCTGAGTTGGAGCTACAGGAGCCCACGAGGTCCAGGTCAAAAGTCGGTCCCAGCTCCCAGAAGTGGCCACAGTGCCAGGCACCCCCAGACCACTGGCAGCGCCCAGGGACTGCTGCGCCTCCCTAATACAGGCTCCAAAGGTAAAGACTGCAAAGGCGCAGTCAGGAAGGGGCGCAGGGGTGAGGGGGCGTCCATGGGCTCAGGCGATCACAGGGAGGCAAACAGGCCTTGAACTTGGGAAAGGCCAAGGACAGAGTCCCCCTCATGAAGGAGACACGTTGTAGTGGGCCTGGTGCTGCCCCTCATTCCAGGGAAGGAGATCCTCCTGTTCTGCGCCCCAGGAGAGCCAGGTGCGGGTGAGGCTTGGGAGACACCTGGACACTTGGGAGGGCACCTGCGCTAGGGCACCCCGACCCCCGCCGGGGCTTGTGAAGCTTGGATTCCCCAGTATGCCACCAAGGGGACTGCCTCGTGAAGTGCCGGGGAGCCGGCAGAGCTGGGGCCTGGCCATGGGACAGCAGAGGTCAGGGAGGGGCCCTTCTGGACCTGCCCAGTCACCCCTTCCCCCCTCTTCCCTGCTGCCTAATCGCCCAAGGCCATGATTACTGGCTGTCCCAGAAGCACCACCAGGCCTGGCAATGGCTTTTCATAGGCAAGTTTCATGCCACTTGCAAGCACCTGTCCTGGCTTTGTGGGGATGATAAACTGTCTGGGGGAGGCCTGTTGCCATTTTATTAACCCGGTACATTAAGAGGGTGGCTCCTGACACCTACAGCTGTTCAGCTGTTGGTTAGGGAGCCCCTGAGGCCGGCAGGGGGTGCGGCCGGAGCTCTGGTGGGGGATCCCGGCTGACGGCGGGGAGCCGGCCATTAGCAACAGGAGCCGCCGCCGACGGGGACCTCACCGTGCTTGTTCTTGGCTCTCTTACCTGACTTAGTTTGGGTTCCCCGGGAAGCCACCCCTGGATAACATTCCCGTGCCCGAAGCCTATCGGGAGGGTTATTCCCGGAGCCGGAGCGGGGCGCACGGGGCAGACAGGGAAAGGAGACGGGCCAGGGGAGGCAGGAAGAAAGCCCGTCGTCACAGCTGTGGCTGGCGCCCGCGGGAGGCTGCTGGGGGCCCTGCCGGAGCTGCGGGCGCTGGAGGCGGGGCGGCGGCAGGCACGCGCTGCAGGGCGTGGGGCGGGGGGCTCGCTGGCAGCCCCAGCGGCTCTAGCCAAGAGCTCATCTTCAGAGGCACTGCCCCAAATGCCCCAAACTCTGCTCCGCCTCCGTCACGCACACCTTCCCACACAGTGGGGCTCAGGTCACCCCACGGGAGACGGCGTGCCCGTGCGCGGGCCCTTCAACCAGTGGCCCGTTCCCTGAGGCCTGTGGGCTGCCACCCTCTACCCGACACCAGGTGTCCTTATTAATCACCTTCGTCTGCCGTCCAGGTTGTACCGCGACGTCACCGTAAGCCTCGGCGGCGGAGGCCATCTCCCTCGGGGGCCACGCGTGTGGGCATGACCCGCCCCAGCAGCTCTCCGGGGCGTGATCTAGACCCTTTGTCGGGATGCGCTGCTGAAGCCCGACTCCCAGGACCTCAGGCTGGGACTGGGTCTGGAGGCGGGGTCTTCAAAGAAGTAACTGCATTTAAGTGAGGTTGTTGTGGGGGGGGCGCGAATCCAAGGTGACTGTGTCCTTACGCGGAAAGGAAATTGGGCCCGAGCTGCCAGCGGGGGAAGAGCCATGAGAACACGCGGTGCAGACAGCCGCGTGCGTGCAGACGGGAGGCCCGGCCCCAGCGAGCCCCGCTCACACCCCGTCCCCGGACTTGCCGACTGCGGGCTGTGAGGCGGGAATGTCTGTCGCCCGAGCTGCAGTCCGTGCCACTCTGATTTGGCAGCGTTAGCAAACTGTCCGGCCTGGGCACGCTTTGTCCCTGCCTTACCAACAGAAGGCCGTGCAGGGGACACTGTGTGACCGCAGGGTCTGGGTCGGCTTCCCGCGTCCCCAGGACGCTCGCCCTCCGCACCCCGCCACCTTGCTGTGTGGGGCCCCAGCTCGCCGACCCGGGGAGACAGCGGGCGAGAGCTCCGAGGCCCCAGCCCACAGCTGGCAGCCACCACCAGACGCACGGGGGACCGAGGCTTTGGGGGACCCCAGGCTCCAGACTCAGGGTCCTCCCGTTGGTGGAGCAGAGACAAACCCCCCTCTGTGCCTCGTCTGAATTCCCTGTCTACCCAACCCATGGGCGTAATAATGAGCTGCACCAAGCCGCTGTACTTCCAGGCGCCTGGGCCAGCCTCAGTTTACCAACGAGAAAACCAGTAAGGAGACAGTCTCCTCCTCGCGTGGGCATGCAGCGTGTCTGCCGGCCACGAGGACACACCCCCAAAAACTGTGCAGGCAAATGTGTTGTATGTATTTATCGCATACATACAAATAGCGTATTTGTCGCAACATCCCCCCACAAAGACACGGCCAGAACCAATACTCCGCCAACAGCGCCGGACCCCGGTGCCAGCCCGGTCTTGGCAGCGTGACGGGGTTTCTGATCACTGGCAACGCTTTTAGTCCTTCCACAATTATCTTTAAAGCCTGATATAATACACTTAAATCAGTATACGCGGAATTATAACCCTGAAGCTTTATCCGGAGTCCTCATGCTGTGAGAGGCGAGGAAAACAGCATAATTATACCAGTTTCCTTTTTCTTGCTCTCTCTGCATCTCCAAATTCTTGCTAATTATATAATTATCTCTAAATTGTCACGCTGGAGCGCTTGCGTCCGCTCCCTATCTGGAGTTCCCACACGCGCGCCGTCTGCGCGTCTCTGTTTGAGCAGACCCGGTGCCGGCTGCCAGGTCTCCTGTCCCAGCCCCAAGCTGGGCGGCTGGCGCGGGGTCCGCCTCCAGCTGCTTGTCGGCGGGGCTCCCGGGCGACAGGTGCCGCGTCCTTGTTGGTTGGTTCCCTTGTCCCTGACCAGTGGGCAGCCTTCCTGGCACACCTCGTCCCCAGGTGTTTCTGACAAAGGACACGTCTTTTCCTCAGCTTTGACTTTCATGAGATGCGCAGCCGGACAGTTCCTTTGGCTTTTGGCCATTTCGCTGGCGTGCTGTTCACCTGTCCTGGGTTTGCGAGCCCGGCTCCTTCGCGGGGTCTCTACTGATCATGCACAGTGGTGACGTGGGTGCTGCTCGTGGTGGACACAATGCAGCGGAGGGATGGTGCTGGAAGGGATGCGCAGCAGGGCAGGGACGTCTCACGGCCGGCTTCCGCCCGTCGCCGCCCAGCACCGCGCCCCGGGCTTCTTTACCTGGGGGCTGGGGTCACCTGTGCTCCGTGAAGTCTGAGCTGTCCGCGCGCAGGCTGTCCCCGCCTCTCCGTCTCTCGGCCGTCTCGAAGTCCGGGCGACAGAGGACGCCTGGGGCTGACCAGTCGTCTGCAAGGCGAGGGAACCCCTCCTTCCAGAGCGGACTGCCATAGACTGCGAGCACCTCCCCGCCAGTCTCCCGCGGCTCCTGCTGTGTCTGCTGCGGCTAGATCGGCTGTGCTGAAAGCTCTCCGGGGAGAGGGCGACCTTGTGTCAGTCCTGCCAGCTGTCCGCTTCCGGGTCACCGCTTGTTTCCTACAACACAGCAGCTTCGCTGATTAAAAAAGATTAGCCCTGGATAGAAACACAGCCTGAATGTGTGCAAATTATATGACACAGTGACTCGCACAGTGGGACAAAGGCCA
>CM053615.1:960048-992678 GCA_028646535.1 Procyon lotor | reverse complement strand
CGCCCTCCCTCCCTGCTCCCCGCCCACACTGCTGCTCTCAGAGACAGGAGCGCCCCCTTCCCAGTTTAAAAGGAGTCCCGCAATTTCTACCAGGACCCCAGACCTCGGGTCACCATGTTGTTCTTATCCTCCCTGTACTACTGACGCCGACTGCTTCCCGGGTCTACATATTCTGACTTGAGCACGCTCCCCCCACGTGCACGGGCAAGGGCTCACTCACCCCCTGGCCTTCAGCCGGGGGCTCCCCAAAGACGCCCAAATTACAACGGCACAAAGCGGTGCTTCAGAAGTAAGTTCTGCTGTGTACAGCCGCGGTATCATACAATCACACGGTTTCTGTAGTCCTCCCCTCCCCCTCCGCCTTTTACTACTTTTTCTTCACTGAAGTCGTTGACAGGCATGTTATATCACTTTTGGGTATACAACATCATGACTCAGCATTTACCTACAGTATGAAATAATGTCTAAATAAATAAGTAAGTAAACAAAATCTTTGGGGGGAAATGTCTACCCGGGCCTGCTGCCCATTTTTTAATTGGATGGCTTGCTCTTCCTTGGTGAGTTATATGAGTTCTTTACAGAGTTCGGACATTGACTCCTCGGAGAGTATCTCATTTGTAAATATCTTCTTCTGTTCAGTAGGTTGGTTGCCTTCTCGTTTTGTTGATGGTGTCCTACACTATGCCAAAGCTTTTTATTTTGATGTAGTCCCAGCAGTTTATTTTTGCTTTTGTTCTCCATGTCTGAAGAGAAAGATCCAAAAATGTACTGCCGAGAATGACACCCAAGAGCTTGGAGCCCGCGTTTCCTTTCAGGACTCTTTGAGTTTCAGGTTGTACATTTAGGTCACTCCACTTTGAGCTTACTTTCGTGGATGGTGTAAAAAAGAGATCCAGTTTCATTCTTTCACATGCTGCCCAGTTTTCCCAACACCATTTGGTGAAGAGACCGTCTTTCCCCATCGTATAATGTCATCGATTAACTGTCCCCTTTGTCATAGATGGACTACGTAAGCGTGGGTTTGTGTCGAGGTCCTCAGGAAGCCCCAGTGCCTGTGGGTCTGGTTGTGCCTGTACCACCTTTTCAGCTGCTGTACCTTCGTAACGTACCTTGAGATTAGGGAGTGTGGTGTCTCCAGCGTTGTTCTGTCTCAAACTTGCTTTGGCAACTCAGGGTCTCTTCTGGTCTCATAAATGTTAGGACTATTTTCGTTCTGTGAAAAATACGATGTTGGTATTTTAACACGGCTTGCATTAACCCTGTAGACTGCACTGGGCAGTATGGACATCCTAACTGTATGAACTCTTCCAATCCACAAATGTGATATACTTTTCCATTTATTTGTATCATTTTCAATTTCTTTCCCCAGTGTCTTAGAGTTTTCAGAGTACAGGTCTTTCACCTCCTTGAATAAATTTATTCCCCGGTATTTTACTCTTTTTGATGCAACTGCAATTTGAATTGTTTTCTCGATTTTTCTTTATACTGGTTTGTATATGTTTGCAACAGATGTCTACATATTAGTTTTGTATGTGACATCACTGGATTCATTTACTAGTTGTAACAGCGTATGTAGCATCTTGGTGGGGTCTTCAGGGTTTTCCATACGTACTGTCATGTCACCTCTAAAGAGTGACGGTCTGACCTCCTCCTTACCCATCTGGATGCCTTTCGTTTTTCCTGTCTGACTGCTGTGGCTAGGACTTCCAGTGCTACGTTGAATAAAAGTGGTAAGAGTCAGCATTCTTGTGCGGTTTCTAATCTTAGAGAAAAGGCTTTCAGCTTTTCGACACTGAGTCTGCAAGCTGTCTGCCACACACGGCCCTCATGATGTTGGCAGTCCCCCCGGCAGTCCGTTTGCTATGCGTTTACCACGAACGGACGCTGACTTGGTCAAATGCCCTCTGCATCTCCTGAGGTCCCCATATGGTCTGTACCACGGATCACGGTGATGACTCTGCATATATTAACCCTTCCTGACACCTCTGGGGTAAATCCCACTTGACGGTGGCATATGGTCCTCTTAATGTATTGTTGAATACGGTCTGCTGTCACCGACTACTAAATTCAGAATTCAATTGTGAAGTGGAGTAATTCTCAACTTCTGTTTGTTAAGAGTTTTTTATTTTATTGTTTTTAATTACTGATTCAGTTTCCCTACTAGTAATTCATCTATCCCGATTTTCTATTTCTTCCTGATTCAGTCTTGGGAGACTATCTGCTTCCAGGAATCTATCTGTTTTTTGGAGGCTGTCCAATGAGTTCGCAGAGAATTGTCGTAGTATCTTAACGATCCTTTGTGTTCCTGTGACGTCAGTTATATAAATTTTCCTCTTTCACTTCTGATTTGAGCTCTCTCTCATTTTTTCTTGATGAGTCTGGCTAAAAGTTTATCAATACTGCTTATCTGTTCAAAGAACCAACTCTTAGTTCCAACGATCATTTCTATTGTATTTTTTTTGTCTCTGGCTCATTTTTTTGCACTCTGATCTTCATTATTTCCTTCTCCCCTTTGGCTAACACTGGGCTTTGTTCTTCTTCCATTTCCTTTCAGTATAAAGTCAGTTTATGTGAGACTTTTCTTGTTCCTTGAGGCAGGCCTGTCTTGCTATAAACTGTGCTCTTGGAACTGCTTTTGCTGCATCCCAGAGACTTTGGAACATTGTGTTTTCATCTTCACTTGTCTCAAGGTATTTTTTTTTAAGTCCTCTTTGGTTTGTTGATATGATGTTGGTTAGTCTCCAAGTGTTTGTGTTCTTTACACATTTTTCCTATAACTGATTTCTAATTTCATACTGCTGTACTCTGAAAAGGATCTGTGCTTGAGATCCCCCGGGTAGAGGGCACATTCCACCCTGATCCGAGAGCCCGGGAGCGAGTCTCCACAGGAACGCCGGCTAGCAGGCAAAGATAAAGACAAGACAAGAACAAGAACCAACAGAAACAATGAGATTCAGGTTTTAAAACAAATGGGTTTACCATATGTAAATGAATGACAAATCTAGATACATTGGCAAGAAACATAAAACTAGAAGTGATACAGAGATTTTAAAATGAACTCGGCAGAATTTCCAGAAAGGGAAAACATGAAACCCTTCACATATACACACGGCCACAGGCTGAACACAGCACAGGTAAACTAGAATGATCCCAAATCCAGCACATGGAGAAGGCACAACAGTGATCCCCATTGCTGGGGGTTCTGCTGGCTCTGTCGGTTCCCCACAGGAGCCTCTGCAGGGACTGGCGGTGCACACGGGGCCGGCCCCAGGCCAGGCCGCGAGCACCTCTCTCGGTAACGGCCGCCGTGCTGCAGGGCACACGTGTGTCTGTCAGATGTCGTGCACACAGGGGCTGCTGCTGGTGAGCATCTCAAGCAGCGGGGGGCCCAGGGTGAGCACTGAAAAGCTGTTAGAGTGCTCGCCTGCCAACCTAGAGACTCACGTGTTCGGACAAGCTGTACGTGGAAGGGGTCAGAATGACAATAGTTACCTGCTGACCTCAAGAAAAAACTTCCGTAACAAGGGAAACCATAAAACATCACGTAATTCCTCACCCAGCAGCACATCCCTTTTGGGTACTAGTCTGGCTTAGCTGAAAATCACTAAACTAAACTAATTAATAATAAGAAGAACGGAGCCTTAAATCCCAAAGAGTTGAGCAAGTCACTCTGCAGCACTAAAAACAACCTAGAATTACAACAGCCATTATGGGGACCATTCCAGTTCGACAAGATCACTCATTTAAAAAAATGCCCTTGAAAGCAAGAGCTCCCAAATCCGACAAACTGAACGGGATACCTATTTTTATTGGTATACCGGAACTTTTAAAAGGCTTCAAAATTTCAAAATGACTTCATTTACAAACTCATTACAAAAGGCTACTGAAAATTTTGAAAAGCAAGATCATAAACAAGGAAGATCATAAACGGTCATAAACACCAGACCGTTAAACTTACAGCTACGAGGCCAGAGACCTGGATTACACCTGGGCCTCCTGCCTCCCTTGGGGTGCACCACTGAAACACCGGCCCACAGGCCAGCACCCCCGCTGTAATCAGCTGGGCCATGGGGAGACAGAGTGCCCGCAAAGGGCCTGTGCAAACTCGTCCACACCAACGGGAATGCCCTCGTAGCTGCCCCCAAACAAGCGCCCATGTGGGCCCCTCCTGGAGCTGACAGACCCCGTGGGATTCTCCAAAAAACTGCTATCAGTAATTCCCTTAAAACGGCAAAGGGGAAATTACAGTTAAAATTAGTGAAAAATCCGGCCACACTCTGGTGGGTGCTGGAGCTACACCGTGAACCCCGAGGCTCACCGGGAGCCTGCAGGCAAGATCCTGGAAGAACGAAGAGGCTGGCTCACGTTGAGAACCCCTCCCAGGGTCGGCACCCCCACATCTCCGCAGTTCCCAAAAGATGGAGGAAAATAAGACGCCGTACTGCCCTTTCCGTCCCAAGTCCAGGCCGCCGGCTACAGACCCTTGGAAGGTTTACTCCTGCCCGGAATCTTTACAGTCCGTCCCGATCGAAGGCTCATGAGACACTGCAAAGCATTTAATAACACACCGATCTGAAATGTGGCCAAAATGGAAGCTGGTAAGATTCAGAGCCTATCAGGAAGTGTTTATCGGCCTCCGAGAAGCTAGATGTACCAGCGGGAAAGAAACACCGCAGCCCAGGAGCTCGGTCATGCCAATCCTGTGACACCACCCAGACCACAGCCCCAGCAGACGCAACTTAAAGGTCTGATAAGTTAAATGATGAATTAAGTGAAATTCTTTGAATATCCAGGTCATCTCCAAATAGAATGGTATTTGAGATAACTAGCGCCACTTGACAACAAAACGACTTCTTTTCCCTCAATAAAAAATAGATCTCATTTCTTCATACCTTCACTTACGGAAATGATATATTTCACTTATCCAGTCAATCTCTGTGAAGCCAGAAACGCGGCTCAACAAACATTTCACAGTCCGTCTGTCCTGTTTACCAATCCAAGAGCTCTGTAAGTATCGTAAAGTTCGGGCCTCAAAACCGGGAACCGGGAACCTCAAAACCGGGAACAAAACCGGCACTCCTTCCCTGCGCCTTGAAGAGCGAACGTTCTACCCGGCTTCTCCAGGGAGTCTCGTCTAGGCCGACTCTCTGAGGTACAAACTTCATTATTGGAACGGAAACAAAAGGAGGAAAGTTTATTTTGAAGTGCTGGCAAATGGAAAAATCTTCAGTGTCTTCTCCACAAATGTTAGTAGAAAAACTGTTAGCCATCTGAGTAGGTAAACCTAACTTATCTCAGCTGCTCCTACAGAAACCAGCAAGTCTGGCATTATAACACTCGTCTCGTGACCAAAGTCTGAGAAGGAGAGCTGGGAGGTCTCGGACCACGTCCGTCCGTGTGCTTGTGCATACGTACTGTAATGGGCAGCATTTTCTACCTCGGGATGGTACCGCCAAAGCTGACTCACAAAAGAGCTCTGCTTAACTGGCCTGAAGAAAAGGAAGAGGTTTGTATGAATTAAGTATAGTAAAGTTCTCAGAAATATAATAGAAATGAACCCGAACACTTGTTAGGGTCCCCTAATCTGGGGAAACATTTGCTATTAAAGCTAGTTTAAGTGTGGTTTAATTAAAGGAGTTATCAATATTAGATACAATACAGACACACAACTTTTACTCTACCTGGGTCTACTAGTCAAAAAGTTCATGTTATCTCTTATGATACCTACCAGCCAGAAAAATAACCTTAGATGATGACTTTGTCTAATGAACTTTTTGTAGGTAATCTAAACAAAACCATCACGAACAAACGACCTAACGCTCTGAGGACCCTCCAGCCTGTCTTCCGGGGCGGCCGCACCAGCTGGCATTCCCACCAACGTCCCTTTTGTCTGCAGCCTCGCCAACACCTACTGTTCCTGGTGCTGCCAGTTTTAGCCATTTGGACAGGTGTGAGGTGATACCTCGTTGTGGATTTGATCTGTATCTCCCTGATGATGAGTGATGAGCATCTTCTCATGTGTCTGTTGGCCATCTGGACTTTGGAGAAATGTCTATCGATGTCTTCTACCCATTTCTGACTGGATTATCCGTTTTTCTGACCCTCTGGCCGGGCCCTGCTTCCCCTGGGCACGGGGACGGGTAACCACCGCTGGGCTCGGGAACCTTGCCTGAGCCCCTGGAAGCATAGCAGATCCCACTGCTAAGACGGCTGCCCGCAGAAACCCTGGGATGCTCCGGCCGAGGTCGTTCTCAAGAACAGGAGAGCCTGGATCTCCTCTCCGCCCAGCAGGCGGGGTCTGCGCTGCGGCCGATGGCACCCGCTCTACCTGGGTCAGCACTTTTGGGGAGGGTGACACTCAGCTACGTAAGATCCCCAAGCCATCTGGCTTAAGAAAATGACTCCTTCGAAGGGGTGTTTCTTGGCCTTACTTAATTGTGAGTGGTTCTGGTCTTAGAGACCTGTGTCTGGTATTTTTACCAGACGTTTCTTTGCTGTAGACATCTTTGCCACAAGTGTTTGTGCCACAAACATTTTTGCCATGTAACTAATGACTATAAAGCAATTTGCCATAAAAGATAAAAGAACGTAAAAGAGGGGCATTCACTAAAAAGAACATAATGAAGCATGAAAAATAACAAAATTAAAAAGATTTTATCATGAAATACAAAATATTTATCACATTTAAAATGTGTGTAGATTTATGGCAAGACTGTACAAATGACTGATTTTTGTTTTGTGGTCTGTACCTGAGCCCTCGTCTTTACACTCCTTTGTCCAGAGTAACACACACACATTTTTTTTTTGCTTGTTGACTTGTCACCTTGTTCTGCACTGTACTTTTTCTTTTCTTGATAAAATGTCTCCCGTCATGAAGAGGGGTATCCGTTTCCAATGCCAGCGAGCGTATTCGTGAGGGAGCTTTGTACTGTGCCATGAAAGCCTTCCACACTGTTGTTTGTTCTTGGCCTCCTGTCACCTGTCCACTGACAGACATTCTGCAGCAACGTGGGCTCCATTCCGCGCTGCCGAGTCCCTCGGCCTCTCTCCTCCAATGCGGTGTTTCAAAATAAGGAACCAACGTTTGCGGCAGGTCACTGTGTGTCAGCTCAGTGGTCATCCATGACGCCGCTCACTGGAAGACACGTCGCCACGGTGGTGCATTTAATTCTTCCGCTGAAGTTAGCATCTGATGGACAGCACAACTAGCTGGTACCAGTTATTCTGTGGTCAGTGTGTTTTTGCCATGAGGAACAGACAGCACGTTATGGTTTTATCCAGGTGTATGTTAAGGAAGGAGACAATACTTTTTTTTTTCACTCTTCTTCCACTTATTTTTTTTTTTACATCTTAATTTTATTTTCTCAGTGTTCCAAGATTCACGGTTTATGCAGCACACCCAGTGCTCCGTGCAATACGTGCCCTCCTCAATAGCCACCACCCGGCTATCTACAAAGAACTCCTCAAACTCAACACCCAAAAACCAAATAATCATGTCCAAAAATGGGCAGAAGATAGGAAGAGACACTTCTCCAAAGAAGTCATACAAATGGCACAGGCACATGAAAGAGACAATAAGTACTTCTTTCCTCAAGGTCAATCAGTAGGGACTCAGGATCCAATGGTGGACAGAAGTGAGATTAAAAAGAGTCTGCTCTAAGTCTCTCCGACTTCCCTGAGGTGAAAGGAACAGGTCAGGGGCGCTGCTACTCCGTACCTCGATGCGTAACCCTGCGACCAGCGGTGCGCCTCTGCTCGGCTCCGTCCCACCACCAGTGCTGCTGTGGCGCGAAACCATCCCGGCCAGACTCCATGTGAGCACCTTAGCTCTGTCTGTACGACGGTCTCTGCCATCAAATAGCAAAAAGCTTTCAACATTTTCAAGAAACACACTCAGCAGGAATCATGCAACGGTTTCTTTCTAGGGGAAAAGAGGGGCTTGAGTCCTGTCTTGCTCCGACTATGAATACTACCGATAACTGGTAAAGACAGCACTGGAGAGCAGGCTCACGTCTAGGTTAGAGAAGCAGCCATAACTCGTGCTCTCTAAGACTGCTGTGATCTGCCAGCGGCTGTTCCACTTGCTGTAGCTTAGTGAGCTTTTGGTCTGGATGAGCGGGAGGGGACGAGCGCTCACCAGCGCCCGGCAGACGACCACGCTAGGACCCCCCCACAGCCTGCAGTCTGGCTGAGCTCCCAGGAGGGTTCAGCGCTCCTGTGCAAGTGCACAGATGGGGCTGGTCATCGTCCACTATTCTGGGACCACACCGACTCGTTGCTGTACAGACCAGTGCAAGGTCTAAGATTTAGAAAACATAAAAATAGGAATACTGGGTTGATGGAGAAATGAAAACTGTCAACCAGTAATTTTTTTCATGTTTTATGACGATGCCTCACAAGCAGTTAATGTGGTGCAAATGCTTGTGGCAGAGACGTCTACGGCAAATGCACCGAGAACCTCGGGCAGCGTGGCTCCTAGGTTTACCCCAAGCAAACGATCTCTGTAAGACTAGAAAACCAGGAGAGGAATGAAAAAAATAACCACCTAAGAAACTGTCAACCTCAAGTTGTGACCTATGAATACCAGAGAGATTCAGGAAAAAAAGAGAAAACAAAAGCCAAAACCCATCACGACTTGTGACTCACCCAGAGGAGCACTAAAAGCTGTGTCTACATAGAGAGATACTAGCCAAGAGTGGCGCTAGTGCCGTCCATCTCCATCACACCTTTCAGTTAGGGAGAATCTAATCAAAAGGGACGAACTGTTTAAAAAAGAAACAACTGGCCCCAAATGGGAGTCATCTGCACCAAGCCCCACAATGACCAACCAAGGCTTACTACCCAGCCTAACTGCACCTTTGGCCTCTCCCAAATACGTCACCTTTAACCAATAAACCTGATTAATTTCAGGTCGCCTGAAATTATGGAATTATGGAATCGCCTGGTCGATTCCATCTGCCTGACAGATTCCGTCTACCGGAAAGGAATGTGACTTTGCCTAAAACAACCGACTCTTGGCCAGAATCATCCTTTTTCTGTCCCCTTCTGCCTGTAAATCCTTCCATTTTATACAGCTCCTTGGAGCTCTGTGCTATGTGCTAAAATGGGATGCTGCCTGATTCATGAATCATTAAGTAAAGCCAATTAAATCTTCAAATTTACTCAGCTGAATTTTCTTTCTTCAACAGAGTCTACACCAAATGAACACATTCTTCAAGAATGAAGGCAAAAAAATAAGAAAGATAAAACCATTTCTCATAGCACATACCAGGTTAGAACTCCAAACAGACTGAGGTCTAAAAGTAAGAAAACAAAGTCATTCAAAAAACAAAACAAAACAAAACAAAAAACACATACAAAAAGAGATGAATTCTTAATCACCTGGGCCTATATCTCAAGATCTATAGGTAGTAAAAAAGATTAATGTCTTTTTTTAAAAAGCTCATAAGCAGAGAGAGAGAGCGTGTGCTAAGGAAACTTTAAAGACAAATTAGTAAAGAGGGAAACTGATAAAGAAAAAGCGGGCAACTGGGAAAAAAAGGTACAAGGAACTAATCCTTAATATATAACAAACTACTGAAACTTGAGACTGATAAAGCAATTTAATAATAATGAAGAAAGCAAAAGTTATGAACAGACAATGGAAAATTCAAATGGTGTGCAGGAGACCAGAATATGCTACTCCAAAAAATGCCACTTTGGCATGAGCACTATTTTGAGCTGAAGGCAACTGAGAAACAGCAGACATAGGAAAAGCTCTAAAAATAGAGCATACGTCTTCCTTTTGTAAAAGGTACATTTATGAAGGAAATTTCCATCTGTACAGGTGTCTCCCTCTCCAGCATCAGGAAGAGGAGGACAACTCTGAACCCCTCCCATCAGTGGAGAAGGCGGTAACTCAAATCTGCATTCTGGATCTTACTAAACAAGACCCGTTTACCATACTTTTCCATCCCCTACCTCCCAACAGAAACCCAAACCCCTATCCTTGTGTTTAGCCTAAGATGGCAAATAAGCTCCTGAAAGCCAACAGGTAAACAAACGGTCGCTGCACAGATCAACACACTGTTTTTCTCGCTAATCTGTCCTTTGTGGGTGTGACTCTCAGGGCCCCGGGCAGAGGCCGGCCCATGGAAGGCAGAGGAAAAGCGTTTTACCTCCCCTACAGGCCCCTGAAAATAGAAAAACTACGAACTTTGTTTATAAAGAATAATGAAAGTTCTATGAACTCAAAAATGCCCTTCCTCACCCGTCACACCGGCAAACGTCCCCAAGAGCGGCGACTGTGTCGGTGGGTGCGTGGGGTGCACGGGGTCGGATGCCCTGTGCAGGAAGGCCAGCAGGACCCGGGGAGGGCCCCCCGCGCCTCGGCCACCTCACTCCTCGGGGCTCTCCTCAAAGACACACCAGCAAGAATATGAAATGAAAACACACGCATGGAGTTCTTCCTGTGACTCGGTCGTTACACGAGAACAAAACAAGTGTCTGTCAGCAGGGCACAGGCTGAGCGGACTAGAGCACATCTACGTGACAGAAGAGACCGAGGCCGGAAGACATCTCCGCAGCCGTAACGGTAGGTGTGCTGACCCTCCACACGCCGCTGCCTTCCCATGGGCCCATCAGAGGGCGGCTGTATGCTTCACTTTTGTCCAAAGGCCAAAATGTTCTCTACGGTTGGTTGCACCACTATACGTCCCCGCGTAGAGCATGTGCGAGTCCCAGATGCCACATCCCTGTCGGCACGTTGGGACCGTCCCAGCTTCTTAAGTTTAGCTACTCTACTCGGTGTTTAGCAGTGTGGGCTGAGTATGAATTTTCATACTCACTGTGGGTTGAGTTACGAATTTCCCTGGTGATGCGGGACACCTTTTCATGAACTTATTTTCTAGTCATACGTCTTTGGGGAAGTGTCTTCTCCAATGTCTTGATTAGTTTTTAATTAGGGCATGTTTTCCCCTTACGACTGAGTGTTGACAGTTCTTGGTGTGCACATAAAGGATGCTCCTTCCCCAGATCTACACCCTGCACATACTTCCCAGCCCACCCCCACCCCGGTCCGGGACTCTCTCCGTATTCTCAGCGTCTTTTGATTAGAAACGTGTTCATTTTGATCAAGTCCAATATTTACATTTCCTTCTCATATAGATTATGCTTTCGATACCTAAGAAATCTTAACTTTCTACCCAAAGAACAAAAAGATTTTAAGTTTTATATTTTTAGGCATCATATTTATGTCTATGATCCATTTTGAGTTCATTTCTATATATGGTGAAAAATACAGATCAAAGTTAATTTCTTTGGACCACCTCATTGTTGAAAAGACTGTTCTTTCCCCCAATTTTCTGTCTTTATACCAGGCTTTATTTTTAAATGTTTACATTTGTATTATTCATTATTTTTGTCTGTAAAGGGCCTACTGAGCAAGTCTCAAAATATATTCCTTCTTTCTAAAAATGTCTACAAGTACGGGCACCTGGGTGGCTCAGTCGGTTAAGTGTTGGACTCTTGATTCTGGCTCAGGTCGTCATCTCAGGGTCGGGGGGTCGAGCCCTGTGTTGGGTTCTGCACTCAGTGTAACAGGTACTGTCCTTGTCCTTCTCCTTGTCCTTCTCCCTCTGCTCTTCCCTGCTCTCCCACTCTCAAATAAAATCTTTTTTAAAATGTCTAGGAGTATTAGGAATATAGTAAAGAAGTACTAATGGCATAAATTCTTAACAAAGTTGGATTTTTAACAAAGGATGTTGTAGCCTAAAGGCTGTAAGAAAGCCCAAGGGAGGGGAGGGTGGCTCCCGCAGCAGTGGACACATGACCTAGGACACTGTCGGGGCTATGGGCACAGAAATTTCCAGAGTTGGCAGGTGAACCGGACGTCTGACCACCTCTACTTACACAATACTCATGTTTGTCCTTACCATTTCCCACTACAATGGAGTTATACATGCACACACATGCACATGCTCACATGCCTGCACTGCAGCACACCCACACACACCCACACACGCACTGCAGCACCCACGCGCACACACACACATGCACTGCAGCACGCCCACAGTGAGCAGGCCAGCTTCGTGGCATGTTGTGCTCACGGAGGACCCCGTGACCCCACGTCTGTGCCCACAGGGGCGAGCCCCGCGGAGTGAAAGCAGAGGGAAGAGGAGCAGCGGGGACAGAGTCGAGTCTCTCACTGTGGCCGAGGGTCCAGAAGCTCGGGCAGCTCCAGGAACACGAAGGCCACAGGCCATGACACACGAAGGGAACAGCGTCTCACAAAGCACCGGGTCCACCCCTCCCCAGTGACCTCAGCCCTGCAGCTGCTCTCCGAGCGAATCACAGAGAAGTCGTTTGTTGGGGCTGCTTCCGGTAGCGGTGCCATAAATCTACGGTATCACAGGTACCGACCACAGACTCCATCATCCGATACGTTTTATACCTTTGCTCATAATTACAAATGCGACAGACAAAAGTATAAAGGCCATGTTCAAAATACCCTTATCAACAGCTCTTTTTCTTAATTTCAAATTTAAAATGTTTAAATTTAAAAACTCAGGGCTTCCTTGGACATTGCAGTCCCCACTAACCCCGTTCCAGAAAACGGAAACAGCCAGAGGGACGGGACTGTCTGCAGGTCCAATGTGAAGGGCGGAGAGGCCGTAAGGGGCGCGTCTGCGCCTAGGGACACAGGGCATCCCGGGAGGGTCACCCCGCCCCGCCGGCCCTTGGCCCCACACCTCTCGGGCCTCACCCAGGACGGCTCGTCCTGCCCTGCAGGCCTTGCTCACCCCTGGAAAGTCACTCTCAAACCGCAGTCACATCGCACCATTCTGGGAAGGGCACCTCGGTCACTGTGTCACTCGGCATTCACTACGCTCTCCGAGTTCTCATTCTCTGCCGGGTCTGGCGCACGGCTCAGGAGTCACGAGAAACACCCCCTCGGTGTGTCCGCCCAGGGGCGCCGCGGAGCCTCCCGCAGCCCCGGGAGCAGCCAGACCCGGGGCCGCCTGGCTGCAGTCACATGTTTAGCGAGTTTTCGATTCTAAATCAGAAACTGGAGACCTTAAACTAAACGTTGAGGGCATGTGAACTATGCTTCCTTCTCTCCAGAAAACAGTACCCCCAATTTTAACCTCCCTAAACACAAGAGAACACCGGTCCCCGGTAGCTAAGGAATCCCAGGCGTCCTCCTCCCCATGCAGCGACCTATCAGCCCGTGGGCGGCCGAGATGTGCTGACTTGCTCCCCAGGAGCTCTGCGTCCTCCGACTCGAATCCCCCTTCCCTTCCTGAAGGGCTCTGAGGTTATCCGTCCGCACCCCTGCTGGGGGCTGTGAAGGCACACAAGGGCCCGGGAATGACGAGAAACCACTCGTGACAGACTGGCAACTCCCCTCTGTGCACAGAGGAGCCGTGAACCCGTCTGACATCCGGGCTGCGGCCTCAGAGGAAGGGTGCTGCCCCAGGAGTCTGGGGACCCGGGGCTGCAGGGTCACCCTAGGGATGGCACTGCCCCTCTGTGAATCCATCTCAGCATCTTTCAGGGGCAGGAAGACGGATGACCTTGCCGCCGTTACTCTTCAGCAAGATCAAGGCCGCCGGCTCCCGGCCAGCCCCTGCGAGAGCAGCAGCCAGAGCCCCCGGCGTTGGGGTGCGTCGGAGTGCTGGGCTCTTCCCTCCAGCTCCGCCTGCAGCACAGAACCGGCTGCTCTCACAGGTGCGCCCGCAGTGCCGGTGCGCGCAGCCTGGACTGGGGGTACTCGTACGCTCACTCCTGCGGGCTCTTTACCAGCCCAGAGTAACCGGGCTTCTGGGAGCAGTCACGGGACGGGGGAAACACAAGGCAGCCACTGGCTGAGCGTGAACTCACTACAAAAGCCAGAAGCTGCGGTTTCCACTGATACGAGCTCCCACTGAGGCTGGAGGGGAAAACGGACAAGGGAGCCGACTGTGGCCAGAGGCCAAGCCGGAGGGGGTGTCCCGGCACTCCGAGCCCTGCTCCCCACACCCCTGCCCACACGCATGTGGCTCAGCTGCATGGTACACCGCACGCCGCCGGTGCGGGCTCTGCCCGTCCTGCCGGACTGTGGTGCGGGCCCCTTGAGGGCCCCTCGGCCCTTCTGTGGTTTTCTGTGCCGGGCTGAGCTCCGAGGCTGATGAGGACATGGACCAACGGACCAGCCCATGTCCTTCTCTCCCTCCCCCTCTCTATGTTCCTCAGGGGTGGGGTGGGGGAGAGAGGCAGGGGCCACCCCTGGAAACCCCCACACAGGGTCAAGGAGCAGCTACATGAAAACAGAGGTGCCTTGTCAACAACCACACGAAAAACGACAAGCAGGGGACATTCGTCTAGTGCTCACTGTGGGCCAGGCCTGCTCTGAGTGCTTTATAAACTCATTTCATTCTTACCCCCGCTCTGGGGGGCGGCGCCCTCACAGAGGTGACCACGAGCGGCGCTGGGGTCCAGACACGAGCATCGGCACTTCCTACGACTGTGTGGCTGGCCTCGTGGACACCAAGCTCCCCACGGGCTGCAGGAGCACAGAGGGTGGGGGGCACGTGGGCTAGCAAGGGCTGCACGTGTTAGAGATGAAAAGCAGAAGAAAACCCGAAGTCCAGACTACTGGGGGTGAGATGCCACCGGACGTGGACGTCACGCACATTTGAGCTAACCTGGAACAAAGTCAGTGTTGCACTTTCCAACTTCAGACCGCACGTAAAGGACTTCTATCCTATTCAAGAGAAATCTGGAAAACTTAGTTCTGCGGTCACTGCTCTCACGTTCAGCAGCGCGCATAGGCGCGGCCCCTCTGCACACAACAAGAAGCGAAGGAACCAGGGCTCTCGGGGCAGCAGACGCTCTGGTTTCAGACCCCGTACTTACAACAGAGCCGGCACATCCTGGAAACCGAGCCTGTCCACACCGGCTCCCTCTGCTCGACAGCAGGTTCCCAGGCGCATTCCTCGGACCGTGCGGGAAAGCCTGCAGGCTGAGGCCGGAGAGGCACGGGCAGGGCTGCTCCCGGGAGCAGAGGCACCCCGCCGGCCTCGTCGCCCACAATAGGCACCTCGCGGCCTCCACCGAACGACGGGCCGGGCAAGTGCGAGGCGCTGGCGCCCGTGGCTCTGGGCTCTTTGGGATTGCAAACCCCGCGTCTGTGGAGCAGCAGGCACCACAGGCAGCCACGGCTCTGCAGGCTGCTCCCGGAAATGGTTCTTTATCCCATTGCGAGTGGCTCCTCGCAAACCAACGCTCCAGAACCACACCAGTCCATCAGAGTCATCTAACCAGGTCTCTCTGCAGTGGATAATCTGTGTGTTCCTTTACGCGTTAAGACATGTAATTCTCCTGTATAGAAACCATCTTTCAAGGGTACTAAATAGAGCATGAAATTAGCATAACAAAGTCGAGTAAGGTAAGAGTGAAAAGAATTACATTTCAAACTAATTAAAATGGTAAGAAAACTCCTGTCCATTTTGGCACACTTAAAGAGCCCAGATCTGTGGGCTGTCTTGAACGTACAGGCTAATTTCACAGACCAGGCAGAAGAAAACCTGTGAGAGTCAAGAGGGTAATTTCTGGATGGTGTGCATGCACTTCCTCTGTGAGCCTTCACTTCCCAGATTTCACAAGGCACGCTAGGCGGTGTGACCAAGTGCCATGGCTGGGACCCGGGAGTGTGCCGGGAGGAGGGGCAGGGGCAGCGTGCAGGTGGGGAAGGGAGGCGGCGGGCCTCCCCCTGCAGCTCGGCTCAAGGCCCCGCGATAACAGGGAAGGTCTCCAAAGGCTGAGACGGGGCATGGATATTGAGGTGCGAAGGGCAACACTGGGAAGCAAAACTCACGTCTTCAATGCGAGCACGAGTTCATGTTTTCTTTGGGGAGCAATGTAAGCTACGGAAGGTTCTGGAGTGGAATGAATCTGGCAACCATCATACGGACAGAAGTGTACCACGGAGAGGAGAGAATCCCAAAGCCCAGAGCTACAGGAGCGCACGCGGCAGGTCACGGAAGTCTGGGCTAACAGAGCGGAAGAAGACACGAGACAGAGAGCCAACACAAGGGACGGCTGATCTACAAGATCAACTGCCCGAGCGCCTCCTCAATTAGTACACAAAGGAAACGACTAGCTGCGTTAGCAACCACGCACGGGCAGGCAGTGCGGTGCGTTCAGAGTGAGGATTAGTTCCCTAACGCCAGAGCACCTGTATTCACCAGCACCAATCCTGAACGGTGCGGTGGGGCAATCCAAACATTTAGGAGGATCAGATACCCTCACGGAGCCACGGGGCCCTGCAGAAGGTCCAAAGACTCAGCTCCCTCACTGCGACCCGGAAGTAATCGCCCTGTTTAGCTTCCCAGAGAGACATAAGAAGGTGCGGCAGAGCCCACCACGGTACCTTGCCTGCAGAACGAACTCAAGGTCCACTGAATCTGATGAGAGCCTGGAGCTGAAAAGGTTTCAACCTGACACAGAACAGTGGCAGTGAGATTTAAGTCTAGGGTTATGTAACAGTTTCTACATTCCATGAGTTCCCATTTGGGTCACAGGTTTGGAATTTTAGACTTCTGACAGTCGTATAAATGCACTAAATGTATGCGCCAACATCTAGACATTTCTCAGCAAACCAACCAGATGCCGGCCTATTAGCCCTCAGGATGTAAGGACAGCCACAGCTAACCTCAGCACGTGACGTTTCGTACTCAAAAACCCAAGAATGATAATCCACATTGCTGATTACTTTCGTTATGGTTGAAAAAAATTTTAATATTTCCACTTTAAATGGTCTCAATAAGAATAGTTTTTCCACGAAGGTATCATGAAATACAGTGACATCACATATTGTATCTAGTTCCACAGTTTACTTGCTTTTAATTTGCTGCCCAAATGCGTAAGATGTGAGTGATGGCAGAACCGCAAAAGAATGTAGTCTTTACAAGAAAAAGCTTTGCACAGCTGCTCGTAATAAAACCACCAACCCTCGCAGCAAAGGCTGATTAGATAAATATAGTAACGCACGCATAAGTCTGAAACAGATCTGAGAAAAACTGTCACAGAGGACATTTCCATGACTGTCTTGACAAGTAATTTTTAATAATTTAATGTGCCTATGCAGGTATACGCGTGATTGCAGAGAGAAGCTGTTTATAGTGCCCCCTTACAACTTCACAGAGTCACAAATCAGCATTATGTTAAACTCTCAAATGCTAACCTGGTACACAGACATCGTTCACAAATGATGTTTATTGTTTAAAGTCAAAAGCATAAGGTGAATTAACTCAGAAAAGGTCTTATTTTAATTTTCAAAAACGACCTGTTTGCTCACAAAGTGAGGCACTATAAATTATGTAGCTCTATCTTAAACATAGATAAAGCACAAGTTCTAAGTTCTGGCATGTTATCTGCCCTTTACGGGAATTAAACACAATTAAACTTAAATAATGTCATAAGAACATTTTATTTCAGTTTCATGGTATTTTAGAAACAACAGAGCCTGATCGTATGTAATATATGGGAGTATTTGGAATGGCTTTTGGCTAGTCTACTAAAATCAGTTAGCGAGGCTAAGCTGTCAAGCAAACACGCAACTACCCAGACCGCGCCAAGGGAGCTTACGCTTTAGTCAGTGGCATAAAATAACCCTTTGTAGAACTTATCCTAAAATAACACTTGCTAATAAAACTACGACCCGGATTACGTGAAATTCTGACACTTCTCGCACGGAGACAAGAGGGCCTTCCTTTGCCGCCCACACCCCGACCCGCGCTCCCTGACCCTTCGCGCCTGAGCCGGGTCCCCCGCTCTGCACTCACGCCAGCATCAGGATGCCTCGCTCGGGTCTCTCCACCTTTCTACTAAGTCCTGAAATCAGGCTGTGTGACTCAGCCACCTTTCTTCTCTGAATCTCCATATAAATTTTACAATCACTTTGCCACTTCATCCCAAAAAGGCTGCTAAGGTTTTAACTAAGATTACACAGAATCTATTGATCAATTTGGGGAAAAGAGACAATACAGGATTTCATCTTCTGACACATAAGCAAGTTATGTGTCTCCGTTTGTTTTAGTCTTCTTTCATTTCTCGCCGCCATGTTTGATAGTTTGCAGTGCACAGATTTTGCGCATAACAAAATATTTCATATTTTAACACTATTATGAGTAATATTTAAAATTTCATTTTGCAATTGTGCCTTGTTAGTATACAGAAGTACAACTGATTTTTATGTATGATCTTGCATCCAGAGACTCTGCTGGATTCACCAAGTAATTCTAACAGTTTTTGGTGAGATTCCTCTGAACATGATCATGGCATCTATGAATACAGAATTTTAATTCTTCTTTCCAATCCGCATGCTTTTTATTTCTTCCTCTTGCCTTACTGCACTGGTTAGAGCCTCGTTGCAGTGTTAGGCAGAAGTGATCAGAGTGGACAATCTTGCCTTGTTTCCATTAATGGTGGGAAAGGATTTAGCATTTCATCACTGAATATGCTAGCTGTAGGTATTTTATAAAGGCATTTAGTCAGATTGAGGGACTACCCTGCTAGTCTAATTTACTAAGAGTCTTATTTTTTTTTTTTTAAATCACAAATCAATGTTAATTCTGTCAAATGTTTATCTGTGAACATTGGGATGATCATACAATTTTTCTTTTCTTCTGTTAATATGATTAATTATACTGATTGATTTACAAATGAGATGAATCCCACTGAGTTGTGCTATATTATCTTTCTTTAAATTTCTTTCTATTTTCTATAGACATTTATCGACTGTTGACCAAGGACTGGATCCATGGCATTTAGAACAGCCCCTGCCACACAATTTAATGGGAGCGAGTAAGTGATGGAGCTCGAGTTCACCGAGCAAGAAAGTGGCAGAGCAGGACAGAAGCAAGGTCCTCAGGCTCCCAACAGGGAGCACTGCACCAGCTCTGCCTCCCCCCCACTACCCCCCCCCCCCCCCGAGCCACAGCTCTAATCCCCCACTCGTCACCTCCACCTAAGGCCTCCTGGCAAAAGACAGGAGGAGAAACACAGCCATAGAGTTCCAACTCAGAGAAGCAAAGAACACCACAGTCCTCTCCCCAGCTCTGACAGTCACGGTCACGGTCACGAATGGAGCATCTACCGGGGCTTCTGGGACAGACACGTCCATCAGCTTACCTCCCACACCCAACTCTCCTTTCTATATATTATGAAGATTGATGTCCTAAATTCTTAAGAATCGCAACATCTCTTTTCTTTTAAATTTTATTTATTTATTTGACACAGATCACAAGTAGGCAGAGAGGCAGAGGCAGAGAGAGAGGGAGAAGCAGGCTCCCTGCGGAGCAGAGAGCCCGATGCGGGGCTCCATCCCAGGACCCTGAGATCATGACCTGAGCCGAAGGCAGAGGCTTTAACTCACTGAGCCACCCAGGCGCCCCATAACATCTCTTTTCATGACAGACACTAGTCTATAGATTTCTTTCCTTTTAATAACTCTGTTTGATTTGGCAGGAAAGGTGAGGGCATCATAAAAGAAGTCAGGACCTATCCTCTCCTCCTGTGCTTTCTGAAAGGACTTAGGTAAGACTGTAAGTATTTCTTCCTTGAAAGGCTGACAGATTCCACCAGTGAAGCTATCTGCACCCACAGTTTGGTTTGAGAAAAAAAAAATTAATTACAAATTCAACCTCCTAGACAAAATACACTAGTATTCAGATTTTCTATTTCTTCTAGTATCAGTTTTGGTTCTCATGGGTCTTTCCAGCTGGCAAATTGCTGTAGGTTTTATAGCGACAGCCTATCCTCATTGTTCATGCGGAGTCCTTTTGTACTAATTCCCTGCTTTTAAAAGTAGAGGTTTAGTTCACTAATCCCAGATCCGTTTTTGTGATGTAAGTTTTTAAAACCATAATTTCTAAGCACTGCTTTAACTATACCCCACAAAATTTAATGTTGTTTTCATTTTCACAAAGTTCAAATATTTCCTCACGGGTGTACTTTGAAGTGTATTCTTTTCTTTCCAAGAATCTGGAAACTTTCATATATTTTTCAGTTACTCATTTTTAATTTGATTCTGTTGGGGTCAGAGAATATGGTCTGTATTATTTCAATCTTTTAAATTTATTAACATTTATTGTGATTTGTTTTATGCATTTAACTTCCATCTTTCTGTTTTGATGAATAGTCCATGTACAACTTCAAAAGAATGTGTGTTCTATTGATGTTGGGTAGAGCTCTCTGAGAAGCTCAATTAGGACAAAGTTATTTCACAGTAAAGTTCAACTTTTCTACATCCCCACTGACTTCCTTTCCAACAATAATGTAATCCCTGGCAAAACAGTTGATTTCCTTATTTTTCCTTTTATTTCTGAGGAAATTTTGCTTCATTTATTTTGAAGTTCTGTTACTATGTTTGCCTGCATGCTTGGGATGCTAACGCCTTGCTGGTGGATGCACGCTTGTGTTCTTATGCAGTGTCTCTGGGGCTGGTCAGATGCCTTGTCCTCAAGCCTCGTGCTCTGGCATTGATACAGCTGTTCAGCCCTCGTAGCTACCGTCAGCGTGGTGTATCTTCTTCCACCCAGTTTTAAACTATCTGTACCTTTACAGTCAAAGTGGTCTCTCATAAACAGCATATAACTGAGTCTTACTTTTCCAACCAGTCTGACACTCTCTGCTTTGTAATTACTGTACCTCACAGAAAAATTCACATTAAATATAGTTATCAATGTGGTTAGTTTTAAATTTACCATCTCGGTTTCTGTTTTCCATTTTTTTCATGTGACTTTTAGTACTTCTTCTTTTCTTCGCATTGATCATTTTTCAGCATTGTGGTTTATCTTTACTATTGGCTGATTAGTCTTACCTAAAAACTTTTTAGTGGTTCATCCGAAGCAGCCCTTCCCGAAAAGTTCTGTGAGCAGGCAGCTAACAGGAAGCAGCATGAACGGGTGTTTGTAAAGCTCCCAGTGACACACCGACAGTACGTAGTTCCCACGTGCTTTAGCTTGCACCAAATTTGAAAACACGTTGGCCATTACTTGTTCAAGTACGTATTCTTTCCCCACCCGACTGCCAGCATGGAGACCCCCGTGCAGCACGTTAAATCGCCGGATGCTGCCCCACTGGTCACTGAGGCTCTAATTCTTTTTTTTTTTTTAAACTTTTTAAAACCTTTATTTACTTTAGTAATTTCTACACCCAATGTGGGGCCCAAACTCACAACCTCGGAATCAGGAGTCTCAGAATCTACCTACTGAGCCAGCCAGGCATCCCAGAACTTTTTTCTTTTCCTTTGTATGCTTTTGTTTTGATTTCCTACTTCTGTGTCTTCAAACTCACTAAACTTTTCTTCTGCATCTAGTGTGTTGTCAATTCCACCATTTTTTTTTTTTCATTTCAGAAACTGTAACTCTTAGCTCTTGAAGTTCTGCGTGGTTCTGTTTTACCACGACCCTTGCAATCCTCTCATTACGCTCACTCCCTTCTAAACCCTTAGGCACAAATACAAACAACTATTGTGAGTCCTCTTCTGCAAATTCCATCATCTTTGGTGTATCTGTTTCTCCCTGTTCACTGCTTATTCTTCTGGGTCACGTCTTTGTTTCACTGTGTCTACTAATTTTTGACTGGTTGTAGACATAACGTGACTCTGTCCTCTGCTACCTTTTGTGGTTTTCCTTGAAAGCATACTGGGCTTTGTACCACAGGCAATTAAGTTCTTTGCAGAGCAGGTTGTCCCTGTGAGGTTTGTGTTTAAGCTTTGTTAGGGCAGGTTTAGAGAACGTGTTATTGTAAGGCCAGTGCAGCCCTCCGACGGCATAATCCTTCTGGGTATATACTTAGTTCACAGCATGTCCTAAAGAGCCTCTCTACGCGGAATGTGGAG
The DNA here is from genome assembly GCA_028646535.1 of Procyon lotor. Lineage (NCBI taxonomy): Eukaryota > Metazoa > Chordata > Mammalia > Carnivora > Procyonidae > Procyon > Procyon lotor. Next base: position 970,813 of record CM053615.1, on the reverse strand, counting down.
CTCTTCCTGGATCTCTTTGTGGAAGTCTGGGAGTTACTCTTCTTACAGTGCCCAGGTCATTCTCTGACTGGACAATGGAAGCACCCACCACACTCAGCAACAAACTCAAGGTCACCCCTGAGCAAGTCTCAGGAACTCGTCTTTGGTATAACTACTTCCTCTCCTATACTGTTTCCCACATATTTAATCCATTACAACTTCCCATGAGACCATCTCAGACAGCCTGGGTTCTACTCTCTTGTCCTGTAGTCTAGAAAATGACTCTAGGAAGAAAGCTGTGCTGATTGTAGCGCTTCCCCGGACTGTTTTGTCGCAGGACCACGGATCTGTACTATCTGCGGCCCGTTGTTTCATATATTTGCCCAATTTTCTAGTTATTTAAGGCAGAAGGGTAAACCTGGTCTTGGCTACTGCAGTATGGCCAGAAACAGAACAAGGAAACACGTCTGAATTGGACATAAGACTGGAGTTCTGGACTGGGGTGAGCAGAGGGGTGCTTCTCTCATAAGTAACAAACAGTGACTAAAAAGTTATTCATCAATCAAGAATTCATTAATGGATGAAAAAGATTTTAAAAAGTTCAGCTGAAGGCACTTAAAGAAAAATAAAAGCATATCAAGTTTATATTCCATTTAGTTCATATTTTCAACAAACTACTTAGTTCTCTAAATATATTTTTTGCAAAATGTTATCAAAATACATTCGAGTTATCAGAAACATCTTTAAAGGGTGGTTTGTATATTTATTGCTTGCCAACCTTAAATTTACATTAGTTACATTCCCTTAAAATTTAGCGTAACCTGAAATATGGGTTGAATCTCTTTTCCAACAGCAACATTTTAATGTAGAATTATGTTCCTAGTCTCAGAGAGATTACTTGAGGACAGGAGGATCATTTCTAAGAGGTAGCCAAGACCTCGGCCAGTGGCCATGGTCTCCCTTCTCCCCTCAAACACAATGAATCTGTATTACTTCTGGTGACGTAGACATGGCCTCTCCTGACTCTCACCTTGGTGAGCCAGCACACGGGCGTACACGTAATGCCCCTTGCACTCTATTCCAAATAGTAGCTAAACTGGAAGAGCAACCGTGTGGCCCAGGCACTGTTCTCAACTACCTGACATATGTCACCTCATTTAATTCTCACAAAACCATGTGGTACTTCCATTATCTTCAGCTCAAGGTGAGAAAACTGAGTAACACAACTAGTGGGCTAAGATTCAAACCTTCGTAGTCGGTCTAGTTCCAGGGCCAGAGTCCCAACTATGGCCTACTTGTAAAGAAGCAGTCTCTGCCAGGGTGAGGGAATACAACTTCTGGAAGCAGGGACAAAGCAAAAAGGCCCCAGTGAGAAATCTGCTTGGAATCATGGATCCCACTGGGAAGGAACAGAAGCGAGCAGGGGTCCTGCCGGAGCCCTTGGGGTGCCCGCACCGCGGCACAGTGTGTCTGTGTTCTGAAGTAACCCCAGGTTTCCTCGTTAATCCCATGTAGGTCACCTTCAGAACAGAAGACCACTAGCACCAGGACTGCAAGCAGATCTTGCTTCTGAGTCAACTTGAAATGACCGAATGGATACACTGTTGCAGAGGGTCCTGCGGTCTTGGCTGCCCTCACTCAGGTACCTGGTTGACTGCACACAAGGTACTTACAGCCCTACCAGATGCAGGGCTGGGATTCAAACCTAGCCACACAGAAGTGAGCTGAATTCACTTACACTCTGTCCACACAACTGGTAGCACAGAAGCACAAATGCTTTGGGGGGAGCACTGTTAGCTTTAGTAACTGGGAAAAGAGTTACCCTTTCAATGTATTGTTGCTATTGCTGTCCAAAGCGATGACTTCTATAAAAAGCCAAGAGCAAAGAGAAAGTTTTCATATTACTTTATTTCCTAAGGTCATTATCACACTAATTCAGGTAATTACTTAAATTGTTAACTCTCTTTGGTAAAACGTTATTATAGGTCTGGATTAGTCAAACACTAAATTAGGAAATATTTTTAAATGTTTCATTTTCCCAAAATATGCATATGTAGAACAAATCTGATACGGAAGAATTTATGTGTTCCCACCCTTCCTGCCCACCCTGAGTCCCATTCTCCAGAAAAAAAATTCTGACTGCTGTGTGTCTCCAGGTTTTATAACCTTACATAATGTCTAAGGTTTTCCTAGATTTAAAAATCAGAATTTAGCTCATCAGTCTTCAACTATCTCTCCCAATTTTTGGCCCTCCTACTAATTGCGATTTGCAGCATGCAGAGTGTAACTAAACTCCCTGCTGCACCACGGCAGCCCTGGACCTCGCCTCCTCGCTGACACGGGAGCCACAGTGGGCTCGCCCTCCGCACTCACACCAGAGTCGGCCACCCTTTCCTGTACCAATGTTGGCGCGGTGCCCATTCGCACCTCGAAGTAAACAGCGACCAGACCTTCTTTAGGACAGTCCTGTTCTCCATGCTGACGACCAACCACTAGCATCTACAGTACAAAACCAATGTCACGATCTGCTGACCACTCCAAGAATAAAAACACTCTAGTTTTAAGGTCGAAGGGCCCCACTTTCCCCACTGATTACTTAAAACCAAGGCCTTTCCTCCTACATTTAGGCCACATCAGGAATTTTTCCGAAGGTTTCTAATTGTTTCTTTCAGGGAAGGTAGGGCCAAAGGGGGACAGGGGTCATTCCCACTGTACCCCCTTGTGCTCCTGCTCCAGTGTGGAACGGTCGTCCGCTCCTGGTGCATAGGCCACCTTCCTGCGTCTGCCGCGGCGGCACAGTCAGGCTGCCCGCTCTGCTCCCTGGGCCAAGTCCTCCTTCTCGGGTGCTCCCCTGTTTCCCGGTACACACACTCAACTACCTTCTTCATAAGGGTACCTGGGAACCTAACTTTCCTAATCTTCAACATCTCAATGTCTTTTTCTGCTGTTAAAACTGATTCTGTAAAAAATAAAGTTAAACCAGGTGTGTTTATCTTTGGAGTTGGTTGGCAATATACATAACATCCAGGATTACTGATGAAAACTTCGATGTCAGTTTGATGTTTCTTCACACTGGAGAATTTTTCTTCCTCTCTGAAAATTTCTGCGACCTTATCTTCATCCTTAAAGCACCGAAATTTCACAAATACACACTCATGGATGACTTGTTTTCATTAATTGTGCTTGGTCTCCGTGGGTCCTTTTACTATAAAAGACACATCTCTTTCCTGCCTCCGGAAATTATCTTCCTTTCCTTTTCTGATCATTTCCTCTCCTCACTTCTATTAAAGCCAAATATCAAACCTCACAGATTGATTTCTCATGCACCTACTCTTGTATTCCTTGGTCTTGGGTTTCCATTTTGGAAGGTTACTTTATTTTCTCATATTTTTATTTACATTTTCATCTCAGCACTCCTCTTTAAAAATAAATCTATTAGCCCTTCTATGTAATACCACTGCTTCTGCACTGGCTTCCTTCCATCAGGCCCTTGTTTTCTCTTTCAAGCTGCCCACTGTTGTCCACCCGGTGACCTGCAGATTTGTGAGCATGAGAGCCGCTCTCCTGACTGGAAGACTCAATGATTTATAAGCTAAGAGTGGAAAGTTACAATGACACATGAGAACAGAGAGAACAGCCTAATGAAATGTCACTTACTGATGACTAACTCTCACAAATATTTCAAGCAAATAAAATCTGGTCATTTGTGGCCTCGACAATAATAAACCCTATTGAGCAAAGTCCTCTGTGACCAACCTAGATGGGTAAGAATTACACAATCTCTAGAAACCACTTTGTAAGAATGAGTGTGTTGTATAATTTGACTTTGTAATCAGGTCAAGAGTTGCTTGCGATGTCTATTACGTGGGCTTTCACAGCACACTCGCCCAGCAGGGGACATCGGATACCGTCAGTCCCCTCTTCTACCCAGCACGAGCAGCCCAGGAATTGGGGGTGTGCTAGGTCTCGGAGCACATGGCCTCACAGGCCACGGTGACCCCATTCTGTCCACCCGTTATCACAACAGCCAGGACCCCTGCCCTCTTTTTAACATCTTGTTCATGGGTAACTTAAAAGGTGCACGTAATTTAATATTAATATTGCTTAGGCTGGATTGCAAACTGTACACAAAATGTGAAATGCAGTGTGACGTTAGAAAAGCCACGAGCACGTGGGGGCTCACCGCACGGCCTATGTGCACGCATTCTCCTCTAGGGTGCTCTGCTGGGAAGTCTGTGAAGCACAATGCCAGTTAGGGCAAAGCTCAATTTTGCAGTACCACGATACGGTGTCTGCACGGGCACTGCAGACAGTGGAACCCACTGACCCATCACGAAGACCTAGATTTAGCGATGCCCGCACTGGAAAGGTACGCCGCTTACAAATGTAAACCCCCTGGAAAAAGCAGCACTTACAGACAGAGCAGTTTGTAAATGGTGGGAAAGGCAACGGGCTTTACAAGGGCTTAGCAACAGAGGTAGCGCATGGTGCCAAGAAGAGCTCACAGACCCAAGACACGCGGCCAGAGTTGGGCGCCTGCCGCTCACTTGGTCAATGACGTGCCCAAAGCTTCCCGACGTAGCAGGCGGCCTGTCCCCTTGCCCGGCACCCACTCCCTGCACAGGATGTGTGGCTCTTCTCTACAGCGGCAGCGGTGTGGCAGTCCAGGGCCTACAGACGTGCTCTCAGCTGCCTGCATCCTCCAGTTCCTTCGGACGTCACCTACTTGCCCCTGCAGTCCGCAGCCCTCCCCAGGTGGCAAGGACACGGGAAGCTACTACTGGGAATGTCTGCCTTCCCTCCTCGGTCGTGGCTGCAACGGAAGAGACCGGCACCTCCAACTGCCAGGTCCCATCCTCGCCGTCAGGGTTCAAGGCCGCGCCTCACGTCGTGACACCCAGCCGCCTCCTCCCTGGAAACCACCCCCACTCCTCCCCTCGTCTCCCTACTCTGTGAAGGCCGTCTTCCTTCTCCTTGGGTACCAGCACCTTCTCCACACAGTGGAAAACAAGAAGTACAATGGGTGGTTCGGCTGGGTCGGGCCCCTCCGCCCCAGTATCTCACTCCGGCCAGAACCCCACAGCCCTTTCTCCAGGACGGGAAAGCGACGACCAGACTACAGGGCAGCGGAGTTACTGGAGGCGGACTCACGCACAACACGGTTTTCTTTTCTGTCGTACTTGCAGGAGGAAGTTCTCTGCCCAGAGCCTGACTCGGTTAGGCTTTCACACCATTCCACAGGCCCCTTCGTCCCGGGCAACACTTGTACAGTGAGGACGTCCTCTGGGCTCGAGGGCACTCCTCCCAGCAGAGCTCACTCCTGGGCCGGAGCTGCTGGGGCCCTGGGAGACGTTCCCTAACTCGGCCTTCGGGACGCCGCCCGGTCCCTACGGGCGCCACGCAGAGCGGGACAAACCATGGCTTCAAACCCCAGCTGCAAAGACGGACAACGTAACTGCCCGCCAGGGTTCCCGGGGTGGGTGGGAGGGGCCGGGGCCGCACACGGTCCACTATGAGCCAACAGGGCACTTCTACTGAAATTAAACCTTCACTTTAGCCAATTAAAGTTCCCATGAAGGTGATAAGCAACTAAAATAGGGTCTGACAGGCAGCAGGACAAGGGGCATTTCTGGAAGAGTCTCGGAGGATCGCAAGGGCTCTGGGGCCGGGGGGCGGGACGACACACCAGCACCCTGTCAGGCGGTTCCACAGACGGGCCACGCTGTGGGGCTCTGGGGGTGGGGGGGGGGGCCGACACCAGCATGCCCTCCGGCGATTAGGGTTAGGGTTAGTTCAGACTGTGATCCACGGGAACAAAGAAGTAGTCTGTGACCCGTGCCCGTGTGGCCGACCTGAGGCCCTATGCAGTCACTGTCAGCCGCAAAAATAACCCTCTGCACAACCCAAGTAACTCTGCAAACTGACACCCCCGACTTTGGTAAACAGAACATGTTTATCTCTATGTTTTTCAAAAGATCTAAACTTTATGAACATTGAATATTATCATATAAAATTCAATCCAACTAAAAAGGATGAAAAAGAAAGTAAAAGTAAACATTCTAATATGATCAAACTACCTTACTAAAAAATACTAGTGCATAAATTAGAATTCATATTTTAGGAAAAGTTAAATAGTTCAAAAAGGATAAACACACGTACACATACATCTTTATTAGAAAGATGTTTCAAATTTTTTTAAAACAGTAACATTTCTAAGGTCCCTACTTCCAAATACGCAGTATGACAAAATTCGGAAACACTACTTACACAGAGGTACTTGGGATTTAACTGAAAGGATGTTCGTTCGCTGGCAATGCCGCAAGAAGTCAGTCTGCACCTAGAGCAGCATCTACCGAACTCCACCCTAAAATCCTCCACAGCAAACCCAGCAGATGAGCGCGTGCCCGGGGGACCTGCCCGCAGACGAGCGCGTGCTCCCCGCGCGGCGGCCGGAGCTGGGCGAGTGTGCAGCTGGCACCGACCTCCTGACGTTTCAATCACAGCCTGACAGCGACCACTTCTGCTCCGCACGGGCTAATTATGGCAAATGGCAGTGAGCCTTCATGCTCTGCTATTTCTTTTCTCTCTGGAACGCAATCAACAAGATATTAAGATTGCTTCTGCTTAGCTTTCCTTTAATCTTCACTCCGACAAAAATAAACTGTCAATCACCAAGCACTGAGCCAACCGTGCAGGTGAGGAGAGGAGGCCTGGCGGCCGGGAGGATCTTCCCTCGGCCACCATCCCAAACATCGGTCTTCACAGCTTTCTGCAAACAACACCTACTTATCCTTTAACAGCGAAACACAAAATCTTCAGCAGACTCCTCCTTCTCTACAGGTCCCAGACTTGGGACAAAGATCATGCCAGCGTGCATGGTTCAGTTTGAAATGCTCTCGAGCGCAGTGTGCGGAGTAAGGCGAGCCCACAGCGGCACCCCCGAGGCTCCGGTGCCCCACACGGGCTCTGTGGGTGGCGGGCCGGCTGGAGCTGCTGGCAGTGACCGCCACGTGCGTCCTTCTGCAAGGACTAAAACGGCCACTTGCACACCCTCAGGTAGAGCACACCGATGCACCTGTCCTACACGGCGGCCGCTGCCGTCCTGGGCACCCAGCACATCTCTGGAAGCCAGGATCCGGGAGCTGGGAGCGCTCCAGGGAGCCGCACTCCCTCCCGGGCCTCTAGACCGTCCACACTGTGTCGTGAGGCCGTCAGGACACCGCGGCCGTCCTCCGGGGTCACCCCTCGCCGCCGCCTCCCACGGCCTGCGCTCAACACCCCTCCCCCCACACTCCACGCTCCGTTCATTCCGTCATCACACTGATCGCCACCAAACGCGCAACTCTGTAGTTTCCTGATTTGTCCATTTGCCTCCTCAAATGTGTGCTCCAAGAAGGCAGGGCCTTGGTCTCTTGGTTACTGCTCTGTCTTTCCAGCTACTACAAGCACCTGATACACAATAAGGCCTCAGTCAAATACTTGAAAAACAGGTGACTGCATCTCACAGCCTTATAAACCTAAAAGACTGCTAATGGCAAAGTCGGGCCTCACATCCCAGGCAAAGAAGACGCTCTAAAGAAAAAGGAGAACGAAATGCACCGTATGTAACACTCGCGCTTGAGCCTTAACTGACTGGGCTTCACTGATGTGGGGGTTGATGGACAGAATAAGGGGTCGGCTGCACCAGGCTCCGCGGCTGTTGGCTGTGGAAATCAACATCGGCTGATCGACACAGACACAGAGAAAGTCACGAAAAGGTTTCTGGGCACCTCCAGATGACCAGGAATGCTGAAGAACTGTGCTGAGAAACACCTAGGAAACAAGACTCCCCCTCAACGAGGATGATGGCCCCACACACCAGAGAGGCCACCACTAGTAAGAAACCTGCTGCCTAGGATGTGGACAAAGCCCCCAGTGCCAGGAGGAACCCTCCACCCACTGTCCTACTCCCGAGGTCAAGTTTCGACACAAAATCCTGAGCAGAAGCCTCAGCTAGCAGCCACCCCGTCAGACCCATACAGCAGGGACCCACAGCCTTGGAAGAAGGGGCTCAGGTGCTGGGAAAATCCAAACACCACAGAAGAGCTTCATCAGGACAGAGGTGCAAAACACACTTCCCTTAGTGTGAACAGACAAGAGAAAGCCCTTCCCTGGAACGCATACATCCCCTAATATCCGCGTTACAAAGGACTCCACCACACTTGACCGGTGACGTACTAGGGAAATTTCTGCTCAGTAGCACTGTGCGTGAGAACAGTTCAAAACTAACATGCTAAACTTCACATACTTGAAAGGCAAATTCAGATTTCTGCAGTATCAACTGGCACAGAAAATGTCACACAGGCGCCTGGGGGGCTCTGCAGCTGAGTGTCTGCCAGACTCTTGATCTCAGCTCGGGTCAGGATCTCAGGGTCCTGAGGCTGAGCTCTGCCTTCCAACTCCAGCTGGGGGTGGAGCCTGCTTGAGGTTCTCTCTCCCGGTCCTTCCCACCCATTCTCTCTCTAAAAGGAAGGGAGAGAGGGATGGCGGGAGGAAGGAAACACTTAGGGTTGTACAGAACAAAGGTACCACTAAAGTATTTTAAACCGTCTGTCTCTATAACCGAAATGATTTTCAAGGCATCTGACATAACACGAACACGTGGACCTTCATGAAGCCAATCAGCAGAAACCCAATTACACAGTGACCCAGATAACAAGGCCTGGGGTGGGGGTGGGGGGCCGCTCCAGTCACAAAGCAATCATCCACTCAGGGAAATTCAGTTGTTTGCATTTAAAATGTGTCTGGGCTCTTTGACTATCGCTCTTTCTGCAGCTTTAATTTTGTGCAGCCACAAAATACAAATAACTCCTGAATCTAAATCTCCTTTTAATCTCCCTTCTTGGGAGTGTGAAAGGGCCGGCCAGCTCTGCTTGAGTTTGAGAGAGACAATCTGTCCCTTTCCTCCCCGGCCTCCTTGGGCTCCAATGATGTGCACACAAAGCCCGCTCCAGGTCCCCCAAGAGGCAGAGCAGGGAAAACAGTTCTCACAGGTTCCCTGGAATCTCAAGAATGTGTCCCCAAGGGCACTGAAACAGCCTAGTTAAAAACAAACCATACCAACTATAGAAACAGAATACAAATGTGCTAAAACCAATCCAAAAGCATGTAAACATAATTTCGAGGTATGCCTCCTAGAACTCCAAGAAACTACAACATTCAGGGAAAAAACAAAATGACTAGCTTCATTCAAGGAACACATCAACACCTATCATTTAACAAACCCTGGACTGGAGGTCGCCATAGGCCACCCAAAGGGACCGGTTCCTCCCCAGCCACACATGGATTTTTCTGTTTTCAATCTCACTGATTTTTTTTTAAAGTAAACGGTACCCTCAACGTGGGGCTTGAACCCATGACCCCAAGATCGACAACCTCGTGCTCCACCAACTGGGACAACCAGGCGCCCCCAGAACCCTTTCAAAGTGGCACCACATTCATTCCATCGTCACAATGCCAGCATCAAATACTGGTGATGGTCATCACGCTTTAGAGATGAGGAGACCAGGAGACAGAAGCATGGGGAAGCAAGTCACTTTCCCAAGGCCACTGAGCAAGGATTCGGCCCAATCCAGGGCCACACGTGCCAAGGTTAGTGGATTTACAACAGATCGTATCTTCTCTACCTCTTTCTGAAACCCTGAATTAATATATGGCTGATTTCAAAGTAGCTCATTTTAATTGTCAGGTATTTTAGTACCTACGGATCATTAGCTTTAGAGGAGTGCTATAATTATTCCCTATTTCTTCAAGTACTTGCTTCTCGCTGTGAATGAACAGGAAATTCCCCAATCATGGTTAAAGTTGGCCACAGTAAGATGGAATGAAAATAAAATTTATATATTGGAGGCAAGATGGCGGAGGTGTAGGAGGCACAGAGAGCCCTGGGAATCAGAAGTCCAGCTAAAGAGGAGGAAATCACTCTAAAAGCCAGCAAACACAACAGCAGAGAGAAGAGAATAAGAACAGCAATTCTAGGAGCAGAAAATCAAGCACTTTCAGAAAGGTAGGACGTGTGGAAAAAGTGAATTTAAAGTGACGGGAAGAGAGACCCCTGGGGGAGGGGCCGGCTCCCAGCAGCCACAGAGCCGCGGAGCACAAAATCCGGAACATCTAGTCCGCTCCGCTGAGGAACATCGCTCCGCAGGCTAACCAGGGGTTCAGCCCTCGCGGAAACAGTGTGGTTTCGGGACGCGTGGGGTCACTGAGGGACCAGGGGAGCCCGAGTGCGGCAGAGCTCCCAGGTATCAGGGCGGAGAAGCCGGCGGCAGAGAAGGAGCCGCGCAGCGCCGCATAGGCCTACCTTGGACTATAGGAACTGAGATATATAGTCCATATAGGGCTGCCGTAGGTCAAGCGGGGATCCCACGGGAGGCAGCTCCGGAGACACCCCCTCTTGTTTCCTCCGGGAGAAGCAGTGCAGGAGTGCACAGCAGGAATCTGCTTGTTTGGGGACTCCAGACGGGGCCGCACGCCACAGATAGAGGTGCTCTGCTGCGGGCCAGCTGAGCACAGAGCACGGACCACGGACCACGGACAAGGGAGACGGGAGTGATAAGGGCTTTCCTCTGAGGGCCTGTGGAGGATCGCAGTCCCAGGCCTAGGCTCCTCTGGGCCCGAGACTGGGAGCCGCCATTTTCATTCCCGGCCTCCAGAGCGGTAAAGAAAGCGCTCAGGGAACAAAGACTCCTGAGAGCAGACCTGAGCAAAGTGCTCGGCCCATCCCCTGGCAAGGGCGGTGCAATTC
>CM053615.1:938749-959548 GCA_028646535.1 Procyon lotor | reverse complement strand
GGCGGGGGGGGTGGTGGGGTAGGGATAGGGTGGCTGGGTTGTGGACAATGGGGAGGGTATGTGCTGTGGTGAGTGCCGTGAAATGTGTAAGCCTGACGATTCACAGACATGTACCCTGGGGCAAATAATACGTTATATGTTAATAATGAAAAAAAAGAAAAGAAAATTTGTATATATATATATGGATGACACATATTCCGAACCACTTAAGCCAGTGGATCCCATCATGGCGTCAGACAAAAGTTTGCTTGATGAATAGCTCCTTGGTTTTCATAAGTTATCAACTATTCCAACAGGCCAACCTCCAAGCTGAACAAAACCCCGTGACATAACATCCAGCAGGGTAACTGACGATGACCATTTCCAGACGCTGCTTCTACCTCTGAAATGCTCATGACCAAGTGTAATTATTAATAGGTCAAAGAATGAATTAATTCCAGGGCACTGGAAATTATGTTCACGAAATGAAAAGTGGCCTTGCTGACATTGCATCCCTATTTCTAGACAGCGCACTTGAACATCAAATAAATCTCACATCATGGAGATGTGCCAAAAGCCAGTGACCCAGTTTCATTAGGGTGGGAAAGGAATAGCAATCTGTCCTTTGAGACTAGGACCAAAATAGCTTCCTGAAGCACAGCTTCATGTTTCTGAAAAGTTTTAAATAATTTTTCCATGCAAGAGCAAAAATAATATCCAGAGTCAGTATCAAATACGAATTTCCTCCATGTCACCCCGTAAGTTAATGCTAGCTCTCACAATGTTATCTCTATTTTTAAATTTGGGGGGAAATGAAGGATGAGTAGAATTAAATAAGAACGTATTTCCAACTTTTCTAACAATTGTCACACCAGCAGACGAAGATTATTTTTGAGAAACTCCCCGAAGATAATTAGCTAACTTTGACAATTCCAAAGAAAAATGCCAAGTATGAAACAAAACTTTTAATTACAGGGCATGCACATAAAAATATCAACAACAACTGAACGTGCAGACGGCACCACAGAAACGAGGCCTGGCACAACATGCATGGGCAAGAGCCCCGAGCCCAGAACAACTGCTCTCAGAGGGGACGGGGAGGGCGACAAGGCCGGCTGAAGATCCCAGGCCTATGAAACACTAACTATGAGGTCTTCCTCCTAAAACAAAGAACATGAAACGTGGGATAAAATTACCTCCAAGAGCTCATAACATCTACAAACTGTATAATGTCTATATGACACACATAACAAAGCAACACACAGGTAGAAAATAAAAGGCTGGGTAAGACAAATCAGGAGAGATATGCTCAAATGAATTAAGGGTTCATAACCATCACAGGTGGGTAAGGAAGAAGTCAAGGAAACCAGGGGCACGTCACACCGACAGAGTGGTATAAACCATAACAAAGACGTGTCCGATGTCTAGAGGGGCGCCTGGGGGGCTCCGTCCGTGAAGCGTCTGCCTTCAGCTCAGGTCATGATCCCAGGGTCCGAGAATGGATTCCTGCATGGGGCTCCCCACTCAGCAGGGAATCTGCTTGTCCCTCTCCCCTCCCCCTGCCACTCTCCCTGCCCTCTGTTAGTGCATGCTCTATCAAATAAATAATTTATTTATTTAAAATAATCTGCTAGAAAAACAAGACATCGACAGAAATATAATACCAGTGGATACTTTAACATACATCTCTCCAATCTGACAGATCAAAGATACAAAAACTAAAAAATAGGGCGCCTGGGTGGCTCAGTCATTAAACGTCTGCCTTCGGCCCAGGTCACCATCCCAGGGTCCTGGGATCAAGCCCCTCATCGGGCTCTCTGCTCGGCAGGAAGCCTGCTTCTCCCACTACCATTCCCTCTGCTTGTGTTCCCTCTCTCGCTGTGTTTCTCTCTGTCAAATAAATAAAATCTTAAAAACAACAACAACAAAAAAAAACACTAAAAAATATATACAATTAATAAAGCATTCCAGAAAACTATGTCTAAATAAAACTTTACAAAAAAAAAATACTTTTCAAAGGCCATGAAATATTTATTTATTAATTAATTAAAATTAATTAATTTATTTATTTATTTATTTTTATATATTTATATTATATATATTTATTATATATTATATATAATATATATAGCATATATATTATATAAATATTATATATTTTAAAAATATTTATTTTATTATAATATAATAAAAAATTTAAAATATTTATTAAATATTTACAAAAAGTGGCCAATGCAATTATTACACAAAATCAAACTGCAATCACTTCCTAAAAGTAATGCTACAGAACATATTATCTGAACATGTTAAAATAAAATTAGAAATTATTCACAGAAAATGCTAAAAATAACTTGGAAACTAAAAAAACAACAAAAAAACCCAAAAACATTCTTCTAAGCAATTCTTCAGTTGAAATTAAGAATATAAATGCAAATCTAGAAAATAATAAAAGTACTATATGAAAATAATTGTTAACAGATCAAATTAGCTTAAAAACATAATCAAACTCTTTCATGACTCAGAATGTAGACCAACTAATTAAATTTCTGGACTGTTAAGTTTCAAAAGAGCTTTGGGGGCATCTGAGTGGCTCACTAAGTTAAGCCTCCAACTCTTAGTTTCAGCTCACGTCCTGATCTCAGGATCTTGAAATCAAGTCCCTGTGTCCAGGTCCCTGCTCAGTGGGGAGTCTGCTTGGGATTCTCTCTCTCCCTCTCCCTTTGTCCTTCCCCACCCCTGCTTGTGCGCTTGCTCTCTCTCTCTCTCAAATTAAGAAACAAAAATCTTAAAAAAAAAAAAAAAAAGTAATTCAAGCACTGGGGCAAGAAAAGGTAGAATTAATGATCAAAAAGCAGGAAATCATTAATTAGAAAAGAGAAAAAGAGTAAAAGAAAACAGAAACCGTAAATCAAAGAGTTGGTTCTGTGAAACAGCAAATCATGAGAAAAGGGAAGAAATAAAAATACATATTAAAGAATGAGGAGAAACATCCAAAATGACAGAAAGTTAAAACAATTACAAGAAAACATACTATAAAAGTCCATGTTCATACATCTGAAAATCTGGGTAACTTTATTTCTCTAGTAATGTCATTTATTAAAAGGGAATTTTAAAATGTCAAAATATATCATGATACACAAGTAAAATTAGTACAAAATTTCAAAGACGTATTAATGCATTTCAAGTATTCTAGAAACCAGATAAATAATAAAGCTTCTAAGTAATTTTTAAGATGCTAATACGTTTAGCTACTACCAAAAATCTCACAAGACAACATATGAAACAAAAGCCAATCTCATCTATAAAAACAAATACAAAAAACACCATTCCCATACAGGCATCTAGAATCCAGAGGTAGCCTTAGGAATGAAAGAAGAACACAGCACTGTCAGAGCAGTTCATCTGAAGAAAGCTAGAATCTTTCACCAATAGAAAATCTACCTAAATATTTCAAGGACCCAAAAAATTCAACATTATTCATACGTCGTAATACTTCCTCCATGAGATTATGGACGTCTAAAAAGACCAGGAGAATGCTTTTTGGTGAAACACTCAAGTTCTTCTCCTAGAGTTATAAACAAGACGCGCGGGCGGGGACAGCTACAATTTACCATTACATCAAAACCAGCAGGTCTCAGAAGGGAATGCATAGTATGATCACACGTTTAGAGATAACCAACCTCTGGATGCCTGTATTAACACGCTGGTAGATGCATTTTGGAATGTGAGATGACAGGCTTCAAACCATGACGGGGATGACTACTGACTGAAACAAAATCAAGTGAGGGCAGACGACAGAAGCAACTGCTTTTAAGAAATTCAATTACTAAAAGATTAATTCTGAAATTCCCCTAAACTGTTGCCCATTATTATTTTGTATTTCTAGTCAGACATCATAGCGTTTATGTTTTCCTCTAAGAACCCCAGCAATGTTACATTGGTATTCAAGGGCTCTAGAAGGTGGAGTCACACTACCTTCTAGAGCCACACTACCACTTTCTCACTGAGTGGGTTACAGAGGCCCCCCCAGACTTCCCCATGGCGCCAGGGCCCCACGGCACACTGCTCCCGGTTTCCTCGCTGGGCGTGCCACGGTGGAGAAAGCAGGTGATTTTCTACCGGTGAGATCATCAGGAAAGAAACAGCCGAAGGGAGAAGATAAGGGGAGGAGGCGCGGGCAGGGACCAGGACTGGCCGCGGGTGACTGGCTCCAGCGGGTCCCACACTAGCGCTGCCACTAGACAGACGTGGTCAGGGCTGCTGGTTCACAGGGTCCCACAGACAGTCACAAAGTGCCACCTTCAAGGGAAAACACACACGCAATGGAAAGGTGAGATGTTGGACCATAAAGTCACATGCTGGCTTAGCAGCGCAATCCTATGTGCACCAAAAATCTCGGGAAAGCCAGTTGTACCTATAAGGCAAAGTGGTCTGAACGTTACCCGGACAGTCTTCAGCCCCACCGCAATCAGGACACGCGGCACTCACCTGAGAAACCACGGTAACCACTGTTTTGCCGCAACCGAATCTCTTTCAAAGGAAACGGAGACCTCTGAAAACGTTCATGCCAAACAGCTTTTAAGATCGGGCTCTTAAGATTTCAACACTGTAGGAAACAGACCCTGGAAGGAGTCTGGCGAGATCTCAGTGAATGGGAAAATTACAATTAGTCTGCATGCATACATTAAGAGAACTTTTCTGATTAAACGATCAGTAATTTAATAAAAATAATGCAACAGGATTTCAGGTCAAGACAGTGAAATACAAGGACTCCGAACCAACCTCCTCCCATGAACACATCAAATCTACAGCTACATTCAGAATGACTTCCTGTAAAAGACACCAAAAAGCCAGCTGAGAAATCTCACGCATTGGGTGAATGAGGAAAAAACCCGCACAGAAACAGCAGGAGAGGCTGAGGGACAATCTCGCAGTAAACCCGGCCCCCAGCACGGCAGCACACAACCACACAACCGGGAGTGAACTCACAACTCCAAGATCCTCCCCGAGGAACAAGGGGCTTGAACCTCACCGTGGGCACCCCGCATTTTGAGCCCTGCACCTGACAGATGAAAACACAAATTGTCTAGCTCTGAAAGTCCTCGGGATTCATGCCGGCAAACCCACAGGGCCAGTGACCTGAGACACAGACCCTCCCTGGCCGCCCCAGGGCCCGGCACAGCAGCGGACCGCTGGGAAGCAGCCGGGTTCCCGTGAGAGCGCCCGATTCTGTCTACTTTGACGCTTCACCCCGAGGGGCTGGCGTCCAACCCACGGCACAGCCAGGGGCCTGCTGAAATACTCTTCAGAGCACGCAGGCTGCTGGGCACCGTCTGTGTGCCCCCCCTGCCGCGCTGCAGGTCCCCAGCGTCTTCCAGAAATGAGCCCGTGCACAGGGCGGCACCCCGACTGCTGTGGCTGACAGTCCTCGGTCGCCCGGCTCTGGGAGCAAGTCTCCAAGTCTTGTCCGTTACGTGGAACCCAGGACGCACAGCGGCAAGTTGAGTGGCAGAGGAGAGGCAGCCGGTGGAAAGGGCCAGGATTCTGGTGACAGCGCCTAGCCACTTACCTTCATGGCTGCAGCCGAGGGGCCACACACCAGGGAGCAGACCAGTCTGCACCGGGGACAGAGAGACCAGCAGGCGCCAGCTGCGAGCGCCCCCTGCGCCCCGCGTCAGGCCACCGAGGAAGAACCTTGTGCACGTCTGGCTGCCGTCCAGGGAGTCTGGGGGCCACTGGGCCGTGTCAGCAGGTACCGGAGGACGGCGGCGGCCGAAGTCCCGGTTCAGAACACACAGGAAGCGCCGACAGAAACACCCGCTGGCAGCTGTCCCCTGGGGGTCTGTTCGCAGACGCGGTCAGCCTGAAGCCAGACGCTCACCGGGGTGCTCCCCTCTGGCACTGACAGGCCTGCCCGCACCCTCCACGGCTGGGAGTCACTGAGGACGCAGCAAGCTTCTCGGACAAAGACTAAAGTTTTGAGAGCGAGCTAAAAGCTGGAGCAGAGGTGAACGACAAGGCTCATTCCTACGAGTGGGAGAGGAGCCGTTCCACCCAATGCATAAAGAGCCAACACAGGCTTACGGAAAATGAAGAACCCAGAGGATACGTTCCAAAGAAAAAACCAAGACGACACCTCACAAAAATGCCTCAATGAAACAGATATCAAAATGAGGACCCTAAAAATGCTCAGTGAAGGCAGTAGAGGAATCTATGAACAAAGTGGCAATTTCAACAAAGAGAAAATAAAAGAAGGTAGCCAAGTGCCAGCCTTGAAAACGAGGACAGCCGGACTGTACGGTACAACAGGGGCTCCAGACAGACTTGACGAAGCAGAAGGAAGACCAGTGGGACGCTCACAAGCAAAGGGGGGGACAGAGGAACAGGGTCAGGGGCTCATTGGACTCCATGAAGAAAGCCAGCGCCCACGTTACGGAGGCCCCAGGAGGAGAAAAGAGAAAAGGGCAGAACACTTTTTGAGGAAATAATGGCTGAAAATGTCCCTGACCTGGGGGATTAAGGACAGGAGGTTCCAGGAAGTCCAGAGAGTTCCACACAAGAAAAACCCAAAGAAACCCACATCAAGGCATATATTCAAAATGCCAAAAGTTAAAGAAAAGGTGAGACTCTCAAAAGCAGCAACTTGTTAAACACAAGGGCCCTTCCCAAGACTACGAGCAGACTTTTCAGCAGAAACTCCAGGCCAGGACGGAAGGGCACGGACTGGTCCACGTGCTCACAGACCGGGACTTCTAGCCGTGAGAAGGGCAGGCAGACCGCCCGTCAGACCTGGACAGTGTCCTCCTGCCACCACGACACTGGCCTTCCAGAAAAAGGGTCCAGAAATGGCTTTAAGCCGAAATGAAAGGCTGCTAACTAGCAACAGGAAAACATATGAAAGTATGAGTCTCCCGGCAAAAATAAAGTCCAGAGTAACTTAATGCTGTGAAGGTGGTGGGTTAATCGCTTACCCAGCTAACATGAAGGCGACAAGGAACAAGTAGTCAAAGTGACTGTCACCACAATTCGCTGATGCGGCACGAGAGGATGTAAATAAAATAAACGTATCATCAAAAACACCAAATGTGGAGGGGGTATAAAAGTGTAGAATGCATCTGAACTTCACTTGATGTTTATAAATGTAAGTTCTGTGACGTAAGCTTCGTGGTAACCACACACTTAAACCTACGGTAGACACACCGAAGACAAAGAGCGAGGGAGCTAAGCTCACCACACAGAAAGCCATCAAACCACAAAGGAAGACAGCAAAAGCAGGAAAAAAGGAATTACAAAATAGCAAGAAAACAATTAGCACAATGGCAGTAAATATATACTTAACCAGTAACTACTCTGAGTGTAAGACGGATGCTTTACAGATGTTTTACACGGCCCAGAGCAGCTGAATGGATTAAAACAAAATAAATGCTGCTGGGAGAGCCACACGTCAGATCAAAGGACACAGCCGACTCAAAGTGAACAGGTGGGAAAAGCTCCCCCGCACAAACGGAAACCCAAAGACGGGAGAGCTACCCAGTATCGGACGAAATAAGCTTCAGGACAAAGACTGTCATAAAAGGCAAAAAGAGGGGCGCCTGGCTGGCTCAGTCGGCTGTGTCTGCTTTTGACTCTGGTCATGTTCCCAAGGGTTTGGGATCGAGCCTCAGGTCAGGCTCCCTGCTCGGCGGGGAGTCTGCTTCCGCCCCTCCCTCCGCCACTCCCTCTGCTCACTCTCTCTCTCTCTCTCATAAAACCTTAAAAAAACAAACAAACAAACAAACAAATAAATAAATAAAGAGACAAAGAAGGCTGTTCTATAGTGACAGTAGTCAATCCAGCAAGAGAACGGCACATTTATAAGTACTGATGCGTACAAGCACCTAAACACATAAAGCAAACGTTAAAAAACTTAAAGGGAAAAAGAGACACCAGTACGACAGCAATGGGGGACCTGAACACCCAATTCCAGCCCAATATACAGGCAGTGAGGATAAAGAATCAATAACGGAACACTCTGTCCTAAACGACACACTAGACTGGATGGACTGAACAGTCGTTTATAGAACATTCCATCCTAAAGCAAGAACATTCTTCTCAAGTGCATGTGAAATACTCTCCAAGGGAAATCATAGCATAGCCCACAAAAAAAGGTCATTAAACTGAAGGACACTGAAATCACATCAAGCATCTTTCCAACCACAATGGTATAAAGTCAGCAATCAATTAAAGAAGAAAACTGGAAAATTCTGTGGAGTTTAAACAACGCACTCTCGAACAACCAATGGATCAAAGAAGAGCTCAAAAAGAAATAAAAAGTTATCCTGAGACACAGAGAGTGGGGTAAGATAGTGGAGCAGGAGGATCCTGAGTTCACCTCCTGCCATGGACGCACCAAGATAACAACTACATATAAAGCAATCTGCTCTTAGAACATTCTGAAGATCAGCAGGACAGATCATTCACAACTAAAGATATTAAGAAAAGAAAAAAGAAAAAGAAGCCACATCCAGACAGGTAGGAAGGACATACATAGACACGGGAACCAAACGTCCAGCACGATGACCCACAAGCAGGAGGGATGTCACAGGCATGGAGATCGTTGCTAAGGAACCAGGGCATCAAGCCCCACACTGGGCACCCCAGCCCTGTGAACTGGCATCGAGAAGAGTATGGCTCTGAAACCAGCAGGGCTTACCTCCAGGAAAGCCTCATGACGACAGGAAATCAACACTGCTCTCAAAGGGCCACTGTGCTTTACCGTTTGGTCTCAGACCCAGCACAGATGCAGCAGTTTGAAAACAGCCTGGGCTTTATACGAAGGAGATTTACTGACTAATTTTAGAGCATGTGCCACAGGGGCAGGAATGTGTAAGTGCTCTGTCAGGAAAAGAAGAGTTGGTGGCACCATGTTTTCATGCCCTCTTTTGGTCTACCTCACTAGATGCTTGTGGGAGCCACTTCTGGCACTTCTAGTCTACTTTCTTAGCGCCCCTCGTCCCCCTGGGCATCCCCCTGAGAACACACCTTCGTCAGGCAGGCACCCATCAAAGCAGCTGCACCTCCCCACCGCACACAGAGCGGAGCCTTGGTCAGGACCACCATCCACCCAGAGTGATTAGCGCTCGGCCACGAGGATGGGAAGGAGTGGTCTAGCAGCCTGGCCAGGACCGGTACACCAAAGCAACTCCTGCCCTGGGTAGGGAGCCCCCCAACCCCACCAGCGTGCCCACAGCAGCTGTTACTGGGGCCTGTCAAGAGCTATTCCCAGCCAGCAGCAAGCCCACCGCAGCTACAGTCAGGCGAGCCGACTAGGGGGACCCACCCTTCTCACAAGCACGCCCGCAGTGGACGAGGCCAGGCACTGCAACCAGCTGGGCTGAGAGCTGGGCTGCTGCCTACAGCAGACGCGACCCAGCTCCTCCGCCGGGCCCTCCAGGGGCCCGCCCTACGCACCAGCACGCCAGCAGCACTCACTGCCCAGTCACAAGAGGGCACACGCAGCTCAGGCAGGGGACATGCACAGAGCACCTGGTCTGCTGACCAAGAGGGATTGCGCTACTCAGACCCAAAGAAAGTTTGCTACACGAGGCCATTACATTGAAGAACAGAAGACCTAGCTGACCTTCCTGATGCACAGAAAAAAACCAGAGACTCAGACACCGTGAGACAGAGGAATATGATCCAGATGAAAGAACAAGATGAAACCTCAGAAAAAGAACTCAGCAAAATGGAAATAATAAATCTATCTGATAAAGACATCAAAGTAATGGTCTTAGAGAGGCTCATGGGATTTGAGAGAAAAGCTGATGAACTGAGTGAGTAGCTCAAAAAAGATACAGAAAATGTAAAGAAAAAACTATTAAAGCTACAGAATACAGTAACTAAAATGAGAAACACACTACAGCGAATAAACAGCAGAGTAGATGGTGTAGAACAAATCAGCAGAAGCCTGGGGAGTGGAGCAACTACACTGAACGATAAAAAGAAAAAAGAATTTCAAAAATGAGGATTGGTTAAGGGACCTATGAGACAGAAATCAAACATACTAAATTCACATTATAAGAGTCCCAGAAAGAAAAGAGAAAAAGAAACAGAACATTTATTTGAAGAAATAGTAGCTGAAAACTTCCCAAATCTGAGGGAAAAGAGATCCATGTCTAGGAAACACAAAGAGCCCCAAACAAGATGAACCCTGGCAGATGCACATCGAGACGAATGATAATTAAAATCACAAAAACTAAAGACAGAGAATCTTAAAAGCTGCAAGAGAAAATAGTTATGTAAAAGGGAAAACCCATAAGGCTATAAGCTGATTATTTAGCAGAAACACTGCAAGTCTTAAGGCAGTGACACGACATATATTCAAATTGCAGAAAGGAAAAATCCTACAACTAAAATATGCTCTGTCTGGCAAGGTTCTTCAGAACTGAAGAAGATTTAAGAGCTTCCCACACAAACAAAAGTTCACTGAGTTTATCACCACTAAACTGGCTTTACAAGTAATATTAAAGGGACTTCTTTAAGAAGGCAGGGGGTGGGGGGAGAAGCCATCCATAACGAGAAATAAGAAAATTATGATAGGAAAAAATTTCACTGATAAAAACAAAGCAAACACATAGCAAAGGTAGTAAATCAATCCCTTATATGGATAGTATGAAGATTAAATGACAAAAATAGTAAAAGTAATTAGAGCTACAAAAATTAAAGGATAAAAAAGATAAAAAAGGTTTAAAATATGACTTCGTATTCATAAAATGTAGTGCTTTTGGAATGTGTTCAAACATAAGTGAACA
Organism: Procyon lotor; assembly: GCA_028646535.1. NCBI lineage: Eukaryota > Metazoa > Chordata > Mammalia > Carnivora > Procyonidae > Procyon > Procyon lotor. The sequence goes on along the minus strand of CM053615.1, from coordinate 948,779 downwards.
ACAACTTATTGGGTTGTCTGGGTGGCTCAGTGGGGTTGAGCCTCTGCCTTCAGTTCAGATCATGATCTCAGGGTCCTGGGATTGAGCCCCATGTCGGGCTCTCTGCTCAGCGGGGAGCCTGCTTCCTTCTCTCTCTCTGCCTGCCTCTCTGCCTATTTGTGATCTTTCTCTGTCAAATAAATAAATAAAATCTTTAAAAAAATAAAATAAAAATAAACTGCCATATGCATATAAGATGTCATATATGAATCTCAGGGTAACCACAGAAATCAAAGGGGAGATCAGGAAATATCTGAGGAAGAATGAAAATGGAGACAGGACAGTTCAAAATCTTTGGGACACAGCAAAAGCAGTTTGAAGAGGGAATATTTATAGCAATATAGGCCTACTCATAAAACAAAAAGAAAAATTTCAAATAAGCAATCTAAGATTATACCTAAAGGAAACGGGCAAAGAAGAACAAAGTCCAAGGTTAACAGAAAGAAGGAAATAATAGAAATCTGAGTGGAAAAAACTTAAGAACTAAAAAATAAAAAATAGAAAAGATGAATGAAACCAATAGCTGATTCTTTGAAAAGGTAAACAAAATTGATAAACCATTAGCTGGACTAATCAAGAAAAAAAAGAAAGGATTCAAATAAATAAAATCAGAAATGAAATAAAACTTAAAACCAAGCACCATAAAATACAAAGAACTTTAAGAGACTACTATGGAAAACTTACGTCAACAAATCAAGGAACTTAGAAAAAAATGGGTAAATGCCTAGAAACACACAATCTTCCAAGATTGAATCAGAAAGAAATAGAAAATCTGACAAAAAGAAGTAATGAAATTGAATCAATTTAAAAAAAAAATACCAACAAACAGAATCCACGACCAGATGGCTTTTCAGAAGAATTATACACAAACATGTAAAGAGGTATTACCCATCTTTCAGTGAAACACTGAAAATTTTTCAGAAACAAGACATGGACATCAACTCTTGCCATATAGTACTGAAGTCCTAACTAGAGCAATTAAGCAAGAAAAATAAAATGCATCCAAATCTAAAAGAATAAAAAAGGAGTGAAACCTGTCACTATTTGCACATGACATATTACATACAAAATATCCTAAATAATCCACCATAGAAATGTTAGACCTAATATATGAATTCAGCAAGATTGCAGGATATAAAATCAATATACAAAAATCACTTGCATTTCTATACAATAATAATGAACTATCAAAAAGAGAAAATAAGAAAATAATCCCATTTATAATTGTGCTAAAAAGAATAAAATACCAAGGAATACATTTAACCAGAGATGAAAGATGTGTACCCTTAAAAAGCATATGACATTGGTAGAAGAGATTGAAGACTGACCAAACAGAAAGACAGTCCTTGCTCATGGACTGAAAGAAGTAATATTGTTAAGTCATTTATACTACCCAAAGCAATCTAAAGATTTAATACAATCCCTATCAAAATTCCAACGGCATTTTTCACAGGACTAGTAGAAAGACTCCTAAAATTTGATGAAACCACTAAAGACCACGAAATAGCCCAACTAATGCTGAGAAAGAAGAACAAAGCTGGAGGTATCAGGCTTCCTGATTTCACATTTTTTACAAAGCCTCAGTAATCAACAGTAGGATTTGGGCATAAAAATGACATATATACCCGTGGAACAGAACCCAGAAATAAACCCATGCATGTATGGCCAATTAATGTGACAAAGGAGCTATGAATATACACTGGGGAAAGGACAGTCTTCTCAATAAATGGTGTTGGGAAAGCTGAACAGTCATATGCAAAAAGAATGGCACTATACCAGTTTCTTACACCACACACAAAATCAAGTCAAAATGGATCCAAGACTTGAATATAATACCTATAAACATAAATCTAAAGGAAAAACATAGGCAATAAGCTCCCCACTGGTCTCAGTGATGTTAAGTTTTTGGATTTAACACTAAAAGTAACAGCAACAAAAGCAAAACTAAACAGTGGAACTACATCAAACTAAATGTTCTGCACAGCAAAGGAAACCATCAATAAAACGAAAAGGTTTCCTACAGAATAGAAGAAAATACTTGAAAATCCTACATCTGATAAGGGACCAATATCCAAAAAACATATATAGAATCCATACAACTCAATACCGAAAAAACAAACAGATCATAAAATGGCCAAAGGATCTAAACAGACATTTTCCCAAGGGGGACAGAGAGATAGCAAACAGGTCACAAACAGGTGCTCAACATCACTAAACAGGAGGGGAATGCGAATGAAAACCGAAACACCCCTGTCAGAATGGCTATTACCTAACAGACAAGAGAGAACAAGTGTTGATGAAGATACAGAGAAGAGAGAACCCCTGCGCACTACTGGTGAGAAGGTAAATCGGTGCAGCCTCCAGGGCAAACAGTATGGAGGTTAAAAAAAAAAAAAAAAGGTAAAAATAGGAATACCGTATGACCTAGCAACTCTGCCCTGGACAGTTATCTGAAGGAAATGAAAACACCAACTCAAACAGAAAAACGCTCTCCCATGTCCACTGCAGCACTAATTACAATGGCCAAGATACGGCAGCAGCCTAAGTGCCCGCTGACAGACGGATGCATAATACGGCTCGGCTCCAATGGAGTATTATGTAGTCATAAACAGAAGGCCATCCTGCCATTTGCCACAACGCGGACGGACCCTGAGGGCATTCTGCTCAATAAGTAAAACATGTGAGACAGAGACAAACAGATGCTCTCACTTATATGAAGAACCTTAAAAAAAGAAAAAGAACCCACAAAATCGTACAAAAGAACAGATTGGCAGTAGTGAGAGGTGGGGCTGGGCGCAATGGCAAAGGTGGGGAGAAGGTCCAAACTTCCAGTTATAAAATAACTAACCCTGAGGACGTCATGAACCCCATGGTGACCACAGTTAATAAGACTCTACCGCATGTTCAAAAGTGGCTAAAAGTAAATCACACAAGTTCCCATCAGAAGAAACAACACTGTAACTGTGTGTGGGAATGGACGCTAACTAGATTTAGGGTGCTGATCATTCTACAACACATACATACAGTCATCACATCGTACACCGAAACTAACCTAACATCACATGTCAACTGTATCTGACACAAAAGGAAATAAATCATAAACAAATAATGGACACATGCACACGTATTCACGTAAAAATCAGAGCTCTTCCTCTTCCAGCCACGGTAAGGGAGCAAAGACTGGGCTTCCGGTCTGCCTGACACAGCCAAAGTCCAATGTTCATGACCCTGCACACAAGGCAACATGGGACAGTGAGGACAGGAAAAACAAGCAAGGCGAGCCCCACTTGTGCACAAACTTAGCATCCAGAAAGAGCTGCCAGGACACGATACAGAGAGGCCGAAGGAGGCCAGACCCAGGGCACGTGCAGTGAGAGAGAAGCTGGGAGCCTGAGAGACACAGGTAACAGTGTGCAAGACAGAGGTCGGACTCTGGAAATCTGAAGAGTCCCTCCTGAGCACTGCACATGCGAAGAAGTTCCCCAAGGCCAAGGAAAGAACCACCTAAAGGGAGCAGAGAGTCAAGGACCCCAAGAAACACCAAGCAAAAGGACAAGGAAGAAAGCGATAGCAAGGCACAACATAATTCAAGCTGCTCATAACCAGTGATACGGAGAAAATCTAACGCAGCTCTAGAAAAACACGCTGTATTGAAAGAACAAAGATAAGGATGACAGCAGATAAAACCATTCAGCTAAGATCATGGTACTGGACCATCTTTAATGTACTGAAGGATAAATAATGTCAACCCACAATTCTATGCCCGGCAAATGTATCTGGAAATCCGGACTTAAAGACTCTGCTACATACCCCAGAGCCAAAGGACCTCACCAGCAGCGGACATGCACTACAGAAATGTTAAAGGAACATGGATACTGGTAACGAATGCAAGTATGTGTCTACACAAAGGGATACAAGAAGTGGAAACAACTACAGAAATAAGTATGTGACATTTTCCTAATTACTTAAATCTCTTTTAGGAATAATAGATTTGGGGGGTTGCCTAGTAGCTCAGTCGGTCAAGCATCTGACTCTTGAACTCAGCTCAAGTCTTGATCTCAAGGTCATGAGTCCAAACCCTGCACTGGGCTCCACACTGGGCATGGAACCTACTTAAACATGGAACCTACTTAAATCTTTTTAAAAAAGAGTAATAGATTTTTTTTTAACAAAATTAATCATGAAGCATGGGCTTAAAGCATACAAAAAAAGGTTAAAGTGCATAATAATGACAGCACAAAGTTCAGAGAAAAACAAAACAATAAAAGTACTTACTATAACATTCTTGTACATGAAATGTTTTATTCATGTGATGGTAGGTAGTCTGTCATAATGAAAGATGTACGTACAGTTCCTGCCCTAAAGCAACCAATAAAATAAAGAATAAGAGTGAATAAGTCAACCAAAGAAATAAAACAGAATCATAAAAAAATATTCAATTATGCCAACACCAGCAAAAAAAAAAAAAAAAAAAAAAGGAGGAACAGAAACAAGAAATATAGGATATGAAAATGAGAGATTTTTAAATATCAATAATCATTTTAAAGGTAAACAGTCTGAATATTCCAATTGAAGGCAGCCATTGTGAGACAGGATGAAAAAGCAAGACCCAACAATATGCTGCCTACTAGCAACACATTTTAAATAAAAAGATACAAAAAGCTTAAGAATAAAAAGACAGGAAAGAATAGATTAGGCTAATACCATCCAAAGTAAACTGGAGTAGTTACATAAATACCAGGCATAGCAGAATTCACAGCAAAGACTATTACCAGGGATAAAAAGATTATTTTAAGATAACAGAGAGTAATCCACCATAAGACATGATAAAACTAAATATTTCTACATTTAACAGGGCCTCAAAATAACATGAAGAAAATACTAATAGAACTGAAAAGAAAAACAGAAAAATTCACAATTATATTTAATTCACATTGACAGAATGTTCTGCCAAACAATAGAACATAAAATTTGATCAGGAAAAATTAATGACCATGGAAGGTCTGGTTAGCTCAGTTGGTTGAGCGTCTGCCTTCGGCTCAAGTCATGATCTCAGGGTCCTGGGATCAAGTCCTGTATCAGGCTCTCTGCTCAGCAGGAAGTCTGATTCTCCCTCTCGCTCTCCTTCTGTGTTCTCTCTCTCTCTCTCTCTCTCTCTCTCAAATAAATAAAATTTTAAGAGAAAAAAGAAAAATTAGTGACCTAACAAAATAAAAAGAGTTATATGGTGTTCACGGGTCTAAAGAATCAATGACGCCAAGATCAAATCTCTACAAATTGAAATTGAATACAGTCGCAATCAAACTCCCAGGAGGATTTTTTGGTAGAAATTAACATGTTGATTCATACAGCAGTGCAAAGAATATAGATTAGACAAAACAACTTTGACAAACACATAAGAGGACTAACAACATCTATTTTCAAGATTTATTTTAATGGTACAGTAATCAAGACCATATGGTTTTGGTATCAAGATAAACAAAGAGATTAATGGAACAGAAAAGAGTCCAGGTATAAACCTATAAATACAAGGACATCTCATTTTTGACAAAGGTACAAAGGTAAATAAGGGGAACAGAACATTCTTTCCAACAAATGGTGTTGGAGCAATCAGATGTCTATACGCAAACATTTATCAGTCCATACAGTACACTGTATACAGAAATGGGCTCAAAATGGATCATAGGTCTAAGTGTAAACCAAAACTACAGAAGTTCTAGAACAAAACAGGAGAAAACCATTTAAGACTGTGGTTTAGGGGAAGATTCCATACACACAACACGAAAATCACAATCCATGAAATAATAAGTTGATAAACTGAACATCAAAATTAAGATTTTGTTCTTTCAAAGAACTGCTGAGAATAAAAAGTCAACTCACAGATGGAAAGAAAAAATTTGAAAAGCAAGCATATAGCGGAAAAAGGACTTGTGTCTATCGTAAGAAGAAGAAAACACAGTAAGAATTCAAAACTCAGTAATAAAACAACCCAGTTAAAAATGGGTAAAAGAGGAGTGCCTGGGTGGTTCAGTCAGTTAAGTGTGTCTGACTCTTGCTTTCAGCTCAGATCATGATCTCAGGGTCCTGGGATCAAGTCCCGCATCAGGCTCCACACTCAGTGCGGAGTCTGCTTGACCTTCTCCCTCCCCACACTTGCTGCTCTTTCCCTCCCTCCCTCTCTCTCCCCCTCTCTCTCCCTGTCTTTCTCTCTCTTTCTCAAATAAATATATTTATTAAAAATGGGTAAAATATCTGAAGAGATACATCTTGAGAGAAGAACTAGAGAGTAAGAGCATGAAAAGATGCTCAACATCATTAGACATAAAGGAACAACAAATCCCATCCCCAGTAAGATTGTCCAAGCCTTGGTGAGGATGCGAAAGAAAAGGGAATTCTCACCCCTTCTGCTGGGAACTCTCACACGTGCCGGTCCAGCCAAGTGGGACACCGGTTTGGCCATTTATTAAAAACATAAATATGTACTTAATCACATGAAGCCATGCCAGTCCTAAGAATTTACCCAAGATAACTGAAACTGTAAGGCTGGTGTGTACAGCGAATATGTACAATATATACAAATATTTACAGCAGCTCCATCCGTCAGACCCCGGAACTGGAAATAAGCCAAGTATCCATCCAAATGTGAACAGATCATCAAGCTGTGGTACACCGATACAGTGCAGGATCATTCAGCCACAGAAAGAAATTAAATATTGAAATTCACTACAAAACAGATGAATGTCAAAATAATTATGCTGAATAAAAAGGCCAGGCAAAGGAAAGATTACAGAGAAAACAGCAGTCACGTAGAATTCCAGAAAACGAAACTCAGCTGTAGTGACAGAGCGGTTCGGTGGTTGTGTGAAAAAGCTTTCGGGGAGGACAGACGGACCATCTCTGCTGCTGGTGATCTCGCAGGTGCACACGTGCCAAAGCTCGGTGAGCATGTTTGCAAACACATGCAGTTACTGCACACCAACTCCAAGTAGAGCTGCCAGAGGCACCTCAATAAGAAAGATTACCGCAAACCACCACTCGGGGCAGCACAAGCCATAGCGGAGCGAGTGTCAGTGCCCAGGTCAGCGAACATCACGCCGACACACCTGCAAGCTCACGCTCCCTTTCTTCCCTCATCCCTATTCTGTATTCAGTCCATCCACCTGCTTCTTTCGGCCAATGTATGTTTCAGCCCTGAAGCAGAGTAGCTTTTGTTTCTTTTCTGAAACTTGTCGTATTTCCATCTGTCCCTGTGGCGTACGGCCTAAAATTCAGGCCCAATCTCACGTGCTTGCTAACACTTAGGGACACCAGAGGAACCACAAACGGCCTGAGCACAAGTGCCCCTCCCTCTCTGTCCCCTAGACAAACAACCCTCCTCATTAACGGGACCAGGCAGAGTTCCTACTTGTCTCTGGGGAGTGGGTTCCAGAGACAGTCCACGGAAACATTCCAACAAGCCCATCAGGGCACCTGGCTGGCACACTCAGTGGAGCATGTGACTCTGGATCTCAGGTTCCTGAGTTCAAAAAAATTAACAAGAAAAAACAACAAAACCAACCTACCACATCCTCCCATGGGACCCAGAGGGCAGCCCACGCTCCTGTCAGGCTAGAGTCTGCTTCTCACAGCCATGCTGGATCCCTCTGCTCCACATCACACCCTCTGTGGCGCCGTGGGGAGTCTGCAGTGTCCTCCCACTTTGGGATGGGAACGTATGTGACCAAGAAGCTGCCACGATCACCTCTCTCTGGAGTCAGGTGCTAAGCATCTGCTCATCCCCAGAAACCTAGGGCAGGAACCCGTCCTGCAGTAACCAGGTGAAGAGCAGCAGCAAACTGAAAGGGTTCACCCTGACTTCTTGCAGCATTTTTACAGTAAATGCTTAAAAATCTTTCTCAGACCATCCTAACATCTCTCATTTTAGGTGGCATCTGGTGAATGTCTTCTCCCATGAAGTTGATTTTCGGGTTCTTCACATGCTGAGTAATTTTGGCCTGGACATTTTTGTTTCAGCACTCAGTGAATGCTAAATGTATTCAGGCTACACATTCCAACCGGCCTTCTGCGGATTGTGGTTCCAGCGTTGCTATGTTTGTGAGGACTTTGGCCAGTTTCCGATCTGGGCAGTGGTCCATCTCTCAGTTCAAGTTCTCGGTGTCTGATCTTTTGTTTAGCATCAGACACACACGTGCACTGCCCAAGAGTGAGTCAGGAGTCCACGAACAACTTGATTGGGTCTCCTTCCTGTGTCCCCATCTTCACCATCTCTTGGTACTTTCCAATACCCTGGGCTCCCCTCTTTTGGACCTCCATCCAGAACACTGGGGTTGCATACGCCTTGCTCTGTCTTCCACTCCCAACAACTACACGGATGTCCAAGGAGACATGCAGACAGACAGAGAAAAGAAAAGCAGCAGCAACTTGCCCCCGCCCCCCTGAGACAACAGCTCTTGTGACTGAGGAAGGTTCTCTTCCCTCTGACTCCCTGATGTCTTAGGTCCTGGCTGCCACAGTGCTCCCTACGAAGAGCTTCGTCTCCCATTTCCCAAACGTGAATGAGAAAGACTCTCCTCAAGTTCTCTCTGGCTGTGCCAATGTCCATTTCTGGGATTTTTTTTTTACCAGACCAGCGGATGACAGGAAAAACTGAATTCCTATTTTTACTTTCAGCCCAGACCACTCTCCTAAACTCCACATTTGCACAAACAACTGCCTAATTACACGGCACTTGGATGTTTAACAATTATTTTCAAGCAAACAATACCCTTCCACTGTCTCTTTTAAGCCTGCTCTTTCCCTAGCTCTGTTGGAGGGAACCGGGAAGTTTTCTCTCAGTTAGTCCAGCCTTGTGGTCCTTCTTCACGCTGCTCCCACCCGTCAGGAGATTCTCCAACCTGCAGCACACACCCGACTTCCACCACCATATCCCAGTCCGGGCCCCGTCACCCTCCACCTGAACCACAGCCACAGGCTCCCAGCAGGAATGGGCTCCTGCCTCTCACTGGCCCCGCTGACGTGCGCTCTCGACACAGAGACCAGAAAAGTCTTTAAAAGCCCACGACTGCATGGCCCTCTGCTGGGAACCCATTGCGGGCCCCGCTCATTCAAGGTAGAAGCGGTGATGGCCTGATGCGGACTCCCTCTTGCTTCTTTTTTTTTTTAAAGATTTTATTTATTTAACAGAGAGAAACACAGCGAGAGAGGGAACACAAGCAGAGGGAATGGTAGCGGGAGAAGCAGGCTTCCTGCCGAGCAGGGAGCCCGATGTGGGGCTCGATCCCAGGACCTTGGGATCTGACCTGGGCCGAAGGCAGACACTTAACGACTGAGCCACCCAGGCGCCCCCTCACCTTGCTTCTGACAGAGCCTCCTACGTGTGTCCTTACGCTCAGTACGGCGGCAGTGTTGGGGGAGGCTGCAGGCAGAAACGCTCTTCCTTCTACCCGTACGGTTACTTTCTTCATTTCCCATTAGTCTTAACTCCAACGTTACCTTCTCAATGAGGCTTCTTCTGGCTCCCTCCTCAGACCCATTCCCCTACCCGTCTCCCCAGCACGCTGAACGTCTGCCCGAATTCACAGAGAATGTGTCCAGCCCAACGCCGCTGCACAGGGGTGTCAGGTGCGCGGCCCCAGAGACCTCCCCCTACCTGGTCACAGCCGTACGCTCAGTCTCGGCAGGTCACGGCTCCACCGGCGCCTACGGTGTTAGGAGAGTAAATGTCCCCAGAACACAGTGTGTGAGCAAAGCACACAGCGGGAGGGCAGGAGGCTGACACGGAGCGGAACAGCACCTTATGGGCCTTGGACACTGAGACTGAGGGTGGCCAGAACCCACACTACATTTCCAAACTCAAAACTCTCAGGCGTAAACTGCCTTATTCCTGTTCAATTCCGACAGTTTTCACACAGGGCAGGTGTGATGCTTGAGTACCTTGTCTCTCCCACCGGATCCAACACAGTTTTCACACAGGACGGGTGTGACGCTTGAG